>JAWWEE010000085.1:30704105-30777518 GCA_035221455.1 Xenops minutus
GTGGGGGCGAGCGGCGGGTGGGGGCAGCGCGGTCGCCGCCGCCGGGGCGCAGCTGCCCGCCCGCCGCTGGGCGCTGTGTGCACGCACGGGCCGAGCTGCTGCCTGCCTGCCTGCGCCCGCACACGCACACGCGCGGACACACGGACACACACGCCCGTCCGCAGGGCGCTGCGCATCCCGCCCCGCCGGTGCCGCCCGCCCGCCCCGCTGGGGCGCGCCAGCCGCGCTCTGTCCCCGCGGGCGCTCCGCGGGCGCCCAGGTGGCCGCGCCCCGCGGCTCTGCCCGCCCGGCCCGGCGCGGCTCGGCTCGTCTCGGCACGGCTCTCCGTGTGCTGCCAGCCGGCGTCCCGCAGGCGCGGAGCCCATGGCCCTGGGCGGGAGGATGCGCCTGAGCCGCTTCTGCTGCGTGTTCTACCAGCTGTGTGTGCTGTCAAGCGGGCTTGGCGCAGGTAAGTGCGCTCCCTCCGTGGGACGGGCCGAGCTCAGGCGGCCCCCGTGCCCCGGCGGCTGCCGCTGGCCGTACCTGCCCATTGTTACCAGCTGCGCCCGCCCCTCTAACGCAGGGGTGACCAGATAATGCGCGCCTCGGCGGTGGCGCCGCATTGCATAGCGCTCCTCCGTCCGAGACCTGATTTCCACAGGCAGCCCTGTCATCTCTCTCCGCAGTGCTGTTTCTGAGGTGTGCGATGAATGTGTAAATTAAACTGTTTCCTGTCTCGGGACAGTGGAGGTTGTGTATACTCAGATGTTTTTAAACATAATGCCAGTAAGCTGGGAATTTTGATTGTATTACTATGGTGTGTGAGTGTAATACGCAGACATCACTAACGCGTGCTTCTAATGTAGTTTCATTGTAAGAATGATCATGACAGGGCATGTGCATGCAAGTGCCACTTGTGTGTGCACTCACAAATGTGCAGCCATGGAGTGTGTGTTTATATTTGGCTGAACTTTGGAAATCAAAATGGGTCTTGCAAAACATTCTGAGACCAATTTTCAAATTTTTTCAGGTTTTCTCTAGCAATTTATTGGGTTTTTTTTTAGTTATATGAAAATGTTAGGTTGTCTAAATGGTGAAGGGTTGGTGCAACTCCGCTGTTGTGGAGGTGGCGGTCGGGAAGAACATCCCCAGCTACTGGTAAAAATGCAACTTCTGCTCAGCTTGGGCTCCAGCTTCCTCTCAGTGTTCACTAGGACCGTGGTGTGTCCCAGACAGGTCACCAAGGGCAGACACATCTAGCAGGTGGCCCTCCTGCCATGTGTAAGGACAGGATGAAAGGAACAAATGAAGCGGTATTTTGTGTGGCATGCTTGGTGGTCTAGAAGTCAGAAGAAGTGTGCTGTGGGTGGCATAGGGTAAGTTTTGGGCAGGCACTGGGTGCTCTTGGGTGCTCCACTTGTTTAAAGCATCTGCTGGCTTTCCTGCAGGTCTCCATGCTTCAGAAGATACTGAGGAGTGGGAGATTGTCTTCCCAGCACTGTGGAGTCCAGGCCAGCAGGAACCAACGGGTGGCAGTGGTGGTGGTGGGGGCTGCAGCGCTGACCCCAGCAGTGGGAACCAAAGCGGCACCTTCAGCGCCCCCGTCACACCTAGCCCAGTGGCTGGCAGTTCCCGAGAGGTGCGCTCGGTCTCCTCCTCAGTGGATGGGCAGGCACAGACTGTAGGGGAGGCAACAGAGGAAGAGGGCACTGAGGACGAGTATGAATCTCAAGAATTTTACCACTGGTCGCCCCTGCCTCAAGGGTCTGGAGCTACATCTCAGTTGCCGCCACCACCATCCCCTCCTCCACCACCTCCAGCAGAGGATGGAGATGAGGTGCTGCTGAGGATCCCAGCTTTTGCTCGGGAGCTCTACCTGCTGCTCAAGAGGGATAGCCGCTTCCTGGCTCCTGGCTTTGCTGTGGAGGAGCGGCTTGGGGGTGAGGGCAAAAGTCCACCCAGTGCTACACAGTCACAGCCAGAGAGAGCTTGTTACTACAGTGGTGCTGTCCTCCGCTACCCAGGCTCCTTCGCCTCCTTCAGTACCTGCGGTGGATTGGTAAGATGACTTTGCATGAAGGGGTTGCCCAAGGTCTCTGTGCAACTGTCTGCTTTTCACTCCCATTCCTTTCCTAAGATCTTTCTTTCATATCATCTTGGGTCCTATCTCTGTACCTATCCTTATTTTCACGATTTTTCCATTCAATACTTCTATTATCTCACTTATAACTTTTCTCAAATCCTACTTCTGCCTTTATCCTGTACAGCTTTGATAGTATTTATCCCATTTCCAGATACACCTTTGTTTCTCAGTCCCATACCTTTCTGGTTTTGTATTTCCTTAAACCATTAAACTTTTCTTATCTCTATCTCTAATTTTATCTTGATGTTCAGTGGATGTCTGTAATTAGTTACCTCCATGCTTAGTCTCCTTTCTTTTCCCTGTATCATCATCTCTCCTCCAGTCCATCTATAATCCATTTGTTCTTCATTCCCATCCTGTATTAAAAAGTTATCTTTCTTATCTTTGTTATCTTTCTTGTCTTCTGCATCTCTGTTTTGAAACTGCTCTGTCTTTCCTACTTCTAGCAGTATTTAATGTCTCCTATCTCAATTTTATTATTCCTTTTCTTTCATCCCTCTCATCCCTTTGGCCTTTTTTGTCAATCTCACAACTTCCCACATGTGGTACTTGTACTTATTTGGATTTGGGACTTCTTTCTTTTCAGTTCCTCCATAGAAGAATGCAATGAGTGTGTTCTCAGAAGGAATGTTAATGCAGTCAGACCTTTTCAATGGTTATTACTTTTGTGGCATACCTCACTTATTTAAAACAAATTTCACCTATTATTTCTGTTGCATCAGTCATGATTTTTGCCAGGTAAAGATGAGAACTGGGCACACTGACAACATCAGTGGTGATCCAGTGAGCTGCAATCTTAAGATACTTGGGGATGGATGGAAAGAGTAGAAATCAGCTGTGATGATGTAAAATGCTGGCACGATTTAAAACAAAAGAAATGATTGCTACTATTCTAATTTGGGGCCTTTATATAGCATCACAAGTGCATGCGCCTGCAGCACTTTACAGAATTTAGAATGCAAAGAGTAATGGTTCTAGGGAGAGATAGTATCATCATGAGCATGGGTTTTTTGGGTGGCTGGGTGGCTAGGTGGTTGTAAAACACCACAATTGCATGATAGGTATTTTCTTGTATTTCTTTCTGAATTTGAACATCTAACTTGTTCCATTGTTGATTCATGAAGATATCCCTACCTGCTTTTCATTTGTATGGCCATGAAGTGAAACCAGGTAAAAAGTGGAAATTTTGACTCCTTATTCATTTGCCTGTTTGAATGTATTCAAAAATCAAAACACAAACTGAAAGTAGTGGAGAGGGAACATTTGTGGATTGACACCAAATAAAATATTTGCCTGCACTCCTGCAAAGTGAAACCGCCAAGTTTCACACAACTGCAAGTGGTTGGCATCTAATTATCAACACTTTGTCAAATTTTCCGAAGTGTAGTAGCAGAACTAGTTGTGGAGAAAAATATTGAAAGTCAACTGATGGTGGTTTGAAAGCAATCAGGTAAAAGATTTTTGTGTTCTGGAAAGGCATTTGACTTCCATACTCTTCGTTATTTTTAGAATTTTACTTCCTTCTACATTGTGTTTGGGTAAAATTAAGTTAGAGAAATCCTTGCAAAGAAATTGTGGGAGATAATTATCACAAACGTCTGCTCAAAAGCAATGCACATCGATGCACATCTGTAATTCCTCTGATCTGTTATATAAATTGGAATTCACGGTTTAAATAGACCATAGTTTCTTAAGGGGCCATTAATAATTTTTGATTCCATTAGACTTTATTGGGAGTACCAGCTTACTCCCAACCCTCTGGCCATCTAAGCATGCATGTGTCCAGATCATGTTTCCCCATCCAGAAAACTGCAGCTGGAACATAAAGTAATCTGTGTATCTCAAATAAAACTGGAAACTGTTGTTGATGTTGACTGGTCTTGTCATGATCCTCAACTGCATAGTCTTATTTGTGGTGAAATAGTTAAGCAGCTGTTCTTCCTGAGAATGTTGCTGTGTCAGGCACAGTTAAAAAAAATTGCACAGTGCTATTATGTCAAAGTTGTCATAACAAATCCTAAGCTATTTGTCATTCTTTATTCAGTCATTGCTTGGGCTCTATTACATACGTAAGTTGCTGAGTTTCCAAGAGTGTTGAAAAAACACCATAACATGAATTGCATATCCATCCTGTTTCATCTAGGCCTTGGCCTGCAAATAGAGCCAAGCACTATTTCAAACCACATTTTCCTTGTAAGGATGTAAAAATGCATCAAAACTTGAACCTATAATATTTTGTTGTAGTTACCTCAGTTAGAATTTATTTTTTTCATTTTAAATATAAAGACATTTCAGGGAAAATATGTTATGAATATCTTAGATATAACCTAATTTCAAAGCCTTGCAGACTTTGGATGAGGACTACTAAAATGCATACTTTGGAAAGTCAAATAAGTGGGCTAATGGGCATCTTAGATTCTGCAATTCTGCTTTTTAGATATTACTAGTGAATCTCTTTACCCACCATGAAAATTACGTGTAGTCTGACAGACAACAGTGAGCTTTCCACACAGGAGTAAAGGTGAAGAAGTGTTGTGGTTTGGCCATCACATACAGGGGAGGGTCATACATGGTAGCACAGATGTATGGCTGTTACTGTAGGACTAGTTTTGTGAAAAGGTACTGCATTTTCAATAAATGAAAAGTAGTCCTTGGATGAAATTGTACCATCTACACAGCACACTGGTGTTGGTTCCAGATTCTCAGGGCACAGAGACCTGACATGCCAGTGATAATCGGGAAATGAGAAGAAATGTCTGTGTATAAGTCTTAACTGGTAAGTCTATACTCTGAAAGGCAGAAGAATATTGTTGTAGATGTTAGGCACCTTGTTCCCTTGAACTGGGATTTAAGTGCTTTTTGAATATTTCACTGGCTGCATTAGGGTAAAGCATCTAACTACAGCACAACATTAAAGCTTCCCCATATTTCTTTCTGTTCTTGAGTGCTTCAGTAATGTGTTTTTTCTTGTTCATTAAAGGCCAGTATGTAGGATTGATAATAATGGAGATCATAACATACCATATAGATCATGCAAAAATACAAGTGAAAAATAAGAGCTCTACTCCTGCATAATTACTAATGATATTCTGACTGCAAACATTGTCTTCATTTGGCAACTTACCTTGACAAATGAACGAAACATGACTCAGTGGGTATTTTCTGATGAAGCTAAGAACTGGAGCTGTGCATGGACTGTCTAGAAACATCTTCACTGTGACCTTGGTGCAGTCTCAGAGTTCTCATGCTCAGTGGTGACAGCCCTATACAACTCCTTGGTAAAACACTTGTGGATTCTTACGTCTTTTGGAAACTCAGTGGGATTTGCTCTGAGTACATTTTGGGATTCTTCACTGGGGCTCTATGAAGATCAATAAGAAGAGATTTCCAAGCGTTCTCCCATCTGTTTGACAGCTCCTTACTTGTTCTTGGTTAGCCAGATACCACAATGTAAACAGTCCTACTGATGCCAGTGAGACTGAATTGTAGAACTGGACCATTAATGATTTAAATGGTTGTTTCCTATGTTTCCTGCTTATGTTCAGCTATAATATTAAAAATAAGAAAAAATAATGTCAAATGTTACTGAGCAGTATTATTTGTGACTGGTGATATACATAACTGGTATTTTTTTTTATAGCGTCCTGTAGGAAAAACTTACTATGGACTTGTAATTAAGAAATCTGACTACTGGTTCTTCATCTATTATTAGAATGAAAGTTAAAATAGTCTTACTGCTTTTCCCAAAGAGTTATATAATTATGGCAAATGTATACTTTATCCCTTACTCATTTAATTCAATTTATCTTCATTTCAGAAAGAGAGGTATTAATGTAATTTTTTCTCAGTATTGAATTGCTTAGGTAGTACTCTATGGCTAAGTACTGACAGGCAGGGGTTTCCCCAATGCTTCTTTTTAGTTTAACCAAATCAGTGTAGAAAAAAATAGAGAACAGCTAGGTGGAGAAAGGATTTGAATGGCTTTTTATTTCTAAAGCAATGGGTATGCTTAAACTTTCAGGAAACACAAACAGGAGCAAATATATGCAGAGAGGATGGATAGGACAATGCAGCTTCATCCAGCTGTGCTGTTCATCTCAGTGCTTAGAATGTTGTCTAACAGAACATCTGTGGAGTTCTGCCTAAAAAGATAGCATCATCATTTGGGTTAATTTACTAGAGAGAAGTTTTGAAATTCATCTGGTTTTCACTGGATCTTAAGAATGTGGATCACTCAGAAGAATATTTATGGGTATCTAAATCCCCACAAAGTCCATGTCCAATATGATTTGCAATTGAAATTAATGTGTATTTTCATATTGACTTGAGTAGGAACAAGTCTTAACACATCTCTCAACTGATCCAGGGAAAAACTCTCTCTAGAGAAGTATATTGGTGCTTTTATAAGGCCTCATTGCCATTAACAAGCAGGTAATTAAAAAGCTGATCAGTAGTTTATAGATAAATACTTCACCTAAAGAGGACTATCCAAAGGAATGCTGCCAGCATCAGCAAAAGAATGGATGTCAGTTTTCTGTGTCGTGAATAGATGTACCAAATATAATTGGAAAAAAAATTCAACAAATATTTCTGGTGGTAATGTCCTACTTTTACAACAAAACAGGAGTAAATTAGGATATGAAGAACATATATGCCTTCTTTGGCTAAAAGAAAGGTTGTATAGCAGTTCATTAGTATTTGAAAAAAAGTGAAGCATTTCTACAGGAAATGTATGATTTTTTTGTTTGTTTGGTTTTTTTTTTTACTTCTGACACTGTATTTTGAAGATTAGTGTCATTAATAGTAGTGGAATGACACATGATGGATTAAAAATATTTTAGATTTCTTAAGATATTCTAAATTCACATGGACCTTAAATTGAGGACATATAATATAGCTTCTAGAAATTTGGAATAGTTTATTTTATACCTCTCCATCAAGGATAGTTTGACTGTGTTGCGTATCTCAGAACAAGCAGAATGAAATTGGAATGAGTAATAGGAATAAAATCAATTCAAAAATTTCTAAATTTTCCTAAAATTGTGCACAGAATCACTTTTGAGGATAGTTCAGCCTGAGAAAAGGCTGAATTTTTGTTTTAACATCTTTCCTTCTAGAACAGGATTTTAACCATAGTGTTTTAACATTCCTAAATGAGAAAAATCACAATGAATATAGTTCTTAGTTACACTTCCTTGTGATTCCTGCAATGAGAGTAGTGATGATAAGGTAAGTGTGCTTGAATTTTTGGACAGCTTGGACAGTTTTGAAGGGCTGTACTGAACTTTTATCTTTTGGTAAAAACTTCTCTCAGTGGCAGTGCAATACTTAACCTGATGTGGGTCCTTTCCTTGGCATATGGTCAGACAGATTGAGAATGCATAGGCTCTTTGCATTTTGGTGTAAGGAGTCTACTTCCTGCGGACATGCAAACTAAAGTCTTGCCTTTGTGAGTATCCCTCCTTTTGTCAGGCTCTGGCAGCGGGTGATCAGAAGCAACTCATGGAATTCATACATTGCCCTGGGAAGCTGTGCTATTACAGGTTGTGAGCTTGGAGACTTCTTAAATAGAATTCTTGCTTCGATCAAGCTGGAGAGTGACTACCCCATTGCACATCCTGAATCAGACAGAACTAACATGCAAGCCTGAAGCAGGTTAAATAGTAAGCCTTTTGCCAACCGTAGTGCCTCTACCTCCCCACTTCAGTGATGTTGCAGTTACACATGGGTATTGAGTAACTTCCACACCAGATGCTTTTCCAAAAGACTTTTGAGACAACTACAGTTTCCTTTGTGCTAGTGGTAAGCATTAGAAAACAGAGATTACCAACAATTTTTTTGTAAAAGGGGAAAGAAAAGACACTGTTAGCAATCTTTATGGTCCATTTGATACATACAGGCTGAAGTTTGACATTGCACAAGAAGGATTATAAAATTAAATAGGATTATCCTTATAGGCTCTCAGGATGAAATTAAGTACACACTCTCCTTCTACACACTGAGCTTCCTGGGATCCTTAAATGAAGGGGAGGACAAATAGAAATGGTCTACCTATTCTTCCATTATAAGTTTGTTGAAATGAAACTTTGCTGCGAGGGACAGAAATAAATACGGTGAATGAAGGTACTCTACAAGTATCACATACTGAGAGGTCACAGGTTCAACAAGATTTGCTTTGCTGACTTTTAACTTATGGCTTATTTGTGTTTTAAACATCTTGAAATGGGCAAATTTGTCCTTAGTAGAGATAGGTGGGCAAGGTAGGGCATGAGTGAAAATGTCATAACAGAAAACAGCTTTGCTCTGTTATGCAAGTGGGGTTGTTTTTAGGAAAAGAACCCACAAGCATCTCTGGGAAAATAGATCATTGGAATAAAACTTTTGCTTCGTACCTCAGCTTAAGGTAGAAGAACCGCTGAAATGTGGTGATGCTCCTGGGGAGAATGCATTTATTCAATGTCTGCTAAATCTGAACGGTGTTGTTCCTCCTGGATTTATCTGACAGTGGAAGGTGGGAGAGAGGAGGGCAACCAGACCTGTAGAAATCTTGTTTCCAACAGGATAAAGCAAGTTGTGTATATGAAGTTACTTTGACATACTTAGCCACATGCACATCTGACACATTTTTGCATCCAGCAAGAGCTTAGCTACTGTGTTTGTAATCGCTCTTATATTCAAATCGTTTTATTAAAATCTTGCCTTGAACACCCAATGAAGCAGAACTGAATACACAGTAGAGAAGCCTGAGAAAATTGAAATCAAGGAAGTGACTGTGGCCAGCTTTAGAACCTAGCATTTATGTACAAACAAAACACTATTAACACTATTAACAAACTTGATGAATAGCAACTTAATTACAAACAGGACTATTAAACCCAGGTTGTGTGGGTGGGGTTTTTTTGTTTGGTTAGTTTTGATTTTGTGTTTTGTTTTTTGTTTTTTTTTTTTTTAATAAAGGAAAGGACTACTGGAGATGGCATCCCTTTAAAAGTCTAATTGCTATCATTAAGTGCCATGATAAAACAAAGATCTTAAAGATAAAGGAATAAAACCTCTTTGTTTCTGTTTTCCTTCCTGAGTTCTAATGCTGCTGACTGTTGCTATTCTTTATCTCCTGGATGACATATTATTTGGTTGGATATTTTTTTTGTGTATCTGAGAACTCTTATTAATTAATAAGAAGGGTTTTTAACTATAGGAACAGTAATGTTAGTGTAAAGCTAAAAAGTTTAGAAAATCAGTTTTGACGTAGGCCAAAATTACCTTTGAACTATAACAATTTCTGTTTCCTTTAATATTAAACACTGTGGCATGGTATGTGAGAATTTGGGCCAAGATACCTTAGACCATGTGGCAGTGATTCCTTTCTCCTTCTAAGAGCTATCCTACAGTCATGTAATCACTCTATCCTGAGACAGGTTTGATTTGTGATTCCAATCCTGCTAATAGTAGCCTACTGTTCTCCTAAAACGATTTATTTCAGTACAAATACTTCCTTTACAACATATTTCCAAGTGATAATTAGAAATGAGAAATACACTATCTCCAGAGTGCTGTTATTAAAAAAAAAAAAAAAAAAAAGAAAAGATTGTGTGCATCACTTGGGATTTCTGCCCATTGTAATTCATAAATGTAAAAGTATCAAGGTTATTTTGCAAGATACAAAAGTGATACAGTAAATCAGAAAAACTGGGTAATTCCTTTAATTAAATTAGTAAAATTTTGACCCCCTATTTGAAGTTAACTGCTTTAAAAGGAAAGGAGAGCACTGTCTCCCTGCTACAACTGCCATTGTTAGTAAAATTAACATTTTCTTCAAGACTTATATCCCTGACTTACATATCTTATGTATGAACTGTTTCTTCTCTAGCAAATAAACCAGGATTTTCAAAAGAAACAAATGCTTCCTTGTAATACGATGTTAAAAGCACAGTTCTTTATCTTTTCTTGGAAGAGTGGGGATTATTTTGGTAGTTAATGATGAATTGTGGCAGTGGGAAAAAGAGTAGCATCCATGATCTCCATGATAGAATATCCTAAAATAAGGGGAGTTGGGAAATAGGGAAGAAGAAATGGAAAGCATTAGGTGTGAGAGTTGTGGGATTTGATGGTGGGTGAGAACATTCAATAAGGAGTCTGTGAAAACTGGTGGTCACGTAGAGGTAGTATTCAAACAGTGAATGGGATGAAGAGAACTACCAGGATAGGAAGGGGTAGGACAAAGCCATTTGTATTTGGGGCAGAATGAGGTGTTTGCAGAAGTTCTTTTATAAAGTGTTTGTGTCTTTCCTTGGTTTGCTTAGATCTCTCAGGTGACTTCAGGGACATACCATGAGGGTTGGTTGATTTCTCCTTGTTTAGCAGTGTCAGCAGTGAGGTGGAAATAGTGTGCAACATGCTGAGCACATATATATGTGTGTTATATTGCATATCCAGAGAGTAGTTGATCAAATTTTTGTATACCAATAGCCTAAACCATATATATTAGTTTCAAAATCTGCTTGCACTAACAGTTCAGTTAACATTTTGCTGTTAACCTGTCATTGCAGGATAATCTGGCCTTCTTGTTTATTTTTATTGTTTCTAATAATTGCATAAATAAGCAAAGAAGGGAATTATTTGGAATCCAAATGATTTGGAAGAATAGAAAATATTTTTAGTGTTAGTTGTAGAAGAAATCAATATCCTAACATTACCTGCTAATAATACATACATCTACACATAAGTGAATAGAAATAAAAGTTTTTGGAAGGCTGTGCTGTCGAATGTTTTTCTTGGGTCTAATAGTACTTCAGTTAGAATTATTTTCTGAATGAGTTTTGCATCCAAAAATACAGAAATGTGCCCAAAACTGACTTGTGAAGTGATTAAGTTTCTGTGTGATTATCTTCCAACTATTGCATATGGTTATTTTATGATCTCAGCTGTACTACCTTAAGTTCTCGTTATATGTTGGAAGTTTAACTGGGTCAAGTCAGGTCAAGCTTATTTAGACAGGAATAAGTAAAGAAAAATACAGATATTTCTGCACATGATGTTAATTCGGCTGGGGACAACTTTTATGCTTTAGTACAAAGTAAATATCCTGTTATGTCCCTCTGGACTTGAGGGGATGCTGGCTGGAAGAAGTGCCCCAGTAATGGCTACAGACATTACAGTAATGCCAGCTTGTATAACGATGTTAAACCGTGCTTCAGGTGTGACTCTACTTCAAGGCACATATGAAGTGCTTTGGTTTCCTTCTGAGGGTGGGAGACAGCAAATAAAAGGGACATGATAAAAGACACATATTCTTACAATATTTGATTGTCATCTTGCTTAATTTGCTTTCAGAAAATACTCTTAAGCATGAAGCTCTCTATATCTGTTTCTGTCATAAGCTGTGCATGAAACTTTTCTAATGTAGGCGATTTTTAAAATCTGAGAAGTGGTAAACTTCTTGTAAGTTAGGGGACAGGAGGTTGCTTAGGTGATCTTATACATAAATAGGAGATCCTCAATCCTTTTGGTCTCCTTGTGACATAAATGGACTTCACCCCAAGTATTTATTAAATAACATGAGGGAATGCGGGAGTTCAAAGAAGGAGAGGTTTATAGACTAAAATGGATGCAATTAGGCATGTAAATTGGTTTTCCAATTTCTGGCAGGTAGTCCTAGCATGTTTCCCTTTTTCTGTCTCATTACCTGTTTCTTCTGTACTAATCACTCTAAGGAAGCACAATAACACATTTCTTACATGTCTCTGGGTTTTTTTAACTTCTAATACTAAATTCTTTGCATTGGAAATAATGGGGGGAAATAATTCCTTTCTTTTGTTATTTCATGTTGGGTGATAAGTCTTTTACTTACTTCATATAAACTAATTTGCTTAAAAGTGACCAGTCAGACAGCTACTTGGTTCAAGATGCTAATATCAAAATTCCTTTCTGATCACCATTTGTCTTCTTATGCACATAAAATAAAGGTCTCTAACTTAAAATAAAAAAAAAAAAAAGAAAAAACTTCATCCCTTATTTTCTCCTTTTAGTTTAAATAATAGTTCTTCAAAAATAATTAGATTCTGTACCTTCTTTCATAAGGGTAGGAGAACTTTAGTTTCTATATGGGGAAAAAAGATAAATTGATGGGTTTTTTCCCTCAAAAAGGGAAAGGAGAATCTAGGTTTAGAAGTTAAAGGCACAAAACTAAGCATATTTTAGAAGAAAAATTACATTTAATTTCAGTTACGAGTGGAGTCATAGAAAAATATGAGTTCTATATATTTCTGACTTTTTTAAGCAATGTGAATCTGAAGTTATAAGAAATTGCAAGTATCTTGTTTATTTCTCTTAAATCCATCTGTTTTGGATTCATGTTATTCTAGATAGAGATATAAAAAGTGTAAGCATAACTTCATTTTACAGATGGGCTAACTTGATTTGTCAAATTGTAGTTCTATGCCTGTAAATATATTTTATTTTCCTTTCTTGAATTGCTGTTTTCCACAGTTAGTAGTTTTGGCAGATTTCAGATTTGAACGAAACTGGGTTTCATGGAGCGTTGCCTTGAATTAAATAATGTTTGAAGGCAGTTCAGCCTCTCTCTCAGAAGAAAACCACAATAATAGAGTTGTGGATAGATGTTTCAATGAGGATTAGCAGAGATTACATTTCTCTATGGGCAATCAGGGGCAGGTTTTGTAACTGTGCCGTATCCTTCTTTGCCTACAATGAAAGCACATGGGTTTGAACAATGGCAACTCATTGGTATGCACTATTTAAGTGTTTTACATGGATGAATCAATTTAAACTTGGATCTTTTTTACTGGTCTTTTTGGTACTATTCTAGGTGTTTTATCTAATGTAGGTTACTTACACAGTTGTATTTTCTGTTTTAATTTCCTGCATGTACTGCGTGCAGAATGTGTAGTGTTCATCCTTTGTATATTATTATATTTTTGCTTGTGTAAAATAGCATTTCAGATTTTCATAGAGTCAAGGCTTACACTAAAGAAATGGGTTTAATGAAGTTTCATTAGCTCTTTTATTCATACTCGAATGGTTTTAGTCTTACCACGAGAATTGCAGAATTTACTCATATTACACCAATATGTACTAAAGAAACATCTTTACTAGCACTGAGTCTTTAATTGCAAAGAATTTTTTCCTTAGATGGTGTGTTTCCATAGATGTTCCTTTTTCTATAACTACTCATGTTTAGCTGTGCAGGGAGACTTTCTTAAACAATAACTCCTGAAACATTGTTGTGTAGTAAGTGACCAGTTCGTTGTAAAGAATTTTTAACTTAAGTTTTATGGAATAAAGTTTTTTAAATCTTGGTTTACTTTATAGAAGGTGTTGCATTTGTTCTGGAATGGAGATATGGCTGGGTTTATGTTTTGGGTTTTTTTGTTTTCTTTTTTCTACAGTAGTTCAGTGGTTGTGTTGCATTTTATGTACCATGTACTTGATGAACAAAACTAAAGGATTGTTAACATCATGCCTCAGTTAGAAAAACATGATAGACACAATTTACAGGTTAAGTAGCTGTTTTAAAAATGGATTTTTTTGTCAGTTCTGCTTTGAATTCTGGAAATAAAGGGCTGTTCAAATACAATTATATCTTGCTTTTCCCTTTGATTATAGCTTGTTTTATTGGCCTATATTAGTCATCTGTGGTTGTTTGAAAGTATTGGTCCAGCATACTTTCTGGAACAAAATGAAGTAAGACCTTTCAAAACCTTTCAGGCAACACACAAGAAGCATTTTCATTAATTCATGAGTTGGTGAATGCACGCACCAGCAATGGAACTGAAGTCGTGCAACCACATCAAATATACGTTTAATGTAGGGTTGTGCAGGGCAGGGGACAAAATGAAAATCTTTGACCACAGGACTCAAGCATACGATATTTTTGAATTTTTTTCCCTTTGGTTTAGCAGCCTCAATAGTTGGTTAATGCTTTCTTTTGTAATGGTAGTTACTTCATTTCATTCATGTGGAAACTGTGCTTGAATCACAGTCAGCTCTGATCATTGTGTTTTTAATGAACCAAATTGAAGACATGGTCCATTTATTGCTATGTCTTTGGGCTTCTTGAAACGTAAGCCTACATGAAAATGAGAACTCAAAAAAATAGAAAAAAGCAATTCTGGAGCTCAGATAAGGACAGATCAAAATATGAAACCTGAAGGCCAAAATGCTAGAAAACCATTGAAAAAATATTTTTGGAAAAAAAAAAAGTTTCTGATTTTAGATTATCATTTAGAGGTTTTATCTTCTTTTAGTAGAATAATTCCATTTTGATTCAATTGATTTCCAATTAACAGTATTTTTTGTGCAAGTGAAGAGCAATAAGCTAGGTGACCAATTAATTACTTTTGCACAGACATTGCCTTCTGGTTTTATTTTTAGTATCTCTAGTTCCAGTATTTATTATTTTTAAATAAATTAATTTTGTAACATAAAGTTATAGGCAATGAATTTTTTTGCATACCATAAATTCAGAATCTTAATAATATAAAATAATTTTATATTTACTATCAAAGCATTATCGTTGATCTAAATCAATAGGAAATCAGATCTGGATCTTCTTAGACTTTCGACAGAGAGGATGGAATTCTGTATCTTGTTTTATTATGCATATTTTGACCAGAGCAGATTTAGAGTCATCATGAATGATTTTTCCGTAACAACCTCATTTGTCTTCTATTTTAACATTCTGTATTTGATCTGATTGAGGCCTATAAAAGGGATTGAGAGGGACTTTTCACAAGTGCACGGAGTGAGAAAATATGGGGAAATGGCTTTAAACTGAAAGTGGGTAGATTTAGATTATAAATTAGGGAGAAAAGCTGTGAATGCCTCTTCCCTGGAAATATTCAAGGTCAGGCTAGGTGGGGCTTGGGGCAACCTGGTCGAGTAAAAGGTGCCCCTGCTCATTACAGGGGAATTGAAATGAGTTTATCCTTAAGGTGCATCCTGCCCAAACTGTTCTATGAGTTTATGATTTTATTAGTTCAGTTTGTGTCATTGCACTAAATAGACAGCATTTAGGGCTTTTTAGCTCTTCCTTAGAGCTTCTGTTTCTTTCGTAAGAGAAGCCAAACTATCTGAGAGATAAAAATAATTCCAAAATCTAATTAGTTTTACTGATCAGTCCAGTCTTCTAAGATAAAGAATAGGAGCTACTGATTGAAGGGAGAAATGGTCAGAGAGAGACTACTAATTTATTACATGGTGGGTTGGCAGAATACATGATGTTGTCTTTTGTAACATAGTCATGGATGCCATAAAATCTGTGTTGTTTTAGGCATCTATTGCCCTCAAGGACCACCAGATGCATTTTGTCAGATCTGCTCTCCATCCCTCCATCCCTCCATCCCTCCATCCCTCCATCCCTCCCTCCCTCCATCCATCCATCCATCCATCCATCCATCCATCCATCCATCCATCCATCATGAAGTCTGTACTCATGCATCTCCGCCAGGGATTGGACTTGGCATTCATCCAAGTGGAATTTCCTAAGGTTCCTGATGATAACTCTTCACACATATATGTATTTATATGTATATTATATATATATTGGTTGGATGGCACTAAAATGAGGTCTTATGAATGATTGGTATCCTATGAGACCCACTTTTCTGTCATTCTATGGCTTCAGTAAAGATGCTGGAGCTCTTGTTGGCCATTGCTGTTCTTTATGCTTTTATCTGGCACGTAGATGACATTCTTTGTCTGGTCATTCCCTTTCAAGCATAAAAATATTAACTTCTCTGGGGTTTACTAGTACATATAGCGCAAATCATTTCATAACAGCATTATCTTCCTGTGACGCCTTGGGAGAAAGTTATCTCCAGTTAGACACAGTTGGTTTTGTTGCCATGTATTTGTGAGAAAAACAAGACTGTACAACAAGAATGGTACATTTAGCTTTAGGAGTTTGTATTTCATATTTATTACTTTTCTACTTTAAGCATTTGAAAATACCACCTGGAATTGCCTTATGGTAGTAGTTTCCAATGACTTGTTATTAAAGATACTTCAGTTACCTCAATCTGGAGCAGATTACACATAGATAAAGTTCAGCACTTGCACATATAGTTCATGGGACAGTCTGGGTAGGGTATTGATGTTTATAAAAGTTTCTGTAGTTGTTCTGGAAGTAGTCATCATAAGAACTATAGGGTTTCCCTTAACATCAGTGTCCTATTTTTACCTCCTTCTAGGATTTAGTTTTTTGAAATTTGAGTTACGATGCACTAGTGATTTAGACAGTGTTCACCTACTATACTATTTTGTGCCTTCTCAACGCAAGATTTTAAAGGTTTTGAGATGAATTCTGTATTTTAAAGCATGGAGGCTATTCCAGTATTTTTACTCAACTAATCTGACTAAACCAAACCGCAGTTAAACTATACTACGCGATAAATGCTGCCAAAATGAGAGTGTACAGTGGAGTTCATTTACAATGTGCTCCTGAAGCAATAAATCTGTTAAAAGAACAACATATGTTTAATTTCAATAAACTTCTCAAAGTTTGCTGTGTTTTCTTTTAAGAGAATCTATGAAAGTGTACATTTTGTAATGAACTTGTTGACATGTTTACTTCCCACTGTATCTAGCTAGTAACACATTGCGTGCCTTATGCCTTAGGAAAAGTAAGTAGCATCAAAGACTAACATAAAACTAGTTAGATCTAAGATATTGAGATGGAAAAAAATATTTTTATAAAAAGTAGAAGATGCAACAATGACCATAAAATAACAAATTAGAAATAGCAAAGAATAGGAATTGTGTTATATCTAATGGTCCTATTATGTGTTCAGCTGTTTTGTGTTTTTCCTCTTCTTAAAAACTTCATCCTCCATGTGGAACTGGCTGCCTTTCAGTGAAAGATGGACCTTTGGTGTAACTTCCTATGAGTGCTGTGAAGGCCAACTCTCACAAATCTATCTGGCAGACAGAGAGAGAGAGTTCCAGTAAATTTTGCTTGGATTTCAGTGTGACTATTTTTCATATTAGTGTGGAGAGAAGGCAATATTTTAGATGACAAGGAGCGTGTTCTTTTTGATTATTTATCATCTTTTGATGATAAAGTATTTTCAAAGGAAGAAAACCCCTCTATCGCTGGAAAGCCAGTGAATTATAGTAATGAAAAACCTAGCTTGGATGCCTTGTATAAACAACAAATAAGATCAGAAGAAACACCTGGTGACTTGACTTTCCTTTAGTGGTAAATTCAGAAGTGGGAGTCACAGGAGAATTAAATAGACCAAAGGCTGGTGTAAGTGGCTTCTAATGTGATTCACTATTTTTATACATTTATAGATTTACTTTGTAGACTGATGATTTACCTGACAGTGACATGAGAAAAAAAGACTGTGTATTTGCTGATCACAGGATCATTATGAGCCATCAAGCATGATGTGGGTGCAAAAGATTCATCTAACTAGTGAAGGACATTTAGTGAGGATACCAAAACTTTAATTTCATTTCACAGATTTGCAGTGAAATGATAGTTGAAATGAGGCTTACAGTTCTGTTTGGTGATGTTCAGAGAGAGGAATTCCATTGTGGCTACAAGGACAATTAGTAGTAAAGCCTATTTCGTCAAGCAACAGTCAAACACTGGTGTTTATCATCACAGCAGAAACTGTGATACGTTATGATTACTTTTTATAAAAAACATTGGAGTGAATATCAGAGAACCTGGAAAGCTGGCCCAGAAAGATAGCAATGTAGACCCCAGAGCAGATGGATCTGAAAACATGGCCATAAATCAATGAAGTTAGAAAATTGGAAAGATTTCCAACTGGTAGGAGATAAAAATATGAAATATTTCGAGTAAATGTACTAAAATAATACATCAACAATTCTATTGAAACTATTTTAATTAACAGTAGCAGCAGGGAAATGCTTTAAAAACAATGTAGTCTTACAAAGGATTTGCCTTACAAGGGTAAGTGCAGGAAAGCCTATGTTTTACAAAATTTTGAATGCATAGAGGACTGGACCTGATCTGTGAATCTAAGACATCTAAAATACAGAGGCAATTTGTGTTGTCTGTTCTCGACTTTGTTATTCTTCATTATTTTGTTCAATACTACAGGACTTATTAAGTGACAATTAAGATGGCATAGTGAAAATAATGAAATAAAGCATGCTGCATATGATATAAAGGGAAAATTTAATCTGATCTAGCAAATTGAGTTTAGTTGAGTCTGTTTCAATATTCAAGTGACATTTATAAGCAAACCTACAATTTCAAGAGTGGTGTAAAAGTATCTTTTCATATGTTTGATTTCTTGGCTAGAATAAGATTAAGTGGCTTTTATGACTTTGAGACAGTAATAAAAAAAACCTGGAAATACATTGTGCTAGGTAAGTCACAAGAGGAACAAGCCAAGTGTTCTCTCACTTCTTTCTTCAGAAGAGAAGAAAGTACTTTCTTCAAGACTATGTCCTTTGTTCTGAACAATATGCATGGCCTATGTTAATACTAAGTGTTCCAATCAGCACTAGAGAAGTGCAAATGGTTTACTTGGTGGCAAGTGGTCTTTTCCTGCTGGATTTTGATTTCTTCTGTAGAATGCACAACTTTTGCATGTGGTGGGATGCTTTTTCCTTTGTCAGAAGAGCTTCCTGAGTTCAGGAGTTTTTGACCCTTTAACCCACAGTTTAATCAACCAGAACCCAGGCAAGAGCTTCTTGGGTGGGGGAAATGAAGTGGTTTTCAACACAAATTTCAGCATTTTAAAATTGTTTTATCAATTCTACTAACTCTTCTGGAGGTTAAAAGTCGAGCATACAGTAGGTGAAAATATATTGACATTCCTGAAAATAGTGGCACAAGCTAAACCAGGGGACATCATGGGTGATATGACAGGATAGGTTGCACAAGTCTACAGCCAGCGGGTATTTGTAATAAAAGAGAGTAGTTGCCATGTGGTGGTCACTTGAACCTGACAACCAGCCTGTTACACTGCACAGAAAGCTTTGGCACTTGGGAGGACTTGTGTCTGGTTCATGAGTTTCACTGCTGATAGCAGTGACTGAATATTGACTTTAAAACACCACTATGATTTTTGGAAGCACATTTTCTGCTTTTGTCTAAAAAAGGAACTAAAATGAGTTTAGAATTGATAAATTTTATGCATTTATTTGCAATTTCATTTTGTGTGTAGTGAATACTTGTTTAATGGTGAGTAGCATCGTGAGTGCTGCTGACTAACAACGTAAATATTTTCCTGCATCTATATGGATTTTTCAGAGTGTGTAAATAAATCTTTGTGTGTATAATAATTGTAAAATGCTATGAAAGGGCAATAGAAGCAGGTATAATAACTACTTCAGCATTTTAATATTACTATTCAGAAAACCCCAATATCTCCTTAAGATGATCATGGGAGATGGGTATACTCTGCTGAAAACCAGGGAATTTGTACTTGCTCTGAAATTTGTGCTAGTCTTTAGTAAAAAGGGGATTTGTACCCTTCTCTTTACCCTTGTGAACTCTGTACCAATTCATAACATATTTTAGGTAATATCGTTACTAAAAGAATCTGAACTGTACATCATGTAGGCTAAAGCCCATAAATATTATATCGTCATTGAACATTTATTATTATGGTCATGTGTTATACCATGGGGAATATTTCAGCTTTTCATCTTTGGTGTGGATTGTTGTGGATTTAGAAAACTCCAGAAGAGAGCAAAAGAAATGAGAGCTTTTATGGTAAACCCAGATGCCATGGAACCTATGATAAAAGTGACAATGCTGAAATAAAAAAAACAGATGTGAAATATGGATGAGGAGATTAGAACATTGTAGTGATACAGGTAGATTTTTGATACAGACTTTGGTTGATATATCTGCCTTTGCAGATTTTGCTTCCTTTCTTTAAAGATGGAATTGATCAAAACACTTTAAACCTTAGTTTTATTAATGATAATTTTACCTGTAAGCATTGAAAAGCTTCTTTGAACTGATTCCAAAATCAGAGATTGAACTGCCTATGCTTAATTTTACAAGATCTGTGGCTTTTTCATTTATCACCTTGTGTTAAGTATGTGAAATGCATCCTTTACATTTAAAGACACTGTATTGCAACTATGCAGACAGTTTGCAGCTTGAGTGTTAATTATTTCAGATGTACGTGAGAACTTCCCAAAGTGCCCTATAGCAATTCTGACTTTTGACTCTTTGTCTTGGAGATGTATTGACAATTGTAAGCTCTGTACTTCATAGGCAGATTATAATGCAGCATTTCTGTTTAATGTCCAAAAAAGTCTAAGGCCATCACAATGAATACATTAAACACAACTAAGACATTTCTGCAATTCCATTCTGCGTATATTAAATATACATTGCAAATAGGAAAAGCTATAAATGTATTTTACACTATTTGTACTCTGTAAGTGGTTGATGTGTGAATAAGCTGTGTAGAATGTTTGTGCCTTTTATATCTTAGAAGTGCAGTCTGCAGGTTAAAGGTGGATATTCTGATCTTAGAGGTTTTTGTTCCTATCTCAGATTTTTATGTAGCCATGGAAAAATTGTTTCTAGAGATCTCAAATTTAGGTGCTAATACCTGAGTGCATGCTTTCAAACCCAGTGGTCTCTGCATAAGAGTCTGAATGTTTTTCCTCTATCAGTGCTATAACATTGTGCATGTGTGTAGGCACAGCCCTACCATTAAAAAGAATCCTAGAAAGGATTGGATTGAATGTTATGTCAGCAGCTGAAAGCCAGTCAGGAGTGATAATACTGATTTTCTCCCCACTTTGATGTCTCCTGACTCGTAGAGCACAGTGAGGTAGAGAAAACCTCTAAGAGAAGCATGGCATGTATGATGCGCACAGCTGTGAAATACGGTGTGCACAGCTATGAAATATAATGTGCACTGCCATGAAATTGAAGACAGAGGCACTTGTCTTCGTATTACTGGCACTTAAGACATTGTTTCTTCAGCCTCTGGCAATGAAGGTTCTTAAAGTAGTGTGTTTGAATAACAAGAATCTGTGAAGTTTTTGCATTGTTATTTATACAGTTTGAAAAGTTGTTTGAGCTTACTTTATTATTTACACAAGTAAGAGCTGGAGACTCATATTTGTTCTGTTTCAGCTGAAGTCAGGTTCTGATAGCAATGTTAGAATCATGATACTAAATTTAATCTGGACTTTTAAAACCATGGAGGAAAACATTCTTTAGAGGGGAATAATGATATGCAAATTAAAGATTATATCTCTGTACTCAGGAATAAATCTTTAGTTCTGGGACATTTGACAAATAATACAAAGTCTGTTACAAGATTGTGTTTGAAATAAATATTGAACTTGTAAACAAGATTTGATTTTTTTTGTATGCTACATTGAAGGGAAATTTTCATTTTTATACTGCAAATAATATTAGTGTTTTGGTGATGATGCTTGTCATATGTGTATTAAATGATATGTACATTTCCTGCATCTGATGTGAATGCATTTTTTCATTCTGATACTTGCCTTGAGCAGTATGGTGAGAGCATGAAAAAATATAGTCTTGTACAGCCTGTCCTTGTGTGCATTTGCTTAACAAGACAGTGGAAAGTGGAGTGGTATTTTTATTTTGTTCTTAACATGGCAACTCTATATCCATTTATTACTGAAATGTAGTTTAAGGTACCTGTTGAATGGATGAAGGGTCAAAAGAGCAGGAAAGGTGTGACACAGTGGGAGTTTACTTCAGATGAGAATTAGGAAATTTTGACTCTACTGCTTGTTTAAGGGAACACACAATTACCAGGCACACCTGTGTCCATGTGAGCATGCAGCTGATAGTCATAACCTGCAAGACAGGAAAAAGCATGTAAGTCTGTACAGACAGCCTCCGTGGGATGACAGCAGGGACTGCCAATACCAGTGGATCCCAGTGGATCCTCCTAAAGGCACAGCTCAGCCCGGCAGCTAAGATAGCAATGTCTCTGAAGAAAGGAAAGGGTAAAATGCCACCTGGTACTGTCAGGAATGAGGAAAAAAAGTGAGAGAAAATTACCTGCATAAACCAGTGATAGAGGAGAAGGAGGAGGCAGTGGTGCTCCAGGTGCCGTCGCATGTCTTCCAGGGGGTTCTCCCCATGGAAGACTCGATGCCAGAGCAGGTGGGCATGCCCCGAAGGACACTGCAATCTGTGGAGGATGTATACTGGAGCAGGCTTATCCTGAAGGTCAGTAGCTTGTGGAGAGGGAGGAAGGATAAAATGTGAAGATGAGGGGGCACCAGTGAGAAACTGGAACATGCTCACCATATCCTCTGTTCTCCAACCCACCCTGTGCCACTCAGGGTTCTGGGGGAAGAAGTTTTCTTTTCTCTTTGTTTCCTACTATTTTAATTTGGCAATAAATTAATTTTCTTGCAGGTCAAGTTTTATTTGCCCATTGTTTGATGAAGTTTACCTGATACTTAAGGTCTCTTTTTACTGCATAAAGTAAATAAAATGCAGAGCAAGTACCCAGTTCATCCTTAGAAAATGTGAGGAATTTTTTTCCAAATGAGACTGTGCTGGGCTTGAAGTCTACTGAGATGCATGTGCTACATTTAAGTTTGCTTATTTTTTTTTAGGTAAGAAACTTGAAATAATGGTAACTTGTAAATAATGGTGTGTAATGTTACCTTTGCATGAGATAAGTCCAGCATTCTGGTAGGCTTTTCAGTTGCAGCTGTGAGCAGTTCTTCATATGAAACTGGTGGAAGATGGGTTAGTTCCTCAGAATTGACAGTTCTACCCTAGATACATATTAGAGTTTTTATTTTTACACATATTTAATCTTTGGTTTGCTGTGCATTTTCATAGCATGGAATTTTTGCCATTTGAATTGTCTGAAGAATGTAATTGGCCCTGGCATTCAATATCTGAAAACATATTGAAACTTTGGTACTTTAATGCATGGCTGTTATTTTCTCCGCTTTCTGTGATTGCTTATATTGTAGAAGATTTCTTAACTCCAGTTCTAGTGGTTATGGAAAAATAAGGGCATGATTGGCAAGGATACAGCTTTATCTTCCATTTTCTACCTGTGAAATTTTCCAAGAAATGGAGAAATAATCTCTTTTTTTTTTTTTTCCCAAAGACAGTCAAAATGGTAACAGATTATTTGGTTGTCCAGATTTGTCTAAAAATTATCCATTTGCATATATATAGCTTTACAGCACTCTTCATTTCTTCAGCTTTTGACTTGGGAAACTGGCAATAATCTTTGGGTTCCACTACCATTGAATTAAACTTCAGCTTATGCAAAGAGCTGAAAGAAAACATTAAATGTCGGTGGTCATAGCACAGCTTTTCATTATGTCTAGTTGGCAATCTGAAGAACATCATCTTAAAGCCCTGGCTTCAATTTGCAGCAAAAGAATAAAGACAGAAGAAATACAGGAAATGGTCTATGATTGAGTCTTTGTTCATGGGCAGCTAAGGCCTTGTTTTTGGTTGGTGGACAGGGAAAACTTGCAGCACCACCTAATGAACTGCTATACCTGTCTACATCCAGTTTATCAGCATCTTTCATAGGCTAAATAATTCTTAAAAAAAAAAAAAAAAATCTATGCCTAGGTGGAATTCAGCATTGGACATAAAAATCAAGAGAAAAATTGCATTTTACTAGTATTTGAGAACTATCCTTTTTAAAAAATAATAATTTCACATAGATTATAGTTTGTATTAGAATAGTTGTTACCAAAAACCAGCATTTTTCAAGATGCATAGAAGTGGTATCTCATAGGTGTACAGAAAGTATCTAGCAATATATAACTAGCTAATCTAATATGTAACATTTAAAGCTTATGATGAACTGAACCTAAAAAGCAAATGCAAAAAAGGACAAAGAACAGCCAAAGCCCCAGATACTTTTATGTTTGTGTACAATGTAAATGATGTCCTTTCAATATCTGTTCAGCATTTCGTAACTAGGGTAGCTGATTGAAAAATGAAATACATGTGTTCACATTTATTTCATGTGGTTGTGCAGAAAAGTTTTGTTGGATTTTTTCTTTTTAAAGTAATGCCCAATTATGTTTGAAGGAAATTGTGTTTTGTTCCACATATAACATTTTATTTTGTTTTCTTGCTTGAATCAGAATATTTTTGGACGATTTATCCATATGTCAGGCAGGATATCCAATGTGATAATGGCACTTATATAATGCCAGAAAAAACAAAATTATATTCCATTTCTTTCTATTGATGCTATATAGAAAAATACGGAAGAGGTCGTCGCTTCTCTTAGCCAGATGTATCACATTGTTTTCTTTCTGTAACAAAACTGTTTAATAGTTTTTTTTCAGTTTAGAGAATATGGAAGTTAACTATAATTCATGTGGATGTGGGAAGAAAACCCCCCACAAAACGTTTCTGTCTCCAGCTTTACTCTTGATAGGAACTTGTGTGTGTTGGCAACTTAACAATTTAAGCTGAGTTAGATTTGTATGGTATTCAAATAAGTATTTTATAGTATTTTTTTAACTTTGGTTACACTCTTGTGATACTAGATATGCATCTGGTGTGTTAACTTTTCTGTATGTTTGTATGTATAAATATTTTGGGATAGGGGAGGAGGTAAGCAACTGAGCAGCAGTATTAAAATATTTTTCTGGTGTAACTGCTGGCAACAAAGGAGGGATTGCTACCTTTTTTAACGCTTTTTTGGTTTAGTTTTAAGATTGAATAAGTGTAAAAGAAGTGCCACAAGATGTCTTTTCATTTGTTCAGAATGTATTCTTAGGCCTTAAATTGTTCCTGTTATTTCGTTAGTTATCTAAAAATGTGACAATACACTGAATAATAAAAAACAATGTATAGACTTCTCCATAAATGTACTTAAATGACCACTTGGGTCTCCTAAATCAAACTTTTAACATTCCATATCTTTTACTGTGCATATGCTACGGGCATGTAGCCACCCACCCACCCAGATTTAGTTGAAATAAATGAAATTTATTCTAGTTCATTCAAGTAGAAAGCCTGTAAAATACGAAGGTAGTCACTTTGCTCATAAGGTTACTAAAACAAAATGTTTTCTTAAATGGAGTTTTGTGGGTTTTCTTCTTCAGCACAACTTAATAAATTCTACTCTGATGTGTTCCTTTTGTTTTCCTTTGCAGATGGGGTTTATACAGATTAATGAGGACTTCATATTTATTGAGCCACTCAATCGCACTTTGGCTGTGACAGGTCATGCACACAGGGTGTACAGACGAAAAAGGTCCATAGAGGAGAAAATTACTGAAAAGCCGTCTTCTCAGAATCAGTACTGTGGTGTTGTTACAGGTAAGACACAAATCACATTGAAAAGTTCTAATGTAGCAAATATATTTTTTAAGCAGTTAAAACCCCCGCAACCGAACAGCAAAAGCATATCTGATTATTCTTGTAACAGTACCCTGTGGTGGACTTTCAGGTGGTATGCTGAGGCTGCAATTTTACTTGTTGGAAGAGGGAACTGTCCACTGAAGAACAGACATGGCTTCTTAATATCTGTTTGTATTTGAAAGTAGAACTCTTTGGGTTGTTTTTCTACTTCAGCATAATAATGACAATCTAGTTCCTGTTCCTTTCCATTTTCATACTTCCTTAATTACTCACTACCTGCGATACTTCTACTGAATTTTCTGTTTTAAAACACTGGAATGTTTTAAAGAGTTCTTCCTGGTTTCAGTTAGCAAGGTCTTGAACTTCCAAATGCATCTGACACTGAATTGAAGTGATTTTTGTAAGTGTTCTTGTTCTATGATTAACACTTAGAAGAACTGCATGAAACAATCCTAATGCATCTTCATCAATGACAGGAGAACCTGTTGAAGTAAGAGGGTTTCACAAAATTTGGCCTGTAGTGATGCCTTAATAGTTTTCAGTGGAGAAGAGAAAAGTGGCTTTTGTGAAAGATGACATTCTGTTGTTCCTGCTTCATAATTAGCTTAAGTTAGAGGACAGAGGACAGCTCAGTCTTTTGACCTCAGCATGAGCTGACTGTGTTTCAAATGTTGTTGTCAGAAATTATTTTTCTCACAGGAAATAAACCAGAATGAGTACACATTTGTAGGAATGTTTTTCGTGTATAAATGAAATAACTGACAAAGTGGAAAGAAACGGCTGAGGTGACTGACTTGTCTAGGAAGCTGGATGTATGACATTCAGGGTGAGGCAGAAGATAACTGAGTTATTTCAAATAGATAAGAAAAGGTAAAGGAAGGATGCAGCTGCAGTTTTCTGGTACCTAAGGGTCTGCAGAGAGAAAATGAATCCAGGCATTCCTTAGAGGTATGCTGTGACAGACAACAGTTTTAACTTACATTCAAGGAAATTTCAATTTGCATAAGAAAAAAGTCTCAGCAAGAATGCTTAGCACTGCAAGAGGTTGCCTAGAGAGGCTGACGAGTCTGCACCCTCAGACATTTATAAAACTTAGCTGGAAATGGCAGTATGAGAGCTAGTCATACCTGGACACTTGCACTGACTAGAGCAGAAGGTTAGACTAGCTGTTTTTATACTTAGGCATCCATTCACAGTTTGAAATCAAATGTAGATTAGCAAAACAAGGCTGTTTGTAACTATTAAGTGGGAGTAAGTAAATGACGTGTAACTTCCTCCAGCAGGCTCTGTATTATTCTTCTACACATTGTATTATGTTGACACCACTTATCTAAAAATTTGGAAAAATTGTTCACGTAAGGTAAAGTTGTTTATTCTTCCCTATTAGCGATAAGTGATTTAGAGTGCCCATGCCTGCCTGTTTTTGGGAATAAGAAAATGAAAAGTGTGCATGGTGAGAGAGGGAAAGGGGCATCTGACAAATAGCAGACCATTATGGGTATTAAAATGAGTAAAGATGAAAACCCTTCTGTAAGGACATTTTTTTTCTATTATGTTCTTTACCAGATATCCTTTCACTTTCTCTTATGCTCTAAAACTGGGAAGTCAGTTTAACACTCAAGGCTCTGACTTATTGCAAATAAACTATCAACAGAGACTCAAATATTTACTTAAAATAACTTTTATTATCTCTACTACTAGCTTTGAAATTTGATAATAGTTCAAGCTGTGCATGACCAATTAACATCTTCTGGCATAACTTTATTGCCAGAGGGTATAAATATCTGCAATTTCTTACCCATGCTATTGTACTAGCAAGACCAATGCCTCACTCAGCTGCTACAAGTTATTTTAATAAGAGGGGCTGCAGCAAGTTACATGCTTAAAAGCTCTATGATGGGAGCAATTGACTGGTGTGATATGAAGTTAGCTAACACCACAATATTCGTGTTACAGACAGAGCCTTAGAGATGGGTTGAAGCATCAATAGTAAGCCTTTACATCAATATTGTAGAAATTCTAAGTCACATCCTAAACTAAGTAGACCAAATAAATATAAAACAAATGAGTGTTTGGAGCTCTGAGATAGTCTCAGGTTATGCACAGCTGCCATGGCTGCCATGGTTGTAGCTGTGTGGCACAGAGAAACACAGTTAGATGGCAACTTCTCAGCAATATGGACCCATTTTGTAAAGATCTCTTGCTTCTACAGTACTCATATGTCAGAATAGGTGCTCTGAAACAGGTATTTGTGTTGCTGGGTTGGATCCAAATTGATCTCAAAGGCCGGCTAGCTATCAAGCAAATGTGTATTGCCAGTTGATGAGCTGTAATTGTCAGAACAAATGAATATCTGTGCTAGAGGTGTTAAAGGATCACTGTTGAAAATAATAGCTTTTCATGGAGAACTAGCAGAGGCAGTCAAAGAAGGTATTGTTTGTTGTCCGTTACTGTTGAGGACTGGATTGAAAGTTGCTACACAGCCAAACTTGTTTGGAGAGAACAAAGAACTTATTTTTGTGAATGGGATGGTTTTCTTATTAATTAGGGGAAGGAGAGAATCATGCTAACAGAAGCAGATACTTTCTTGATTGGTGACAGTGTGCATGTATATCCTTTTGTTGAACGTGTTTATGATTTATTTACATATATAAGCCAGTTGCATGTGCACAGACCGTATACTGCACACCTTTCTTTAGCACAGGGCCCACGAAACCTTTAAAAGCAACCAGTTCAGAAGTGTGTTGTGGAAAAAATGTGAGAAAAGCAGTTGTAATTAGAACAAAGGGCCACATTGGGAAGCTAAGATCTTTTCTTTCTATCTATCTGAAGCACTTGTTCTGCACTGGAGTTGTTTGTACAGTGAACCTAACTCATAGCTAAGGCATGGTAGACTTGGTGGGGGGGGAATTCTTCTCAAGTAGTCATTCCTTTACACGCAGTGAGAACTCCTGTCCAGTGTGAATTTTGAATTTGTTCTGAACTTGGGAGACTAGAAGCCTCTTCTTCTACTTAGTTCTGGCAATAAACAGTATGCTGTCCTGAGTTAAAAGTGTGCTTCTTCTCTTAGATTGATGTAATTTTGCAGGAAAAAGCCTGCTAAGCCTCACTGAATCGGAAGCCATTTTTTTTTTTTTTTGGGTTGTAAACTGGGCAGTCAGCTGGGAGAGCTGTGTTGATTCTTGCTCCACAGCCTGTTTCTATGTGCTGGTCATGAAACAAAATGCATAAACTTGTGGTCATAGGTCTGGATCTATGAAGTTGCACTACGTGGAGACTGGTGCTACCTGAGATACTCATTTCCATTCCTTGGGTCACTCTGCAGGAAGATGTTTAAATCCCTATTCAAACTACAGTGAGGGTATAGTTCATGGCTTCTTAAGCTCCTGAATATTCCCTACATAGACAAAATACTGCAATTTCCGTATGACTAGGTTACCCATTTTCTTTTTCCAGGGAAAAGAAAGTCTGTGGAGTGATGGGGATTGCTCTGTAGTCTGGGCCTCATGTGCATACACTCAGGAAATGCTTTTGTGCCTGAGGACTTGTAGGTGTCCAGGATACCTGTAGTCACAGCCTGTTGTTAATGTTGGCTCGGATACTTTATGTAGCCTTTGGTTACAATAGCTGAATTTTAATCACACTTATTTTTTTTGAGTGGGATTATTGTTTTATTAATACTTCTTCTTGTTTTGTCTTAATTGACTGTTGAATGTCAAATGTACATGCTGCAGTATTTTTAGCCTTCTTGCTGGAGTACTGCAATATTCCTAGCTTTCTTTCCAGTCAATTGAGTTCAGGTAATAAATTGATGTGAAATCTTCCTATTTTTTATAGTTGCACAAAATAGAAGTCTTACTGCATAGAACAATCCTATAGAATATATTATTTTGACAATGTTATAAAATTTTTGCCATGAATTTATGCATCTTTAATCTGATTTTTACCTTGCTAGCACATACAGTATTGATGTAGGTGCTTTTTTTTGCAGGAGTTTTTATATCTTACATACTGTACCTTCAATAATAACTTATTCTTTGTAGTTTTTATGACTTTATAATGTTGTTTGTGACTATGTAAAGAAACAAGTGTTTTTACTTAGAGATTGTTATCTGGCAACAATCATGGCAGTTGTTTGAATATCAGTAGCACCAAAATTACAGATTCCATTTATTTAAAATTCTTAAGGAAGAGCTACAAGTTACAGATAAAAGATCTCATGATGGAGATTTCTGCCAGCAATTTGGAAAAGCTTGGCTGGCCAAGAATAGATTGTCCATTGGTTTGTTAGTGGGACAGATAGCTAAGGCAAATGTTGGGCACAGCCCCTGGCAGACGGCTTGTCTACAAAGCTGGGTAGTCCTCTCATACATTACAATCCCAAAAGCAGAAGTTTCAACAATTTACGGGACCACAGTGATTTTAGTGTTTAGCACAATGCTGTATTTTATTGAGGACTGCTTACTGTCAGTTCTGCACTCCGAGCTATAACTTTCAGAGAGGTGTGTTAACAGACTTCTCTGTAAATGCTAGAACTAAATTTTAAGTTTTCAACCACTAGCTGCTGTTTTTCACAAATAATGGAAGAACGAATTAACTGTTGCTGTAAACTGCGCTGGAATCAATCACTGTGCCTTGGAGGAAGGCAGGTTGACCAGATGGCTTCTGAGAGATCTTTTTTAACCCAACTGAGTTTACTGTTTAATCTTAGATCTGTAGTATACTGTTACAGCATTAAGTGTTTGAATAGCAAGTCATAGCTGTATAGCTTATAGAGTGTGGGCGTTTTGGCATAAATGGTGACACTGAAGCTTCATTAGAAATTATCCTCAAAACAGTGATGAAAACACACATAATGTTTTGTAATGTAGGCTGCAAATCCACAGTTAGCAAACAGGAATAAAGGTAGAGGCTAGCAGGAGTTACAAGGCTAAGCAAGTGTCTGAAGACTAAAAATGAGAGCCTTTAAATTAAATTTTAAATAGCTTATGAATTTGTAAGCTGTTTCTACTTCTAATCAAACACCAAATATTTATTTCTGAAGAATATATACTTTTTATCTTTTAGTAAAAGTGTATGTTTTTCAGTGTTAATAAGTCTTACGTTGTCATTAGTTGTATAGGAATCAATAAGCCTTTCTAACACGTAGTGGGATGGACTGAATCATTCACATATACAACCTTTTACAAATGACTACACAAAAAGGTAGATAATCTTTTTTAGCATGCACAATTCATAGTTGTTATCTTGAAAAGTATATCTCTACATTACATTTGCATTAAAACTACATTACAGAATCACAGAATATACAAAGTTGGAAGGGACCCATACAGATTATCGTGTCCAACCCTTATGCCTGCACAGGACCATCCCCAAGAGTCACACCATGAGCCTGCGAGTATCATCCAAATACTTTTTGAAATCTGTAGACTTGGTGCTGTGACCACTTTCCTGGGGAGCCTGTTCCAGTGCCCAAACACCCTCTAGGGGAAGAAGCTTTTTTTAATATCCAACCTAAACCTCCCCAGACACAACTTCAGGCCATTCTCTTGGATTCTGTCACTGGTCACCACAGAGAACAGATCAGTGCCTGCCCCTCCTGTTCCCCTCACAAGAAGTTGTAAGTGCAGTGAGATCTCCCCTCACTCTCCTCCAGGCGGAACAGACCGAATGACCTCAGCCACTGCTCATACAGCCCTTCAAGGGCTCCTCAAGGCCCTTCACCATCTTTGTTGCTCTCCTTTGGACACTCTCTAATGACTTAATATCTTTCTTACATTGCAGTGTCCAAAACTGCCCACAGTATCCAAGGTGAGGCTGCCCCAGTACCGAGCAGAGCAGGACAATCCCCCTCCCTCGACCAGCTGCCCTGATGCCCCCCAGGACAGGGTTGGCCCTCCTGGCTGCCAGGGCACTGCTGACTCACATTCAACTTGCCATCAACTGGGACCCCCCTGGTCCCTTTCTGTGGCACTGCTTTCCACCATCTCATTCCCCAGACTGTACATCTAAGGTTGCCCCTGTCCCAGGTGCAGAATCTGGCACTTTCCCCTGTTGAACTTGCCATGGTTGGTGATTGCCCAGCCCTCTGATTTGTTGAGGTCTCTCTGCAGGGCCTCTCTGCCTTTGAAGGAGTCAACAGCTCTTCCCAGTTTGTGTCATCTGCAAACTTGCTTAGCATCCCTTCCACTCCTGCATCCAAGTAATTTATGAAGATGTTGAAGAGCACAGGGCCTAAGATGGAGCCATGTGAAACCTCACTAGTGACAGGTCACAACTGTGATGTTACCCTATTCACTATTGCCCTCTGTGCTCGACCCATGAGCCAATTGCTCACCCACCCCATGTTGGTTTATCCAGCTGTGCTGGGCAGTTTGTCCAGAAGATCCTGTCAGAGACAGTATCAAAAGCTTTACTGAAAGCCAAAAATACTACATCAGCAGGCTTCCCTTGATCACTGGGTGTGCCTCTTCTGTTTTTTGACTTACCTCCAAGAGAATATCCATGCTTAGCCAAGCCAGCCTTTTGCCTCACTTGCTTCACCTTGGACGTTTGGGAATTGCTGCTCCTGTGCCCTTAGGAGGTGATGTTTGAAAAGTGACCAGCACTGATGGACGCCAGCACCTGCAAAAACATTTTCCCATGGTACTCTACTTATCAATTCCCTGAATAGCCTGAACTCTGCTCTTCTCATGTCCAGAACTGAGGTTTTGCTGGCACTTTTCCCCCTGTCAACAGAGATTTTAAACTCGAGTCCTTCATGGTCACTGTGGCCAAGAGGCCACCAATCTCCACTTGCTCGCAAGATTCACTGTATTGACAAGCAGCAGATCAAGGAGAGCTCCCTTAGGACCTGTTCCATAAAGTTGCCATACAGGTTTTATTAAGCACCTTCTGGCCCAGGTTGTCCAACTGTGTGATGCTCCCAGTTACTTTCTGGCAAGTTGAAGGCTGCCAGAAGGACAAGGGTAGATAACTTGAAAGTGTCCTTTAGTTCCTCAAAGAATAATTCATCAGCATCATCACAGATCCCTCCTCCACTAGTATCTTACATTTTGAATTTAATTTGTTAGTCTATTGACTTTGAAGGCATATTTTTAGCACTCTCCTGAAGAGTGATTTATTTTTTGAAGAGTGATTTATTTTTTGAAGAGTAGTCATGTGTTATAAAAAGCATTGCAGGAACTGTCCTATTAAATATGGGATAGATTGATTAATTGCAAAACATTTCCTCAAAATTTCTGAATATTTGATTGTTTCCAGAACATGTGTTTTTAACTGTCATCTCAAGCATCACTTTTTATGTAAACAGAGAGCCCAGTATTCCATTGTGAATGCTGGAAAAATCTTCACTTGATTTCAGTGACTTCAATGAGGTCAGTCCCAGAAGTTCTAAAACCTCTCACAAGGATATGACAAAACTTGGCTATTACAACACGGAATTCCATTTTGTATTTTGTTTTAAATTGGATTATTTAAAATGTCGTTGCTAACTGCTGTATATTTATCTGACCACTCCTGACTTGAATTGTTTCCGTGTAATTAGTTTTTCTTTTTTCATATGTATTGTAAGGGTGTTTTTGAAGGGAAAACTTAAAATTAACACCAGCAGTAACCTCTGTTTTACCATAATTGTAACATATTTTCGATTTGTAACTTTCTCTAGGTTTGGAAGATTGTTTCTAAAGTTTCATTTTGTTGTTTTACTTCAGTTGCTTATAATGACCAAGGTACTGACTTTGAAGTTATGTCAGTAGGACTTTTTTTGTTTCTAACAAACCTATATCCTACATACCATTCTCTGTCATTCATCTGAAATATTCTTTTGTCTCTGCAAATCACCAAATTGTTCCATTTATTTTCCTAATGCTGAATTTGTGGCAAATTTATATTTGCCATCTTGTATACTAAGATATAATTACATCAAGATGTTTACTCTGATTTGTGAGGATGGACAGGCAACAATTCTGCAATGTCAGTGGGACTATTTTTCTCTCAGACTCAACATGAGTTTAGTTTTGTCCCACAAGTTAAACTAGGAGATGCATATTCTTTTTTTTTTTTAATGTTTTAGGTGAAAAGATGCAAAAAGTATTTCAGACTTTATTTGAACAGATGGATAGGATTCCTATTTTCTTGGTGTGAACTAATATTTATACACAGTACAGAACTTCAGTATGAGCTGTACCATTGGATGTGGTAAGTATATATTCAAGTTCATAGGTATCACATTCTGCATAATCAGAGTTATAACATAACCAAAGGTAAAACGTCCTAAAAAGTACTGTAGGGTGTAGTTTGAAGGATGAGTTTCTCAAGCAATGTTTTGTTCTACAGACAGAAGAAAATCCAAGAATCAAAAAGTATCAGAAAGTGGAAGAGGAAAGCGATACTCTTACAAGTTACCTCAGGAGTACAATATAGAAACTGTTGTAGTGGCAGATCCAGCTATGGTTTCATATCATGGAACAGATGCTGCCAGAAGATTTATTCTAACCATCTTAAACATGGTAGGAATTTTTAAATTAATTTTCATATTTTGCCAACAATGTGTGCACTGCAGGCTCGTTTCATTGCTCATTCTAGTGACTATGACTGAACATCTATAAGGGACAGTCAGTACATGACCACCAGCAAGCTGTCAAGACTTAGTCCATATATTTTGCAGCTTTAAACCATGGTGCTGTAGACTTGCCTGTACTGTCTTGTCACTTTCAGGGAAGCCTGAGAGTGAGTGAATAAGATGACTTTAGGTTAGAAACTAGTGGTGGTGTTGGGAAGGTTGGGATATTGAATAGTTTCTGGTGATCTATGCTTGTTAGGAAGACATGACATTGTTGTGGAGAAAGACCATGTCATCATTCGTGGCTGAAAAAAATGAAAGAGGAATGGGCTGGGACAATTACATTCGCTCACAGCTTAATCTGGAGCTGTGCTGCATAAAACATTGAAAAATAGCATCTGTAATGCACAGAGAGATTGTTCTAAAGAAGGAGCATAAGCTGAGCAATTAATATAAACTTTAACTATTCTGAATGATAGGGAAAATTAGAGTTAGAGATTAGCTTAGACTGCTTAGGTCCTGATCATGGATTTAAATGAATTTAAATGAAATTTAAATGGATTTAAATGAAATTTTCATGTGAGCAGTATAATGCATGTGTAAATATTTGGAGAAACAGACTACAGTTTGTAAAGTGGTCATGGCCATTGAGGGGGGGAAAGGTGCTTTTTTGTGCTCCCGGAATGAATACTGTTTAAGATCTCTTTTCCTTTAGAAGACCAACACAGTGTATTGCCTTCATTTTCTGTTCAAATTATGGAATATTAAAGCACTCACAGTAGAATATGAGAAATTTTTGAGGTCCTCTGATGTTCTATTTTAAGTATACAGTGTGTTGTGTACAATACAAGGACATATCTTTATTTGCTGTTTTTTATCTTAGGTTTTTAACCTTTTCCAGCACAAGAGTCTTGGACTACAAGTAAATCTTCGAGTGACTAAGCTTATCCTCCTCCATGAGACTCCAGTAAGTATTTATTACCTTTGTCTTAGCCTGTCAAGGGTAATGCTACTTGCCTTGTTGCTCCAAAAGCTTGCAATATTCACCAGCTTTAATGGCTAACAAATTTTCTCAGTTAGCTTTTGTGCATTACTTAGTGATGTTCACTGATGGGCAGCCGCAATAAAGATTAAGCTTCTCCTAATTGAGTTTAGCTCAGTTAGTGTTCTAATAATGCCAAGGTCACAGGTTCAATCCCCATACAGACCATTCAGTTAAGAATTGGACTTGATGATCATTGTGGGTCCTTTCAACTCAGAATATTCTGTGATACTGTCACTCTGTAATTTATATGCTGCATATATTGAGACTTTTCTGTGCTTGTAGTCAAATGTCAATCAAAGTTTCCATGTGGAAATCAGGTAGATCTTAACAAAATCTGCTTCTGGGCTGCTTTTTTGCATTCACATAGCTCAATACAAAAATCATTCTGCTTAAAACAAATGGACACTAGAAGGAGTACTGATGTTCTTCATTAGCTAAGCTGTAGACAAAGGGTGCCATTATAAAGAGCTATTCTTTCAGACATCATGTCAAATCTTCTTTCTTCTGAAGAAAAACAAGTCAGTCGATATCTTGACTGAGATTTTCCATTAACTTGTGTTTTTTATATCATATTTCAGGACAACATCAACTTGATTTCTTGTTTGGTTTCTTTTCTACAAAATATTATTGCAAATCCTTTCATACTTTACTTAGTTCATAAGAAAAAGGGATTCCCTTATCTGTGGTTCTAATTTTAAAATACTTTATTTTCCCAGTGAGTAAATAAGTATTTCTTTCTTCAGTTCATCTCAGCAGCTGGAGAAATACCATTTCTTGTTGAAATTCTGGATGTCCACATCATTATTCTTTTCTTCACTAGGATAATGAAAAATCAGAAAATAAGTAAGATGAGTTCAAATGCATGCGTGTATGCTTCTCAATGCCCTGTCTCTATTTGTATCTTTAACATGAGAAAAAGGTGGTCCCTGCTCCTGAAGTTTAAGTTGTTTTGCTGTGAATATATTATGTCATAAAAAGCAGAATATTTTTGCTATCTCAGTGAGAAAAGATTCTGAATTCTATTTAGTGAATCATAATTTTAGTAACATAAATTATGTTATTTTATTTACAGGCAGATATGTATATTGGACATCATGGGGAAAAAATGCTAGAAAGCTTTTGTAAATGGCAACATGAAGAATTTGGCAAGAAGAATGATATACATTTAGAAATGTCAACAAGCTGGGGAGAAGACATGTCTTCAGTTGATGCAGCCATACTGATCACAAGGTAAAGTAATAAAAGAGGAGCATTAAAAATAGGCAGAAGCCTAATACGAACATAGGTAAAGGACTTGATAGATGACTAGCACAGTTTGGATTTAGTTTGCATTCAAGTGTGCAACTTGAGGCATCTTTTCTGAACTTGGAGGTGGTGATAAAGTGATGGTAAAGGTGGTTCAGAAAGCACTAGATGGTGAGCATCTGAAATGATGAATGGGTTACTCTCTTACTTCTTCTTTGGCTGTATAACTAAGGCCTTAGCTATATAGCTAAGGTTGGATGCTTTCCTCCATGTTCCTTCATTTAAGGACAGCACACACAGACCTGTAGACACTTCAAAACACAAAACTATATCTAAACTGTTCAGAACTGGATCAAGATTACGCAATGTTACTGAGTTATGCTTCCCCTCTTATGCATCTAGAACTAGTGTGTACTCTAAAGAAGACTGAGAGAGGATCTCATTAATGCATGTCAATATGTCAAAGATGTGTGCCAAGAGGACGGTGTCAGACTCTTTCCAGTGGTGCCCTGTGGCAGAATGAGAAGCAATGGCCACAAACTAAAACACAAGCCCCTCAACATGGTGAACTCCTCTACACTGAAAGTGGTAGATCACTGGAACTGGCTGCCTAGGGAGGTCGTGGAGTCCCCTTCTCTGGAGACATTCAAAACCCTCCTGGATATGTTCCCATGTAACCTGCTCTGGGAGGCCCTGCGTCAGCAGGGTGGTTGGACTAGATGAGCTCCAGACTTCCCTTCCAGCTCCAACAATTCTGTGATTCTGAATGGTGAAAAAGCTTTGCGAAAATCTAATCATATGCTAAGATGTGCTGTTCTGAAGTGTTGTGTATTAATGATACTCTGATTTCATAGAATCATAGAGTGGTTTGGGTTCAAAGGGACCTTATAGATTATCTAGTTCCAAAAGTGTGCTATGGGCAAGGATACTTGGCCCTAGAGCAGCTTACTCAAAGCCCTGCCCAACCTGGCCTTGAAAACTTCCAGGAATGGGGCATTTACATCTTCCTTGGACAACCTGTTCCAGTGTCTCATACCTCTACAGTAAAAAATTTTCTCCCTATATTGAATATAAATGTAGCTTTTTTCAGTTTAAAGCCATTCTTCCTTATCCTATCACTACGTGCCTTTGTAAAAAATCCCTCTCCAGCCTTCTTGTAGGCCCCCTTCAGTTACTGGAAGGCTTCAGTAAGGTCAGCCTGAAGCCTTCTCTTCTCCAGGCTCAACAACCCCGACTTAGCCTGTCTTCATTGAAAAGGTGCTCTGGCCCCCAGATCATCTTCATGGCCCTTCTCTGAACTTACTTCAGGGTTGTCTACAATTTTTTTAACTGTAAATTTAAATATATATATATATATATTATTTTTATTAAATCTCTGATCAGTGTTAGGGAAATGGAAGTAGAGAGCAGGGAAGCGATTGGTTAGATGTCAGTAAGTCAGCGCTGGAGCCAGAAATTAAAGATCTGTTCTTCTGACATTTTTATTTTTTTCAGTGTTATTATTCTCTAGCCCGTGCTGCCTCCCACCTCAGAACTGCTTTAGCTGCTAATAAATCATACTAGTGCGGTTTGCCAACTGTGGGAATGTTTTGCTAATCCAGGCTCCCTCTGCACAACATTAGGTTTATGGTAGAGCTAACCCCACATGTGGCTCTATTTGTGAGTTTTGTTAATTCAGAGTCAAATTCTGTTTTTCAAACACAGAACAAGCTCCTTTGTCACAACTTCCAAAGACCTTTGGACAACAGACCTGCTTTATTGAGAGAAATAATTTTAGACAGAGGAACACCAACTTCTCGGTGTTTTTTGAGTAAAAATGCAAAGTTTTGGTTATCCAGCACATTCTGTGGCAGACCTCCTAAAACTTACCACACTTTCTCTTCTGTCTTGTATAATAGTACAGCAGGGGTGCTTTTTAAAAGTTTTTCTATGCTTTCACGTGCCAGTTTTGCATAGTAACCAAAAGAGTTAGAAGTAAGGTATTGAGTGTTCTGCAGAGATAATTTTTAATGCCTAAATACGAAGAGCATAATTTGGATGTTATAGAGACTGTTGTTGAACAAAGGGACGTCATAGCCTTTTCACGAAAAGGGTACTTTTCAACATTGATTTTTGCATTTGTTTTGTAAACAGGAAAACAAAACCAACTTCTCTCCACAGCTTGTTCTGCTGCCCAAATAGGCTGTAATGATACATGTGAATCTCCCACCAACTTGTTAATTTCATTTGACTTTGGTCCTATTTCAGCCTGTGAGTTTTTGTTTAGTATCCCTTTAAATTGTCTTACTTGAAAGAAGTAATGTCCTGTTTAAAATATGGTGAAATAAAGTAAAAGGAAGGTAGAAGGAGTCTGTAATGTATTTTAAAAAAACCCCAGAAAGTAGATATCTGATTTTCATAATGTTCATCAGACAGGCAGTGATATTCCATGTTAATCATGTTTCATGGGTTCATCAGCCTTTTCTTCATACTGATCTTCAGCGTCTAAATTTTCTTTGCTCTCAGTGACACTTAATTGAAACAGTGCTGTGAGACATTTTCAATGTAAGAAAGTACTTTATAAGAGTAGACAATGCCATAAACAGCAGTTAGATTTGCATAAATATTTGTGAAGGTTTGGGTTGGCTCCCTGCCAAACCCAGCCGTTGGCCACACAGATTCCCCCCACTCTCAAAAGAGGAAAAAAAAAGGTACTAAAAGAAAATTTGTAGTAAATATATATATATATTCACATATATTGCACTTATATACAATTAAAAACAATTAATATAGAGAACAAGAATCCCAAACAATTCCAAAAGGGAAAAAGGGAAGGGGAAAAAGGACAAAAATCAGGTTAAACCAAAACAAAAGAGATATATACACTCAAAAACTCAGGGAATAGCCCAGTAAAGTAACTAACACAATAAACTCTCACCAACCTCCCTCAAGAAAACAGTTTCTTCACCTCTGCACAGCTGGGACAAGAGTTTCTCAGATAGGCCTCAGTTCATATAGATAAGAGCAAAGCCAATACACTGAGACCTGCTGTCCTCCAAGCACCTGAAAGGAAGAGAGAGAGGAACCTCTCCTCCTTGTCTTATATACATCTGATCATGTAAAGATATGGTGTGGAATACTTCCTTAATTATGACCCTGTTTCCAGGGAAGGCCTAGACCAAAACCAAGAAAACTAAACCACCATAATATTGTTTAATTTCTAGTCGTTCTGACCCTCCAGAACTGTCTCCAAAGGTTGCACAAGAATTTTTTAAGCATTGCTATGACCTTCCAATGCACACAAGAAATACAGTTCTTTTTCTGAGTTTGCTATTTACTACCTTTCTGAACCAAAAATACCTCTTCAAGAAAGTCAGAGGAAGAAGACTCTGAATGATCCCTATGTGAATGAAGCTGACATTACAGGGTCACTCCAAAATGCCGCAGTGTTTGGCAGTTTCAAACTGCTGAAATGTATTGGGATAGAGATTCTGTTAAACTGCTACTGCTGTGCTTAAGTTCCTAGTGAATTTCAGCTCTAGAACATCTCTAGTTGAGATTATTCCTAATTTTGTCATCATTAGTGTAATTTTAATACTGCCAAATGTCTTGATATTTTTGTGCATTATTCACTGCTTTGGTTTTTTTTGACATGACCAGCAGACATCAAGGAAGTTCATGAAAATTTCACATGGCTTTACTATTAGTTATTTCATAAGAGGATTGTAGATGCAGAAGGAAGCAGGGAAATGTGAAAAGAGGATATGTTAGAATAAAGATTTTTAGAACAGAAAGGTTTTTAGAATAAAAAGATTTTTTTAGAAAAACCTCAATCTCCTCTATCTATCACTTTAATTTTAAGACATGTATTTTTATCTTTTGTATTTAAAAAATCACACTAATTTTACATAATCACATACTGTTCAAGGTATTTAAGCCTGTGAAGTGTTAATGCTTATAGTAAGATGTGGGGAAAATTTTCATGAATTTATTTTTTTCTGTAAGTTTATTCTTTCAAGTTCTGTAGTTGGGCTAAATGTGTTCTGTTCACTAGTGCATATCGTTTCTGTAAGTTTACATGGACCTAAACTGAATTTAAAATATATGATTATCTAATGCAAGACCGTAACATAAAATTTAGACAGTTACTTTTACATTTTAACTTTCCCGGTGAATAAGAAAGCTGGACAGTTTTTCAACAAAAATTTAAAAGAAAGGAAGAATAACTGTTCTGCAGTAGATCGTTGGCATGGTTATTTACTTTCAGAATGGACAGTTGGTCTTATTACTAATTTTTGTTGCTTCAGCTTTCATCCATTGATGTTTTTGTACCCTTTGCTGCTGTTAGAAAGCTCCTCCCTATGGAAATACTTGTAGGCTGTGCTCAAGTCACAACGCTTCTTTGTCTTTAGAGTAATTTGCAGAGTTACTCTATGTAATTATTCTCTTAGTTCTTTCCAGGCCATTTCTCTTTACAAAGTTATTTTTTCAAGCATAAACACCAAAATTGGGACACAGTGTAGTGTGAACAGTTGTAGTCATTCAGTTCTGATATTTTCCTGCATCTTCATCCAAGGATGCTGTTCTCCTATTGCCTGTTTTCAAATTACTGTGGGGTTTTTTTGTTGTTTTTGTTTGTTTGTTTGTTTTTTGTTTGTTTGTTTTTATATCAAGTCTGGGCATCCATTTTTGACTACATTAAAAGAAAGTTTGCTCAGATGAGTTATCTATTAAATTTGCTTTGTCTTAATTCCTATGTGTATTCTATCAGAACTCATTTAATTTTTAAATTTTACCAGTAATGTTCTCTTATTTTCTTCCAGTATATTGTTTAATGCTAATGATGAATCCAGATTCTTTTGGACTCCACTCAAAACACCTCCCTTGTCTTCCTAACTATTCTATATTTGTCTTGATATATTAACTGCACCTTCATTTCAGTTATTATTTAACTTACCACACTTCTGAATGGTTGTTTTTCAGTTTGACTGACACCTGAACTTTAGAAGCCTATTTATATTATCCTTTTTAATCTCAGTTCAACTTTATAGAGTGTAAGTGATGTGTTAACTATGTTAAATATTTGAATATAGTATTTCCTTAACATTGTCCATTTATTTAAATTCTCACCTAAATAGTAAATTTGTGATTTTTTTCCTCTTGCTCATTAACACCAAAATGGTTTCAAATTTAATTATATTAATTAAAAGTGAATTTATTAGTTAGTACATATTCACTTACTTTCCATGTGAGAACAATTTCAGAATGTCTTACTACGTGAAGAGACAAGAACTTCTTCAGTGTTGTCAGTATTCACTTAGCACAGTGCAAGTGAAGGCATTTGCAATTTGATGATAATGTCATTTGCCACAAGGGCCATTAATTGCAACTATTCTTTACAAAAAATCTTATGATTTGAGAAAAGTTGTTGCTTGGGCAATAAGCCTCAATTATGTCTTTAAATATTGTAAGTCCAGAATTGGTAACAGCAGGAGTTTCAAGCATATGCTACATTTTTCAAAATTGCAAACATTAGAGAAATTGTGAAATCAAGAGTAGAGTAAAGTCAAAAGGAAGATTTGGTAGATTGGTAAAATCCATTTTCTCTTCTCTTCTGTTTCTTCTTTTCTCCAATCTAGCATAGGGAAGGAAATTATATACCAGCTTGGACAAGAAGCAGGTCTTTTGACTATTTTAATTTGCCTAAAACAAGTATTAAATTTACCTGAAATGACAAGTTTTTGCAAATTATTAACAAAAGTTAAGTCTGGGTTATTGTTTAGTGCTCCTCTGCTGTTCTTGGTGTCTTCTGTTGTACATCCCATCTACGGATCAGGATTTATTTTAAGAAAGAGAATGTATGGAGATACTTCATGTTTAGAAATTACATAGCCTTTGTTTGCTGTGAAGGTCTTTCATAATGCTGTATGTAGTCAATTAAAATGTACTAAATACAATTCTCTTAAACAATGCATTAGTGGTTACTTTTCCTCACTTAGAATTCTCTTCTAGGGTTAGTCAACTCATTCAAGTGCAGAATTCAGTCCTAAATTTCAAGAAGCTTCTCTTTTCCCTCCCCTGAATAAGGACATGTTTTCTCTTCCATGTGTGTGTAGAATAACCACTTTGAGTAAAGGACATTGTGTGCTAACTAATGGATAGAGGGCGCCTTAGTGTACTTTAACCAGTTTGTTGCTTTCACTGATAGACTCAGTGCCACAAAAGCTTCTATATGCACTAATGGTAATGCTAATATCTTTGCCCTTTTTTACTAAGGGAATGTATGAAAAGGACAAAGGCAAATTGTCTGAGGACTCTAGATGTGTGCTTCTTTATTTTATGCTTCCTCTTACTTCTTAGAGTCTATATCCTCTCTTTTGTGTACCTTCAGTATGCCAATTCAATATATATATCAAGGGTAGAGGTGTGCACATATATATATATTTGTGTGTGTGTGTGTGTGTGTGTTATATATACACACAGGAACATAGTTATGATGGAATATTTAACTTACCATGTGGGAATTAGAGAACAGTTTTTATAGACTCGCTGGTAGGTTTAGCTACAACTGTAAGTCTTCACTAAGGGCCCTAGTCTCAAATGTATATAATGCATTCATATTCTTGGAAATTAAAGGAGGTATTACATTCTTTCAGTGTAAATCAGGAACTAAGGATGGTTTACTGTATTTCCGTCTTGCCAAATCATAGCAGTACCATTTCCCCCAATCCTCATAATGAAACACTGGATGCATAGCATAACCATAGTCAGATTCAGCCAAGAAGGAAAAACAAAACAAAAACAGCTGACTAAGTATATGAGAACAAAGCTATTACATAAGCAGAAACTTCTTTGATATTGGAAGTTTTAAAATGTCAGATGGTATTCTTTTGCATTTGAAGGTACGCTCTATTTATTTTTTTCCTTATTATTATATCTGTTTATATTTATGGTGGTTGGATGGGTGTGCATGGAAGCCAGTCTGGGTCTTTAGATTGACTTTGCACGTATTTTCTTGCTTCATCACAAGTCCCATATTTCTAATCCTTCTGTCATTTTGCTACACAAGGCAATATGTCCCTTGTGTCACATAGCACAAAACAAAGAATTGTGTTACAACCCAGTGCATTAATACAATTTCTTGAAGGTTTGAAAAAATAAAATAACTTTCTTCTATATCTGATTATAGTTACTTGTTCACCACATTGTGCTCAGTTTCCAGGGCCCTTCTAAGTGTATTCCCAGAGTTGCTTTATCATTTTACTCACAACTTTATCAGTTTATAGCACTGTTGTTTTAGTTCCCTGATCTGTAATTATCTGGAAGTGATGACTGGTTAATCAAAAGCTATATAACAGCATGTATCTGTCTGTGTGGCCTTTAACAAGTGTCAGAAATTTGCCAACCCCTTGAGATTGGTTTTTGGTTTAAATCACTGCGTTGGAATAGTCTCTGGGAAACAAACAGCTCTTGAAGTAGTTACATTTGTAAAAAAGATAAATATCAATATCTTTCATTTCAGGAACCAAACAATTGCTGCATTTTGTTCCTGGAAAATGAGAGTTTCTTGGTCTATGTATCATTATCAATCTATATACCTTTGTGTACAGAATATAAAAATCAAATTTCTCTGATCCATATGGTCTGTCTCTAGAAACAGAGACCATTACGCTGTGGCACAGCTGTAAAATAGAACTTCTTTATTTGTGGCATTGCTAAACATGGAGGTTTTTTGTTGTTACTACCCCATTAGTTCCCTCCCAGCTTCCCCAGTTTGTGCATATCTCAGCAGCCCTTTTTTAACTTAAAATAATAGATGAGCATGATTTATAAACACTCCAGTAAAAAGCAGCTTTCCCTTTGCTGCTTTGGTAACTTGTGTGTTTCTGAGAACAAGTGAAACAGGTGTGAATTCAAAATTAATCCCATGCACAGGTGTTGTTTAACATAGATTTGAAATATTTTTTCTACTTTATACAATAGAGCAGTCTTATTTATAGAGTTATGACTGGACTCAATGTTTTGGAGATAGGGTAGTCTTCTCCCTGTGAGTTAATTTGTAAGTCTTTCATTACTGTAATGGATGCTCTAGTAGAAATACTGCTCCAGAATATATTCCTATTGGTGATTTTAGCCATTGACCTGCTAGCACAAAAACTTTCTGACTCTATCACTGATCAAAATGCTGGATTACAATGCTACATTTGAATCTGGTATTAAACACTGAAAATATTTTCATTGCAAATGAAAAAAAACCCCTAACTTTAGACTTGTTACTTTTCAAGGTAGTTACAGAAAAAGAAAAAGAAAAAAAAAAGCCAAAACACCAAACCAACAGAAATGCAATTTGAATATGTGGTACCTGTTTCATCACCTGGGTACTCAAATTTGTTCTGAGAATAAAGTGGAGTTTCAGTGCTTGAGTACTCCTGGCCTTTACTTCTCCTTGCTCTTTGTTGAGATAATGGTGTTCTGTATTTATTCACCAAACCATACAAAATGTTTGTAAATAGGTCACGTAGTTGTTACTGTCTCATAACTTGGTTTGCTTAATATTTTTCCTTTCCACCCCCAATTCTAGGAAGGATTTCTGTGTACATAAAGATGAACCATGTGATACTGTTGGTAAGTAAATAAATGTATGAGACTGTGTATAAAATACTTATAAAATAAGTGTTATGTAAATATAAATTTAAAGCTAAAGGATGACAGCAGAATTAGTGATGGAAAGCAGTAACTACCTAAAATGCAAAATATGTTTTAAATGCTAATAATACTGTTACATTTGTGTATACTTCTAGTGATTAAGTACAGTATTCCTATCTCTTTCATAGAGCAAAATTCTAAAGCTTTTTAATCTCACTGACTAATGCAAAACTGTTTTACTATTCTTATTTCTGAAGTTAAAAAAATATGTTTTATTTTTTTTTTTATGCAGTGGATCTATCTTTGATGACAAAATATTTGCAATGTATAAAAGAAGTTTCTGCAAGAATATAATGTATTATAGTAGAGTGATACAGAGTTTATGAACTATATAACTTCAGAAGAATACAGGATGTTAGCTTTGTGAAAGGCATCTTCTGACATCTTCAATTAAATTGAGTGCTAGCTGCTCAGAGTTTTTCTATTAACAGTCGTTCATTTAGGTTACACGCTTCTGGGAAGACAGTTTTTCACTGTAAAGGGCTGGTGAAAAAGGTAGCAAAAAGTAGCAGTTGTTCTATTCAGTTGTAATTCTGGGTGAAAACATTCGATGACCCTAAATGAAGGATAGCATGGCATGTTTTTACCCTAGATTTTCAACTGGCTCTCTTAACAGTTCTGTATGTGAATACAACTATTCAGAACCTATTTTTTTTTTCAGTGATTAGGATGATAGTAATGGACTATGAACTATTGTCATGCTTGTGCTCCCTCTTGGGTAGAGGAGAGGTAGACTTTTCTTTTCCTGTTTCACTGTAGTTGGAAAGGTTTGAAGATAATTCTTATGTAAACTGTATTACCTCACTATGCGCTAGTCTTTTTTTCACTGCTGTGTGAGTGTGTGTGGGATGGCTATCAACAAAAAAACCCTTCTAAATGAAAAATAGAATGTGTTTCAAAGCAGTTAATGGTTAAGAATTCATCATGTTTTTTCACTAATTGGTATGTTGGTCTTAATTTTATATGAGTATTTGGTACATTCATTTTTGACTTATTAGTGGGAAAATGTTTCCTTCCAGCTGAAAGAGGAAGCAATGTGACAAGAAGTCTTCAGTATTTTATGTTGATCTAAACTGAAGATTAAATCTGGAGTACTTCCAGTATATCTAAATCAGGTGAGGCTGCTGTCTGGATATCACAGATGAAGTGAATTTATCCAGGGATTTTACTTGAACAATGTTTCCTCTTTGGTTGAACCTTTGGGGTAATAGAGGGACTATTTATCTCTGAATTTGTCCCTGGAATTTTAAATGGGATAAGATTGAACTGACTCAAATATTGGTCATTCACATTTCTGTGATGAAGAAGCTTAGACAGAACTTGAAAATAAGGCAGTACATTAATCATAAGTGCACAGGAAGTAAAGAGTTTGCAGCATTAATATGGTGATTAAAAAAAGTAGAGACCTTGGCTGTGTGATCTAACATTTTGTGGAATGGCTGCTGCGGACTTTCCCACTCTCTGTATTGTTGTTCAGAGGTTTCTTCAGAAAATGAAATATAGTTTGTATGTGTCATTCTTTTAATGTAGTTACAGTTGTGCAGCAAAAGCTAAGGTCTTGTCTTTTCCTGATGTTTCATCATTTATTATGTGAATTCAATCATTAGTTTCCCAGATGAACGTAACACCTTTCCATAGATCCAATGTATCATTTCTTCCATGTACATTTACAGTATTGTGAGTCCATGCTCAGTGTTAAGAAGATAATTTTCTGAGGCTCTTGTCCACCATCACGTGGGAGCTCATCTAATGACGAGTGTTGAAAAACTTCATGCATTTCTCTTCAAGAGAATTTTCAAATTTTCTTAATATCATGGATATATTATTATTGATACAACAGTATTTTTAGGATAGCAGATCTATAATGCCAAATTGTTGAAAATACATTTAGGTAGAAGGTGATTTCATTTTGGCATCTCTTCTTGATGTCCCTAAGACAACTGAAAGGATGATTCTAGATTAGACCATGATTTAAAGTTTGTTGAAAGGAAATGAAGGACAATTTGATCTTACTATAGATATTCATGGAACAATTTTATAGGCAAAAGGAGACAGTACATTCCAGGGATATATAACATTCTGTAAATTACAGAATTTGCCAAAGACAGTAAATAAGGAGTGCTAATGCACGATACAATTCCCAGATGTCCAGAGCTTGCCTCACCTTCCCCCCCAAAAATACCAGAAGAATCCACCACAATACAGACTTCGTCTACCGTAAGGAGTGGAATAAGGCAATTCTGAATGCAATATTAATATAACTGTAAATATATCTGAGGCAGTCAAGGTAATCTTTAGGAACTTACACAATCCAGAAATGAAAGTCATGAGAAGGACATGTACAGGACAGACCTCGTTATTGAAAAGGATTATCATGATGGATAATAGTTCTTCCCAGTGCTGGACACTAAGCAGACAAGTACTGGATTTATCGTTTGGTCATTAAATGCAAAGACTCACAATTTTCAGATTGAGCATGAGTATCCACTTAAGCTAGATGGACTAAGTGCCAGTATTCTGTTACAGAGACAAAGTTTTCATGTATTTAGGTGGCAAATAATACATTTTTTATGGTTCTAGTCTTACTTCTACACAAAGTACAGAGCTTTTGTACTCTTCAATTTTATTCTCTTTTGCACTCTTCAAAAGTACTTTCCATTGTCTCTTAAAATAATAGTGAAGATTTAATGGTTTAAAGGTATAATTAACCAAAAACTCTGTTACCCAGAGAAATATCTTTACTCAAAATCAAAACCATAGGTCAAGCCTTTGTCGAAATATACTGAAATATATTTCATTAATGATACTGAACAAAATATGTGCTGATAATCCTCTAAATATTCCTTCACAAGGACAAAGTGACAAATACAAGATTGGTTTTTTTTCCCATAATGATAAAACCCCATAATTTGGACTGATTATCAGAATTTTAAATTCTTAATCAGGAAAAAAAATGTCTGTCTATCTTGGTATCAAGCACAAAACTTGTGTATCATGGAAAAGAGGCGGCTTTGGCAAGACCTCTTTGTGGCCTTTCAGTACCTAAAGAGTGCTTATAAGAAGGAGGGAGAGGGACTTTTTCTGCATGCAGATAATTCTAAAAAATATTAATATTTCATATTTTAAGCTTTTGCAAAGTGGTCAGAAAGACAAGAATTAATTCAGGAATTTTATTTGATTCCCTAGTGTGTTGAAGTTTAGAAAATAGAATGTATTTATTTTATGCCTTTTTAAAGTATTGTACTATTGCTAGAAATGTTTGGAAATCTCTGCTGTAGGCATGACAGTTGTGACCCTGCTTTCTTCCTTCATAATCCAGAGTAACTCAAAGTAGTGCCATACTTGTCTAATCACACACTTCTGTAACACATTAAGCTAGACTCTCGTATGGTAAAACCTGGTTAAACCAGGTCAACTGATTTCTACTAAACTATTCTGATTTCAGCATTGTCAATTGTTGCAATTCTTTCTGGGTGGAGAACCACAAAGCAATTGTTTCAGGCTCAAAATTGACCAGACCCAAGTGTTCTCAAGCTTCCTCTGGTTGATTGGCTGCAGATCTCTTCTTCTTTTTTCTTTTTTTTCCCTAGTTTTATTCTGTTTTCCCTTGTGTTCTGCTCATGTGTATTCTCTCTGTCTCCTATTCCTGCGCAGAAGTGAGATCCTTTTTCTCCACCACTGATTCTCACAGATCTTCTGTAGCTTAAAGAGAGGCTTCAGATGTTGCTTTACATTACAATCATTAGGGCCATACTGTGATTAGAACAGAGGACTTTTCCAAGGGTGGAAGAATATGAAGATGTATATATACAAATAGAATGTAGTTCAGCTAAAGAAAAAATTGGTTTAGGTTTGTATTTGTAAGGTTCTTTTCCCCAGAAAGCAACTGAGTTGCGATCATGACATGTCTCTACTCCAAACAGGCTTTGTTAGCTTAGTCAGGGGGAACTGTCTTTTGGATTTGTGGTATTTGGAGTGTTGTTCTTTTTCTTGTGCTGATGACAGGCAGTATGAGTCTTACACTCTGTAGTAAATAACCAATGTCTCTCTTAAGTATGTAATTATTGGCTTGTTGCATACTGGGTAACAAATCCAATTTTTGGGCAAGTTATGATATTCAAAAGAGCAGGGTTTCCTTAAAAAGTACTATTATTTTTAAAACTACATACTGTATCATTTGATCCTGTATCTTTAGATACCATTTTCAGTTAAAACAGCAGCTATAAGAGCATGCGTTTCCAACTAAACCGTTTGTTAGAAAGTATTTTCCAATAAAATAGTGATATTGCAATCTCTAAACAGAATTCCCTTAACAACTCCTGTCAGATTGTTTTGGGGGTTGGTACAAATATAGTCTATTAAAAAATTCTAAATTTGATAATAGCTAGAGTTACATGTACAAAAACAATAGCAGAAAATTAAGGCACCATCAGGTCTTTGTACTGTTGCAAAGGATCTAAATAGCATGGATACAAATGATGACTGGTAAGGAATCGGACAAACATCTACATAATAAAGACCACAAACCAAAATGAAGTGAAAGAATACATCTTCCATCCAACTTAGCAAAATGCCAAAGATAGATTTATTTACTTTTCTACTATGAAAGCTGTTAATCTTTAATACAAAGGACTTGTACTTTTCCTCCAAACTTTGCCCCTAGGGACAGAGGTTTAGACCAGCCCTACGCATTAAGAGATACACCAGAAATAAGGAATTGGGCATACTGTCCATGTCCAGTGAGGGTTAATTCTGGAAGTACTGAAGCTGAATACTTAGGGCTGGTTACCAATGAACAAGCAGCCACAGAACTTGAACAGGACACAGGCAGCAGCACAGCAGAAGTAAACTTAAGAAGTCTTTTTCGCTGTATTTCTTCATCTGAATCCATCCATCTGGTGTCCCTCTTCTTATCCAGAAAATCCCTCTATTGTCATCTTGCCTAGCTGCCCTTAGCCTGACCAAACAGTAAGAGTTTGCTGAGAATCAGAGTGAACTCCCTCATACTGAGCTGTGTGCTTCTGTGTCTAGACTCCTGCAGGCCCTTGGTGCTGCTAATTTAAAGCTAGTTCAGGTACCCATGGGCTGCAGAACAGGAGCCATGTCAGCGGTGTTAGACTTCCTGCTAGTCTTTTTGTTTGCTTGTTTCTTCTCTTTTGATGAGGCACAAATATGGAAGAAATGCTCTTCCAAATGCAGTTCCAAATGAACATTGTAGGGTTAGGTGCTGTCACTTGGAGGGGGCAAGAGAGGTTTCTGCTCAGTGAAGGCAAATGCTGAAACATGTCGTTTATGGTGTGTCCTAAAGTTTGGGAACAGATTTTTCCACAAGACATATAAAACTGAAAGTAGGGGGTGGGCCAGAACTGCTTCTACATAGCATCAAGTATAGAACCTGTGTATAGGTCCTGCCCTGTGCATAGCAAAGGGCTACTACTCCACAGTAGTTCTGTCAGTCTTGTAGAAGGAAATGTAAGAGGATGAAACCAGTAGAGGTTAGAAAGATGAGTTTTGTAAGGTGTTTGCATACATCTGCATTTTTGAACATTTCAGAATTGCACTCAGTCTAGTTGGATATTGGTGAAAAATGTTTTAAGTAAGTAAATACTATTTGAGATACCATTTAAAATTCTGTTGACTGAGGTTACTGAGGTTACCCACCTTGCCCTCTGGCTGACCACTGTGACCAGAAATTTTTTCTGATATTCATCATTAGTGTAAATTATTTTCTTTGTTTTGTTGTGTCATTGATCTGGGTGCCATGAGGAATTCAGAGTAGGGGGAGGCAGTTGAATGGACAGATTGGATGATGAGAAACAGCTACAAGAAGTTTCTCCCAGTGAAGGCATAGCTACGGTCTGTTAAATTTCCTAGGTCAGAAGTGTTCTCTGACATATCTCCAAGCTTGCTGCTACACAAAATTTGCAAAATCAAACTTTTCAAGAGCACTGTAAGATTTCAGCTTTTGCTCTGTGAATTTATTTGCCCCACTGACAAAACATACTCTGAACATACGTTTTTTTTCTATAAGATTGCCCAGAGGACTGGGCTCGCCATTTAATCTGCTATAGGTTTCCTACAGAGATTTCTGAAGTGTAACCTAATCTAAGCCATTCACATAACTTTATAATACATACAATTTTGCATTCATACAACATGTTCTTTTACAACAAGATCATGGTAATAAATTCACGGACCTGCATATAGACGAACACTTCATATAGTGGGAGCAGGACCATCTTTTAAGTGCTTTTTGAAAAAGCTAGCCATAGAGATCTCACTCAATGTCACTTCATGAACTTTGATTTTTTTTCTAAAAAAAGTAGTGTAGCTCAGATGTGTAGTCATACCTCAGTAGCTACATTTTTCACATGTGGCTTCTGAACATTTATTTTTCTCCTGCAGAATCACGAAAATTTCCTAGGAAGTGATATTCGAATGATAGTCCAGTGTATCTATTAATGTAAATACCTTTAATACACAAGATTTATTTTTTTTAAAAATCATCAGGAAAATTTTGACCTCTACAACCTGAAGAATGAAATTTGCTTTTTTTGGTGAGCTAAATATAAGTACAGTAAAACAGAACCCAATTAGATGTGAGTTCCAATAAATGTAAGAAAACCAAAGCAAAATAAATAAATAGACTTTTGCCCACGTCCTGTCATAAAATGTCAAATGAATTATGGATGCTTGGTGCAGTTTCTTGGGAAAGTAGAACATAGGACTACAATACATGTGCTCAATCATCAAATCCAGACATTGCTATTACAAGCCTCAACTTTATTTTTCTTTAATTAAATTCAGTTCTAAAAATTGTTGAACTTCATGTTTCCAGCAAAACTCTGTAAAGATACAGTCCCATCTTACCTTGCTTCTTGTTTTACTGAGTTGGACTAAATGGAAAGCTCCAGTGAGACCAGAGAGATAAGTTTTCACATCAAAACATGCTAACCTTTGTTTTCAAGCTGTGTTGTAACTCAGACACAAAATAACTAGGTTACAACACAACATATTGTTTTATTTTTCAGTGTTTTATTTAAAGTGTTTAAAGCTTAATTAATTTCAACAGTAGTAGGGTAACACAGAATAAATCTATCTGAAAGGACTCTTGACGGCAGTTTCATAATTGCTAAGCTTTTAATTACTAATGCTTACCATATTTAAAAACCAAGTCTTTTCCTTCTTAAACAATTGATCAAGGAGTTACTGCTTCAGGCAACTCCTTTTTCTTTATTTTATGTTATTTTACTTTGAAGTAGTTAGCTAATGCATTTAGAAAGCTGAAAGTAATGGAAAAAAGATACTTTGTTTTTCAGATTATACTACAGAGATCACTTATGCTTTCTTACTAAGTATGTGTTAACAGTCTGTCTTAGGAAGCAGTAAGGACTTTGAGTGAGTTTAGGAAGATGGGAAAGTTAATTTTCATGTCTACATCCAGTTTTGAAAGTTTACAATGAAATCTGTAAATTTTAGATAGAGCTGAGAAAATCTATGGCATTCTGTATTGAACTTCCATCAGCCTCTGGATGTTCTGGTTCAAGGAATATTTTTTGAGAATGAAACACATTGCTTATCCGATGTGCAGGATACTTTTGTGTATTGTTGATAGTGTTGGTATTTATGATTGTCTTTATTAGTATTTATTTGTGTAATAGTTATAAATAAAAAATAAATACATTATAGTTAAGATAGTATTAAAAGTGCAATAATTTCTCAGTTACTAAAGAAATCAACTCCTTCACATATTATGGTTATCTTGAAAGATCTCTGAGATTAGCAATTATTTTTTCTTGTGTTGTAATAATAACTATTACATTGTACACATATGTAATTCTTGTTGTGCATTCCAGTTCAGATACATTTACTTGTGGTCTTTTTCACTTAGGTGGCATGTAGCATCCTTAGCATAGATTTAAAATCCAGCAGATTCAGCTACACGCTCAATGTCTGAATTTGGTTCTTGACTTGAGTAAGTGGTCCTGTAATATGCTGCAGTACCATCCATAGATCCTTGTAATTTCATATTCCTTTTCATATTTTTCATATTCCTTTCTGTGAAAATGAAGTAAAACTTTGTCATTTTCTACAGATTATACAGTTTTTCACTAGTAAGATATTTTTTATTTTATTTTGTATTGTTTTCTGTGCTTAGTTGCAACTTAGCCAAGGTATTTAAAGTCCTGTAAAGGCATTTAAAATATAGGAAGAACTTACTATGTGTAAGAATTTTAACATTGCACTTAATAGCATTTAGAATATTTAAATTTTGACCTGGAACTTCAATTTCTTTCATGGGCAAAACTTCTGTGTCTATCAGAAAAAGGCATTTCAAAGTAAGGACAAAAGGATCTCTATTATTATACAATGCATATTTCCTATATGTTAAAGAAAACAGAAGGAAATTGCAAGTTAATGATCAAAATAATTTGTGTTAGTCTTGTGAATAGGATGTACTTTCTAACTTCATGTATGACTCCTTCAGTTAGGCATATCAGATTCAAAAATGAAAAATCAGTGAAGCCTCAGAGGATTACTGCCACAGTATGCAAGAGGTGCTCATGCCAAGGATACAGAGGGGTGCTGAGACACAAAGCAGAGGACAGAAGTGGGCATGGCTTAACTAAGCTTAGGCAAAAATTCTTTCTCTAGGAGAAAATTTACCATTTTGGCTAGTCAGATTGCAAGAGATAAACGAGTGAGTGATTTAGCAACCCTCCCACTGCATTAAACAGTGAATTATGTTCTGTGTCACTTTATTCATCCAAATTGTTGAAAAACTGAATCAGATCCAAGCAGCTGTGAGCACTTAAAAATATCTTTCATTGTCTCCTGGATTTTAAACTTCACTACTCATCTTTTATAGGTTGTTTTTATGTGAAAAATATTTAGATGAATCTTGTGTATATTCTTAATTAAATCTTGTGGGTTGGCAGCTGTAAATAGTCATACACCAATAATCATTTACTCTGTGTGCTATAATACCACTATGTAATCTGGTTTTGCTAGTATTAGTCTTGTGTTCAGCTCTCGGTAGGTAAGCTTGTGTATAGTATTTTTATCCTTTCAAAAGAAACATTTGCAAATTTATATATGAATAGTCAACCTCATATAATGTTTTGTACTGGAAAATGGTACTCTTTTTTAGTAGAAGAGTTTTCAGAACAAGAGAGACAAGTAGCTCCTTGTGACTAATGCATCAGTTTCTGTGCCCTGTACCTATATAATGGAAAAAAATGTAGGACTTAGTGGAATTAGATTGTAAAAAATGCATTTTTTTCCCTTGATTTTGAAGAATGGGATCAATAGTGGTACATGGGTCCTTTTACTGAGGAGCAAACAAAAAGAGCTCCATATTTTTGGAGAGAACTGCAGATTATCTGTACAACTGCATCTAACTTGTCAAAATACAAGTTAAAATACCAGCAGAAAGGAACAGAGGGACAGGGCCAAGTCCCACTCTTCATTTAAGTGCTTTTGGGAAGTTTTTCTGTTTGAATCTGTTTCATAGCTCCCTTTTGTGACAGTTAAATAGCAACATGTTCTTTTGCATTTCTGTTTTGAGTCTACTGAAGTTTTTATGTTCTCATGATTATGATACCCTACCCTGAATAAAACATCAAGTTATCCTTTACTTGGCTTGCTGAAGTGGGGACTAGTGCTGTACATGAGAGATAAAGGAGTCTACTCTAGTACTGGATTGCCTTGCTTTCTGGAGACTTTGCAAAGGTTATTTTGGATAATAGGTGCCCTGGAAGAAGAAAGTCCTGATACTCTCATCCTTTTCAGCTGCTTTTCATTGAGTTCAAACTTCTTGAGAATCATCCCAACAAACTGAAAGAATTTATGAACTGGAAACAGTTTGCAAGAACATTGAAATACAGTCTTGAAGAAACTCATCAGGTTGTGCTACTGCTCTGTTTACACTGACTCTTAGGCAGCCAAATTACTTTCATCATGTATGCTAATATAGCATAAAACAATATATCCTTAGTTATACCAATGCAGATGAAATACCACATGAATACCTACAGATAACAATAGTAATTTTAAATCAAATAATTTTAGCTGAAAAGAGTGTGATAGAAGTCTATTCTCAAGATAGGTTTTCCTTTGTTTTCATTCATCAAAAGACACTAGCTAATCTAGTCAGTGTTTTCTATGTAAAGGAACAACTAGCAATTTAATTCACATTTCTTAGAAGTGTCTTCTATAAGCAATTCCAAGATCAGTAAGTTTCTCTTAGTGTCTTTTTCTCTTAGTGAAACAAAACACAATTTCTTCACAAAAAAATCTTAACAGTTACAAATGACAAAGCTTTGACCATAGAGTAATACATTATTGTAAAAAAATAATGTTACATTTTGTTACATTATTGTAACAAAAAAAACCCCAGATGAGTATGCCTTTCAATCCTCTTAGCTTCCCCTTGTCTCACATAAAAGAGAGAGCAGGTTACACCATGCTTTAAAAAATGGAAAAAAAAATATTCTTAAATACTTTCTTCTACTGGCATCCTAGCAACAGTAAAATAATCACTTTCATATCACATTGAACTTGATTATATCATAGAAACATGAGAAATGTTTTACGTGAATCACCCAGGTTGCAGAAAATGAGATGTTTTACTGTGCTGAAGCCTTTTTTGTCAAGGAACAATTATATCACAGTGTCATTTCCGTAGCATGGGTATAATAAAATAAATTGCAGAAGAAAGCAAGACACTCTTGTCTTCCTCATATTTTGTTGCAGAACCAAAACAGGTTTAAAGAATGCATGTTAGAATGAAAATGAGTCTCATGAGTGATTTCACATCAATTCGTTGTATAGGGGATGGTATCAACCATTTTCTGGGAATAAGGCACCAAAAACTAAATTACAAGAGAATCAGCTTAATAGGGTATTAAGGCTAAAATCTTTGTAACATCAGGAAAACATCAGTGGTATATTATGAATATCAGAAAAACATCAGTGGTGTATTATGAATAGATCATATTGATAAGGGGAATTGATGTTACACAAGGCTTGGAAGCATATTTGGGGAAAAAAGTGATTTGATGGAATGAGACAGGAGGTGAATTCAAAGGCATTGCAGTGTGTGTAGATGTACAGAACATGGGGGCCATTTTAGCAGCTGCACATTTTATGAATGTGAGAACTGAAATTCAGATGTCAGGAAGGCAAGAAGAGAGATAACACCTGGGTGAATATATTTTCAGTATTTAGATATAGTGGTGTAATTCCTAATTACCTCTACTATCTATATTACTCTGTGATACTATTTTCATCCAAGTGTACAGAATTATAGGCTTAGAATATTTGAAGGTATCTTAAAGTGAACCTACTCTTCACAGAAATGGAAGCAGTTCTGACAACTAATTGAACCATCTTATATTCCAGGATAACATCTAGTCATCACATTTCTTATGGGCAGAGTCAAATTTTCTCAGAAGTAGAATCAGAAACAAGAGACAGCTTTAGAAATATAGCATTTGCATTAAAATAGGAGTGCAATATGTATTTTCAGATTTTTTGTCAACAAATAAAAAACATTAAATCTTCTTAAAATGGCATATGCATTCAACTGGTAAGGTCAGCACATTTTTTTTGAGGTTACAGAAATTATGTAAAACTCCCATCTAGAAAATAGAGGCTACCTCAAACGATCTTGAAAACTAGAGTAACTTTCAGGGTAAGTTGTGTATTACCTATGTAGTTCCCCTGGAAGTCTGAACCTATCCTTACATCAGTATTTTCATAAACATGCTGTTTCTGTGCACTCTGCTTCCTATTCCCCTGGGACAGTGCCCTTGACATTAAATGATGAGGCTTTTTAAAAAAAATACTTCAGAAGAAAATGTTGAGTTGTTTTAATGTATTCCAGACATTTAAAATAATTTTAATTGACCAGGCCTTGCTCTTTTATGTTATTTTTATAAATGTACATTTAAAATATGTGGTTACATGTTAAAAAAAAAAAAAAAAAAAGGTAATTTAAGCAATTGGCAACAGGAAGGGAGTATTCAATAGGAAAGCTATAATAAATTTTTAGAAAGAGTTATCTTCATTAAATGAGAGGTCAGTTTTTGTTAATGCTAGCAAGTATTCATATTGTGATTTCTTATACGATGGTGATCTTGTTTAAAGTCATATCCTAGAAGAAGTTTCAGTTTGCAAGTCTATAAGACATTTTGCGCAAAGTATTTATAGTGAGCTAGAAAATGAATTTATTTTCTCTTTCTGTGAAAACTCACTATTTTTAAATATTTGTCCCAGTAAATCTATGTCATCCAATTCTTACACATTTTTGAATGGACAAGTACCAGATACGAGCCATCCAATAGTAACCAGGCTGTTTATACACTGAAGATTTGTTGCCAAGAATCGGGTGGTTTGCTTCTAGAAGAATGTTCTAGAAGGAAAAATGTAGGCCTGATAACACTTTTCTCCTGTTACCCATTTTCACAATGAGACATTTATCTTTATATTAGCTGAAGATTAATTTGTCTCTTTCAAGAACTTCACAGAGAATTTCCACTTTCAAGAATGCCTCTACCCTCAAGCTTTTTTGTAGCATTATTAAACACAGATAGCCACTTACATATTCCAGATGTTCACAGTGGTCCTACATGCTTCCTGACAGTTTCAAGAGCTGCTATATGCTCTGACATAACATTAGTTGCCAGCAACTGAATAGAACTTGATTCAAACAGAAAACAATAGAGAAAATGTATTTTAGAAAAGGCTGTTTATGTATGGGTACTGTATGGATCAGTATTACTTTTTCTTCCATCCTTTGAGAGAATATTCTCTGTAGGGAGAAATGCAAAAGGGTCAGAATTCTTTGACTAGGCTCTATTAGGTATTCCACATGAGGAGGGTTTAATATTTTAAACAAAATTTACTTACCTGAAGGCATTTGATGTTATGTGGGATTTTGATTTAGCAGAGGCAGTATACTGAAATTAGGCAACTATGGCCACTGCGATGTACAGTGGGATCACAGAACAAATCTGATTCTCACTTCTGGTCTTCATATGCTCACTGTCATGATGCTGGACATTACCAGGTGCTAGGAAGGAATATATGAGTTAAAGTCAGCTCAAGCCCATTGATCTTTTCAAAATTCATTTTGTCTGTTCAGTTTTCTGCCCTCTGTGGGGCTGAGCCACATATGCATTTAGCCATTGCTGGGCTGGCTAGTTCAAGAAGCCACTTACACTCTTTTATTAACTCAGGAATAAACATTTACACAAGCAGTTAATCCACTGAATTGATGGAGGCATTTATCTAAAACTAACTTTCTGATTCCTCCTGTGTTAAGTTCAGTTTTCTTTGCAACAGCTATAGTCTGTCTGTTCCTACATTCTTCGCTCAGTCATAAGCTCATCACCCATGCCTATCTCATCTGTTTTAGGGGTTTATTGATCAGAAACGAAAAGGGGTTTTTTTTGATAAACAGGTTTATTTAAGAAAAGCAGTTGTGGAAAAGAAAAATGGAAGATTGACTAATTAGATATCAAAAGAGTGGAAAAAGAATAGTGTGTATTTATTTACACAGAAATGTAGAGAAAATTAGTCAAATTAATAGACACAGCCTTCATACTATGTGTACCTTGTAGCACTATACAACTGTAGGTGCTGGTCTGGAATAGTGGTGTATCTGGTCACAAAAGTCAAGAAGTGAAATGGGAAAGTATGCTTTGGTTTATATATTTCCTAGTCATTATGATGAACCATTTATAGTAGTCTTTCCTTAGTGTCTGGGTTAGGGCTCTTTCTATGAAAGAAAAGCATAATTCTAGCTCTACTTTTTCCATCTAGCATAAGTTTCAGAAGGTATTTCTTCCTAATGGGATTTTTGATGCTGTGTATATATGCTGTACATACAAGACAGTAATGGACAATGATAAAAACTTCTGTGTAAAGAGCAAATTCTCATGGGTGTTTCACTACAGCTGATCACAGGATCAGAAGTGCCATATTTTTAGATATCATGAAAACTGGAAATAGCTAGTTCACACTGTTCATTTTTGCCCCAGGAGAAAAAAAAAAAAAAGAGGGCTCCAGAAGGGGTTGATGGACAAAGCTACAAATATGGCCTGAAAGACTGCAAAACAACATTGTGGCATTGCCCACCTTTAAAGCAATGTAACTCCAAAACAAGTTGGAAAACATAGAAAGCAAGTTTAAATTGTTAAAATTACTTCCTGTGGTGTAGCACAGTGTTCATTGTCATCATCTCACCGTCTTGTCTGTAGAGTAACAAAGGCTTTTCTCAGTGTACAAAAACGGAATTTTACAGTAGGAGGCATGCCCAGCTTGTGACCTGAGGCATGTGGTACTCATTCAAAGTAAGCTGTGTGTCTGTCGTGTCTGTCCAATGCATCAGTGAAAAGCATATCCTTAAGGTAATTTATTTATGCATGTATTTGGTGAGAGCCAAAGCCATTCTGAAATGGCTTGAAACCTGTTTCTGGCTTTTTAAGTAACAAGTTTTTCCTTTTCTTGGAAAGCCCCATTCCGTTTGTTGCCAAAGCAGTGAGGTGTCTCCTTTTAAAAGTCACATCTTATTTGATTGTATACAGCAGAGTTCCATGAAGCTTTCATAAGGCACTCTTACAATTTACCCATGTAATTTAAGGACTGAAAGTCTTTATTGTGTAAGTCCTAAAAATAGACCTTTCTACCTCTGTCCAAAAGTTTAATTTATAAATGTGGATCAAGATTCCTAATAATTTTCTATGCCATGTAAAACAAATGTCTAGAAAAATTGTTCACAAAAATCATGCCATGAGAAAGTTAAAGTAATGGATCAAACTAGTTCAATTTCTTAGAAGATTGAGTTATTTCTTAGAAAGGTTACATTTGGGGTTTCTTTCATATTAATAGTATGAGAAAATATGAGGCAAAGAAAATTTTTATTGCATATTACTCCATACACTGATTTTTCATATTTTCTTCTGAGCAGAATGACCTGAGACCTCTTCAACACCTATTATGTACAAGCTAATCAAATTTTGGAGTTTTTTTTTCTTTCTAGATCACAGGTGTAAAATAAAGTTAAATGAAGAGAAAAAGAAGTTGTGACTTTCTCAATTAGTGACATTTTTCTTCTCATTTCACAGTATGTCATTTTCCATCTGAGTCTTTTCCTGTTCATGCATGTTTTTATGGACAAGTTTTCCACTTGGTGATGTTGCCTTTAAAAAAAAAAAAAAGGTCAAAAGATTTAAAAAGTATACTGGCTATACTTAGCGATGACAGTACACTGTATTATTGCTTTAAGTATTTTCCTTTAGAAGTCAAAAAACAAGACATGGGGATTATTTTTCAGTTTTTACACTAGAAGAAGGTGTCCTTGAATTCAGAGCTGCCTTGTTTCACAAAGTATTTGGAATAGTGGTGGCCTGTGTATGCTTTCACATGGTTTGAAGCCTTCTGGATTGTTCAGTGTAAAGCTGACAAGAAGAATTGTTGATGGACACCGTGATACTAAAAAGGGAGTGAAAGAGAAGATGAAGTACTGACAACTACAAAGGAATACATATTAAGGAAAAAAAATATTCTTTAGCTTATATGTGTGAGATCGTGGGCTTTGTTACCACTGAGGAAAGAGATCAGAGAACGATAGTGGACAGTTCTCTGAAAATGGCAGAATCACAGAATTGTTACGGTTGGAAGGAACCTCTGGAGCACATCTAGTCCAACTCTTCTCCCAAGGAAGGGTGTCCTAGGTCAAGTTGCATGGGAAGGCATCCAGGTGGGCTTTGTATGTCTCCAGAGAGGGAGACTCCACCTTCCAGTCTCTGCTACCCTCAGTGTAAAAAATTTCTTCATCAGGTTGAGGTGGAACTTCATGTGTTTTAGTTTCTGGCCATTACTCCTTGTCCTGTTGCTGGGCATTACTGAAAAGAGTCTGGCACCTACCTTTGAGGGGAAGATACCCCCTCTCTGTCTTCTTTTCTCCAGACTAAACAGGCACATCTCTCTCAGTCTCTCCTCATAAGAGAGATGCTCCTAATCATCATTGTGGCCCTCTGCTGGATCATCTCCAATAGCTCTTAGGAATGAATGGTTTTGAATAGATAAATAGAGCTTTATCTTTGAGTTAGAATATCCCCATACAATCTTCATAAAACAAGAAATACGTACTGTTGTTCACAATTACACTCTGCAGCCATTTGCCAACACATGTTATGGACCCAAACTGGTGAAGCTTAAGAAGGAATATCCAAATTCAAAGAATAAGATATTTGGTAACCATTGAAGATGGCAGTATGGATGCAGCTTTAGCTTCCAAGATTCATACATGACTTTTCAGCAAAGGGCAGGAATGGACAGTGGGGAAAATTCACTTATTGTCTTGTCTGTGTGTTCATCTTGGGAGAATTGTTTTCCATGTGTGCTGCATTTTTGAAAAAAAATAGTATCTTCCAGCAGTTCTGCTATCCCTATAATAACTACTTATCTCTCTGTGGACTCTTCAGAAAGTGCAAGAGCTAAGGACCTAAAACTGTGCAAGCACATATTCAGAACTTATTTTTGCATACATATGTCCTTTCCATTTTTAGACTTTTTCCCTATTCTAAGGATTAAAGTGCAGCAGTTTGTTTCAAAGCAAAAGTGAGTTTAATAGTTTATTCTGAAACATAAAACCACATACATATTACTGTGTATCAATTAGTATACTTACTGATAAAATATTTTTCTGAAAGCATTGGATTTTCTGTGATGTACATAAATTATAAACTAACAGAAGACATGAATTAAATTTAAGATACGTTTGGGTAAAATGCAAAGGAGCTAATTTGGTTTTACCCCATTCTTTTTTCTGATGTCTTGCATTGATTTGTATTTGCATAGATACACATCACTTATCAGTATATTTATCTTCATTATCGATATCTCTGACTTTGGAAGAGAAAAATAGATATTCCCAGGCTTTTCTTTTTGCATCTGAGATTCCTGTTTGCTAACTGTGTTGTTTTGATTACTGCCACGTTAAGAGCTGCTGATTCACTGACAACTGACAAGACTTGTTTCTCCTGGAAGTCATTTGTGACTCTCTTCAGAACAGCTTGTGCTAATTAGACTTCTAAGTGTCAGCTCATTGAAAACTTTATTCTCCTGCTTCTTAAGAAAAGCATCTGGTCTGCTAAAAAAAAAATCATTTGTTAGATTAGTAATCAAGTGCAGTTAAGCACTGGTTGGTTTTCATCCTCACAGTCCCATTGATTTGCCAATTCCTTTAAATATGTTTTTAAAGTACTTTTTACTTTATCATACTTATGCTTGAACCAAAAGCCAGATGTATTTGGGCATTAAATTATCTTTATAAGGTAGTGTCTTGCTAATTTTGTACATCATCAATAATTCAAATTAAGGTCATGCTGTCAGGAGAGTGTTGCTGCATGGCAGATTCTGAAAGCTAAAGATTTTTTTTTGACTTTGTGGTTCAAATCATCATGCATTTCTGTGCATGTTTTCTATCCATTTCAGGATAACCTAAATTGCATTAGCAGTTTATACTGTTTTTATGGCACTTGCAGAAATGTCAGAAGGAAATTCCATGCATAATTATCACTTTTATTCATGGTATATGTTTAAGCAATATCAGTTGTATGGCTAGTAATTTAATAAAAATAGAACCATTGTTCATGAAATTTTTAATATTCTTGAAATTATATTTAATGTGCATTCAATAGGAATAGTGTGCTTTGTTATTTTACCTAGACAACAGGCAATGCAGTAGACACTCGGAATCTGTGCAGATTATGTATTGGCTTTCATATTGATCAAATTTGACAGTTTTTATTCACAGATGGATAGATAGCACAAAAAGGAGTATACTATCTCTAGATTCCTGAGAATGTAATATGCTTCTTAATTAAAAATGCTTTAAAATGGAATTATTTTTTTTCTGGAGTCTGCTTTATGAACATACACACTTTTCAGTTATTTCAACTTCTGTTTTCAAGTGTTGGAAACGAAACATGTATTTGGGGTTTATTAGATTTTTATCTCATACAGACTGGAAATTTAGGTAGAGTCTGGTCTTGATCAGTAGCAGAAGGGATATGTGGGTGATCACCCATCTTTCATCAAAGAATATATTACAGGAACCTTGTCCTGTAATTTTTATGATCATTATTGCCTTTTAATCTAGGAAAAACAAATTAGGTTGGGCAGAACATTACTGTTCCCAAAACAGAAGACCTGTGAAATAGCTCAGGAATGTGTAGAATTGATATCCAGCTGATCAGTGGATTAAAGTGGTGGTATGTGGAAGGGTCTATTTCCTTTTAACAGCATCTAAAATTAGCAAGTAGATTTTGGAGCAAGTATGAGGTAAGGGATTCAGAATAAGCACATAGCTAATAACGTGACAAACCAAATTTGAATGTGTCGTGAAACCAAGGAAGTTCAGAGGAAAAGAAATTTAAATGGGCTAAGTAAGTTATTTGTATGATTAAGACTTAGAATATTAATTCTATTTCATTGGATCACTGTAAAAGGAAAAATAGTAACCATTCTATAGCCCTTTAGAATACACGATTACACATGCAAACTTACTCAAGTCATACCTGCATGTTGTATGATCAGTGTAAGGAAGATCAATGTTTTTATGTTTGACTGTATATTTCTTAATGTGAACTGTGGAGTTTTTGTTGCTGGGGCCAATGCTGACAATAGCCTTTTAATATAAGTAGTGAATTTATGTTACGGGCAGTTTGGCATGATTTGGTAGGTAAAACTGACAGACTTGTTTCGATACTTGAGTTGGTGATGTGTTTTATGTAACATCCCCCTCAGCGGAACTACTGCTTTTTAACAGAAAAGTTGTAAAGGTGTACCTCCTTTGAAAGAATAAATAGTTTGGTGATTTAATAAGTATTTTCTTTAATAAATCAGAAAATTTACCGTAATACGTAGAATGAAATGTAGATGTCTATGGGTAGCAGTAATGGTAGCAGTAATAAACCACTGCTATGACTCTGGGTCAAGTTGTGCTTTCCTGAAACAGCATGCATTTTGTTTGAATATTTACACATTTGATAAGAAAATGGAGTCCTTTAGGTGGTTCTTCTAAGACACAATGATAAAGCTTTATTCTCTATGTGGCATGTATTTTCTTCTGAATTAACTTGAGAAATAGTTATCCACAGAAGGAAGTAAATTGAGTATTTTACATTTGAGTATTCAGTCAGATTTTTTTTTTTCAAAACATAGCTTTCTTTATAGATAAATAATAGGATGCTTTCGTGAATTGTGTGTGATGTGATTGTACTGCTTTCCAGCCAACACTTTGCAGATACCAAGTATTTTAATTTGAAGCAGTGTGCTACAGGGTTCTCTAGAAATACTTTTATCATAAAAAGGGAGCAATTGTTCATTGTATTTTTTTTGTTTTGGCGTTGGTTTTGGGGTTTTTTATGTGGATTTAACCTTGGAGCAGTTTGAGCTGTGCTAATAAGCCACAGGAAGCTGCAGTGAACATAAATATGTTTGAAGAAGAAATTCCTTCTCTTACCTAATTCATAGTCAACTAAGCAAGATCAGCTGCTTACTGAAGTGAGTTTCTTTTTCCCTACATGTGAAATTGATAATCAAGGACAAGACATGAAACTGGTTAACAGCTAGTAGTTGGCTGATTTACATCCAGTAGCTGCTGTTGAGTTTGGCTTGCACATATGAAGTTAACTTTATTTAATAAAGACATAAAGCATTAATTCCTTTTGATGCTTTTGGACATTTCTAGAATGAAAAAACTAATCTCAGTGAAATAAGATTAATGTTTTGAACTTAGGTTTTGTCTGCTAAACTTGTAATGGTCAAACATAATCAATTTTCTTCAAGGAATCCCAAGTATGAAAACATTATTGGTGATATATGAGTATAAATGTATATCATGATCAATTTATTAATATTATTGAAAATGTCTACTACTGCTAATTGAAAATGTCTACTACTGCTGACTGCCTGTTCTGCAGAATAGATATGAAAGTTTGGGAATAAACTAGGGGGCAGTTAAAAAGTAGACAGCAACTGATAGCACTCATGTTGTGTAGAAAGATCTTGCTAATGTCCTTGAACATGCCTAACAAAGTTAGGGGACTACTTTTCCTTTCAAAAGACTAGAGAATATCACAGTTTTCATTTAGTATTGAGAATCAACAGACAGAGGCATTTTTGGGAGTCCTCTTTCTGTAGATCCGAGCAAGAAAGTTTTGTCCAACTGAGAATGGCTGTCATCAGTAAGCATGACGATTGAATCCCATCTGGCAGCTAAACACCACGCAGCTGCTTGCTCTCTCCTTGCACAGTGAAATGGGAGGAAAGAATTGCAAGGGTAAAAGTGAGGAAAGTCATGGGTTCTGATTAAAACAGTCTTCTAATTGAAATAAAAATAGTAGTAATAACGATAATAATAATGAAAAGGAAAATAACAGAGAGATAAATAAAAGCCAAAAAAGTCAAGTGATGCAACTGAAAGCAATTGCTTGCCACCAACCAGTGGCCTCTTTTTTTTTTGTGTGTTTCAGGTGACTATTACCCCCACTCCATTTTTTCTCCCTTTTTTGGAAACAAATAGTAAAATTTTAAATATTCTGCCTTATTCAAATCTGATTTGTGGGTGTCTTGTTCATCCTGACCAACACTTTTTGTCATAAGTTCTGGGTCCAAAAGCTTTCAGGCAGTTCTCTTGAGAGCAACACTGCCAGAATAGGGGTTTATTATTTGAATTTTTTGTTGTGGATGAGGCACTGTGCTCACAGAATGACAAATACTTGGACTGTAAGAAGAATGACTTTTATCTTGTTAACTTAGAATGATAATTATGACTAAATTTCAAATACTGACAACCATTTCAATCTTGACCTTTACATACAAGCATCCAGCAAACATTTTGAAACAGAGGACACAATTTCATTGAAAGGAAGAAGGCCAAACACTTGAAACAGTGTTTTGATTGCTTACTTCAAATTTTCAGACAAAGAGTGATGACAATAGGTCCCCACAAAATGTATTTGTGGTCTGAAAAAATTTGCCATTACCCTAGTTAAGCTGCATTTTCCTCAAGCTTTTACGGTTACAATTGATCTACTTATGAGAAGCTGAACTTGAACTCAAAACCTCACCATAGGGGATTTGGTTTTTTTCTTTAATTTTTATAAATTGAAGGTATTACATAGTACAGGCAATGTAGCCTCTAAAATGAGTATGTTTGTCAGGCTTCAGTCTCCTATGAACTCTTCTGTGAAATCTGACTCTTAAAGGCTTTTAAAAATCATTAGCATACTGAACTCTTTATCAGTAATTAGCAGTGATAAATGGGACACAGCTCTGTGCTTTGCAGTCTATTTTTCTGAGTCTGTCAGAGAAAATACTAGTTCAGACTTGTACCCTATTGTTATAGACATATATTTTCATTTACAACGGTATTGATAATTGTATATATGTTCTACCACAGCTCACTAAGGTACCTAGCAATACTTTTAAATAATGCATTTCCCTACATTGAAGTCTGTGTAATCATTACTGGAGGTAATATTACCCCTGGATACAATTTATTTGCTATCTTTTATCCAATTTTGTGGTAAAATCAATTGTTCAAGTAAGTAAGCCTTTGTCAGATGACTGTTTATATATACTTGGACAACTCTGACCGCAGTAAGGTTTCAGTCCTGTTTGAGGTCAATTATGCTATAATATATAAAGTTAGTAATGACAAAAAATAATTGAATGTGGTGATTGTGTTTCCTAGGTATAGCATATCTGAGTGGGATGTGCAGTGAGAAACGAAAATGTATAATTGCAGAGGACAATGGTCTGAATCTCGCTTTTACAATTGCCCATGAAATGGGTCATAAGTAAGTATGTACATAACAAAGCCTACTATCCGTTCTCACGTAATACTTCTGTGATTTGACTAACTTCTTTGTGTGCTTCAGTTTTTCCTTTTTTTCTGTTAGGAAAGTATTTAAATTTTATGAATAATTTGGAAAACAGTGTTTCTGTTAATAACAACATGTAAGTTAAGAAAAATGTTTACAATTTAAACAAACCAGAAATCTTTACAGCTACAAAATAAATAGATTAACTGGAAAGATTGCCATTGTCTAGAGGAAAAACATGTGTCCCAAGATGTTTTTTCTTTTCAGACTGTGGTATTATGTATCAGATCCAGCTCTAACTGTTGTTGCCAACAAACATTTTAATGAGATCATGAGTTGGAAGAGCCCTTATTTAATTTGGCTTTCTCAGGATATATCCCATTAAATTGTAGAGTAGTCATTGGTCATTAAAACATTAATATTGGTTTTCTTCCTTGTAGTAGAAAAGGATGGCAAAATGAAGGTGAAAGTAACTGTCCTTCATAATTGGACTGAATTTTTTTTACTCATTCAATAGCAAATATTTTGAACCAGAAATGAAAAATTCTCATTTTGCAATAGTGAAATTTGTTAATAAATGTTGAATTTGATTCTTGACTTCAGCACTTGTAAAGAAAAAGTAATATGAAAGGTCTTATTTTTAAATGAAATAAAATAAAAGGGAGATGTGTATTAATCTGTCATTTTTGCCTGCAGTGTCTGCTCCAGGTATCTGTGTATTTGTATTAGAATACCAGCTTCAGAGTGACAACAGAGATGTTTTGCTAAATACTCTGAACCTCTGAATGTTGTGGTTAGGTATCATAGGACAAATACTTTAAAAAGTGATGTGGTTTAAATTGGGTCAGAACTGTCTGAAAATGGAGATCATAGTATCTAATGTTGAAACATGATGTTGATTGCAAGAAATAACTGGAACTTAAAATATTTCTATTGACATTTTTTTCTGGATGCAATTTAAACAAATACAGAGCAATTATATAAAGCTTGACACAAGTATAAGTTGCTTCATGAAATTGGTATTTTCTGGTTAGTGGGGTTTTTTTTGCATTTTCATAACTGCAGAAATCAGATTAATATAAGCCAGGCTGTTTGGAGTGACGGTTGTGGTAAAGGAAATACTTCAAAAGCAAAATTTATTTGTATTTTGTAGCCCCATGCCATTCTATTTCTATTTTTCACAGTAGTGTTTGCTGGTGTTGGAAGAGGGAATGGATAGGGGAAGACTTATTTTCTGTACGCTTCTTCTTAGGACCAAAAATAAGGGAAAAGAAACTAACACTGAATATGATCAGCAGAAAAGTTCACTGATGGAGTAAATTGACACGGTCCGTTGGGATAAAAGGAGAGGTCCACACTCATGGGAGGTTGAACAGGAGTGGGACATTTATTAAGGGAGCACAGGACTTACATAGCGTTTGGTATGGAAGCTGCTGGAATAGGGGCGGAGTGTGACAAATAAGGGTAAAACAAGGTGGAGCTGGGACAAATATGGGGAAACAGGGAGTGGCTAGCCTTATAAGGTAGTGCTGCACTGCACCACCAACTAGCCAATGGAAACGGGGGACAGAAGCTACCAATGGGAGGGGAGTAACCAGGATCCGAACAACCAATGAGAACAATCGTACAAACAGAGGTAATAATTACTTATCTAATACAACGAATATCTAACTATTAAAAAATTTTAAAAATATGGGAATCACTTCAACATTCTCAAAGACAGTCTGCAGATCAAAGCTGGTAGGTGTTCTTATTTTGGTGACAATTCCATGCGCTCATAGAAGTTTTTGTAATCGCTCGTTTGTCCTCCTACAGTAAATTAGAAAATTTATCAAGATAGATATGATAATAATAGATATAAGTACTCCCCAGCACAATAAAAATATGTTTAGCAAATAAAACCCTTGACAATACAATTACTGGATTTGAAAAAAGAGACATTTTTTTAAAATGAAATCAACAAGAAATCTAATACTTTATGCTTCCTGAGAAAAAGTGATGTATAAAATTCTTGGAAAGTTACAGGTGGGGTGTTCGTTGTGGAATAACAAATTTGAGAATTTAGGATACTGATCTTGTAATGTTTATATAGTTATAAAGTTTTCATCTTGCAGCAGAAAAGTCAAACCTATATTTCACATCCTAAGGTCTGCTAGATCCCAAACAGTATACAAAACAAGGTGGACAGAGAGGCTCACTGTTGATGCCAGCAGTTCTTCCAAGACTGCTGCACTGGCCAGGCATTGTTTGTTGCATTTGTTTATGAACTCAAAATATCGTCATTTGCTCTGACTTTTGCATGATTGCAAAAGAGAAAGGATTTTGCATGATCTTCCTACAGGAACATAAAATCTAAATTGCTGATACATGGATCCTAGGGAGAAAATTGTTAAAAGGCTGCACCATGAAATTTCAGAACTTTCAAATCACTTCATACTAATTAAAATAAATTTGAAAAAATAAATCATAATGGTATCCCAAACATCATGTTCTTACAGTAGTAATGGCATTTCAATGTCCTTAGAGACATTCTCATAATTCTTTACAGGTACTGTAATAGACATTTTAAAACAGTGGAAATAAAAATAAATCAAATCTTGTGTCAAAAGACAGGGTGTTGTTTGAACCATATATCTCCTCAAGATATTCATCTTCATGAAGCCTAGTAACAAACCACATAGAAAATAGTAGGACTACCACAAAAGTGAAAGAAGAGGTAGCCTGAAATATATGAGCAGCTGCCACAAAAAAACCCCAACAACCAAAAAAAACCCAAACAAAAGCAAACAAAAAACCGAAAAACAAAAGCAGCCTGCACTGCAAAAGATGCAGAGGCATTCATCTTGAACCTTCTTTATGGAGTCAGAGTCGTTAGCTGTTGCAGTCTGTAGCAGAGTGAAGCAGACTGCTGTTGCAATCTGAAGTAGAGTGGTCTTGCACCAAAGAATGTAAGGTGATATTTTAGAGACGTCTGTTTTTTCTACATGACTATCTGCATGACAGCCAAGCCCTGCCAATTGCAAAGACACTAGAAGTAGTTGACCCTTTGTGGAGTGACAGTATAAAAATATTTGAAGACAAACATTTGAATGGAGATACTGTTGAAAAGGACCTCAACAGATTTAAATGTATCTGCAGTATTTCTCACAGAGATTTGTCTTGCTTATAACTGCCTCAGAAATGCAGATTAAATGATCATGATACAGATCAGTAATATATCTTCTTCTTTCAACACATCATCTTTTCTAGAAAATTTCCACAAATTCTTTTTGAATCTTGAAGTTGTTTAGCTATTACCTTCTTTTTTTAGGTGTCATATCTTTAATCATTCTAGTAGCTCTTACGTAAAGAGTCCAGTTCAGCAACACAGAGAAAGCAGAAACTTTGTTTCTCAAAGTAGAAAGAAAAAAACCACCTTTTTTTCCCCCTTCTGTACAACAAATATTATTTTTGCTCATAAATTATCATTCGAATAGACTCAAAATTTATGCAATGTAGGTTTTCACTGATCAGCCTGAGAGCAAAACCAAATACGTTCCCACTTGCCATTGTATTGATGAGTATAAAAATTCCAATGCTTAACCACCGTTTCAGTGAAAAAATTCTTCCTGATGTCCAACCTGAATCTCCTTTGGCACAGCTTGATTGAGGCTATGTCCTCTTGCCCCATTGCTAATTGCCTGGGAGAAGACATCATTATATTGAATACTTCTGATATTTATGTTTATAAAGTGTTGTGTTGTTTGATTTTTAGTTTTTCCAGTTGAAACAGAAGTATTCTTGATGAAATACAATAGCGAACTAAACCTTACTTTGCAATATGTCTTTGTTCTAGCCATGTGTATCTGAAAGCAGATGATATTTTAATGACATTGAGAATTAACATTGTACACATCAACAATTTTTAAGTGATAAATGTACTTTCAAAGTTGTTTCAGCTAGTGGAGAGTGAGATTGGTGAAATTTCTTATAATCAGTTTTACACACATCTTCATTCTTTTTTCTGGTAAGAGTTGTATGAAATATGAAATGTACCTGTTATGAAAATTCGGGATATTCTACCAGCTATTTTGTAGTTCCAAATAGGGAGTCTGTGGAATTTCTGAATCATCTACTTAGTAGTTTTTAGGGAAACAGTATATATTCTTTGTGACAGTATCAAAGAGTTGTATGAAATCGAGTGGAACTTGAAGAGAGTTTTAAATGGGAGATAAGAAAATGCTAGTGAACAGTCAGTCGCTCTACGTATTTTTCTTACCACAGTCCAAAATATGATTGGATAATACAATAAAATCAGCAAGAGTATTAAAAGCAAGGGTCTACCAATCCTTGTGAATGGGTTACTAATGTGGAGTAAGGAATATTGTTAAAGTATCTGAAAAAAAGAGCTGTCTGGATATTTATAAGGTTAAGGTAGAATTATACAATTGAACCTGTGTTTAACAAGAAACAGGATTAGTACATTAAAAGCTAAGATACTAATTACATTTGGTAGAAGATCTTACATCTTGAAAATCATTTAATAGAATGAGAAATTTCAGGAGCTGTAGTGGTCACTTCTGCTGATAAAACTGTGAACAGTAAGGTTAATTTTAATACAGAACATTAAATTAGAGCATTTGACATGTGACATTTTGTCTCAGATGTTAAAGTATTTGTTGACATTTATTTTGATTGCTTTTTGTTTGGCTATCAAAGAATGAAACTTTACTTCATAAGTGGGTGGATGTGCAGACAGACCACCTGCTGTTTACATTTTAATGACTTTTCTATCTTGAGAAGAAGGTGTAGAGAGGTTTTCCAGGTTAGCGCACTGTTTTTCTCTTCCATAAATACCTATCTATGGGGTAAACCAAGAATTTTGAGTCTCCTACCTGTTAGTCCAGGAACTCCTCAGAGATTAGCTTCACCACAAGAGGAATGTGGTGACTCACTTGGAAAAAAAGTAGAAAAAGAAAACTCTTTGTGTACTTGGTCAGTGACAGCAGCCTTTCTCATGAATGATAAAAGAGTCCCTTCCCTTCCACGTGCCTTCCCCTTTTCTGGGACAGACTTCAAAGGCAGAGTTTGTAATTCCTACTAACTCATGATAAGCATAGCTTGCTTTTGAAATGTACCCATCTGAGGACTGTAATTTTTGGTATCTGTATTAATTGAATAACTTTTCATTCTTGAAAACAGAATTTAGATGAACAAGCCATGATTTAAATCATAATGCAAAATTACCTGTTTCCATAGGGCCTTTCTCTTCTTACATGAGTTAGTTAACTTCTAGTCATGCAACATACTGTACTGTTCTTATTTGAATAATTACTTAATATATTCATTTTAACATTCCAGAATGTAGGATGAGGAGTTGTTGTTGTTGTTTGTTTTGCTGTTTTGTTTTTTGTTTGGTTTTTTTTTTTAGAATAAATCAGAAAGCAAAAAAGTGACAATTCAACGCTGGTTTGCCACAAAGGAAGAAAAATGCTCTATAACTCAGTGGAATTTTCTGCTCTGAGAAGGCAACCAGATCCATTTTTATGAATGTTAAGAACTCTTTATTTGATTTAGAATTAAGCCATAAATTATATATATATATGATCTCAGGACAGTAGAATGTAAAATCTGTTTCCTGCAGGAATAAATGCAGATGTAGTAAGATCAAGGCTAGGTTTAACGAGGAAACTTGGAGGTGGTCTTTTGAGGTTCTTTGATTTCAGAAATGTTTTGGTACAAGTACAGTTTCCTTGCAACTTCATTTAATGGTAGAGTACGTTTCCCAAGTTAATCCTGCAGCCCTTTACTCAGTATTTTGATTTGAGTGAAACAGTGGAAGTATAGAACTATTAGGCTCAATGTGACTAAACTTTATTTTACACACAGAATCACAGAATATGCTGAGTTGGAGGGGATCCACAAGGATCATTGAGTTCAACACTTAGCCCTGCACAGGACCATCCCCAGGAGTCACACCATGTGCCTGAGAGTGTCATCCAAATACTTCTTGAGCTCTGCCAGGCTTGGTGCTGTGACCATTTCCCTGGGGAGCCTGTGCCAGTGCCAAGTCGCCTTCTGGGTGAAGAGCCTTTTTCCAGCCTAAACCTCCCCTGGCACAACTTCAGGCCATTCTCTTAGATTCTGTCACTGGTCACCACAGAGAACAGATCAGTGCCTGCCCCTCCTCTTCCCCTCACAAGGATGTTGCAACTGCAGTGAGGTCTCCCCTCAGTCTCCTCTTCTCCAGGCTGAACAGACTAAGTGACCTCAGCTTCTCCTCATGCAGCTTCCCGTCACCATCAAAGCCCTACACCATCTTCGTTGCCCTCCTTTGGATCTAATAGCTTAATATTAATGGCTTAATATTGTTCTTACATTGCGGTGCCCCAAGCTGCCCACAATATTCCAGGTGAGGCTGCCCCAGTGCAGAGCAGAGCGGGACAATCCCCTCCCTTGACCATCTGGTGATGCTTTGCCTGATGCCCCCCAGGACAGGGTTGGCCCTCCTGGCTGCCAGGGCACTGCTGACTCACATTCAACTTG
>JAWWEE010000085.1:30777618-30878904 GCA_035221455.1 Xenops minutus
CAAACTTGCTTAGCATCCCTTCCACTCCTGCATCCAAGTAATTTATGAAGATGTTGAAGAGCACAGGGCCTAAGATGAAGCCGTGTGGAACCCCACTAGTGACAGGTCACCACTCTGATGTGACTTCATTCTCTATTACCCTCTGTGCTGAACCGGTGAGCCAATTGCTCACCCACCACATGATGTGTTTATTCAGCTGTGCTGGGCAGTTTGTCCAGAAGGATCCTGTAAGAGGCAGTAAGTATCGAAAGCTTTACTGAAATCCAAAAAGATGACATCAACTGGCTTCCCTTGATCAGCTGGGTGAGCTACCTTGTCATGGAAAGTAAGGTTTGGTAAGCAGGACTTTTCCCTCATGAAGCCGTGCTGGTTGTTACCAGTGCCTGCTTTGTCTTTCAGGGTTTTTTCAGTACCTCCCAGAATAATCTTCTCCATAACTTTACTGGGCAGTGAAGTGGAACTTACAGGCCTGTAGTTTCTAAAGTCCTTCTTCTTGCCCTTCTGGAAAATCAGGACAACATTTGCCAGCTTCCCATCAGCTGGGACCTCTCTGGGTTACCAAGACCACTCAAAAATCTTTGAGACAGGTTTGGCAATGACATCAGCCAGGTCTTTGAGAATTTTGGGATGAATCCCATCAGACCCAACAGCCTTGTAGGGATCCAGCTGGAGCTGTAGATCTCACACAGTTTCAGGGTTGACTGAGAGTTGATCAGTCTCACCTTCCTGGTCCCTCATCCGTGTTGAAGACAGGGACAAAGAAAGTGTTAAACACCTCTGCGCTGTCTGTCCCTGTTTGTGAGATGAGCATCCTCATCCTGTAAGGGGCTGATGATATTGCCAGTAGTACATTTGAAAAAACTTTTTTTTATTCTCCCCCACGTATCTTGCCAGCTGCAACTCCATTTAAGCTTTGGTCACATGAATTTTCTCCCATCCCATAGATAGGGATTTTAATCTACTTGTCTATGGTACAGAAATACCCATGGATTCAGGTAGTTGGATACAGAAGCAATTTAACTGTCAGAGATGTTGTGCTTTGATTGATTTTCCTGGTTTTCATAACTTTGTTCAAAATTAAGTCAACTGAAGTGTTGACTTTAGATGTTAGACATGAGAGTCTAACTTTGAACAAAGGTAGTTTGAAAAGCACAGCTCTGAAAAACTGAGCTTTTTAATGATTTTATAAAATACAACAAACTATGAGCAATCATCTTTCCCATACATGTATTTTGTTGTTGACAGTTTTACACAGAAAAGTTCTCTGCATTTTCTGGATAGGTACATAAAATATGCCTGCAGAAGAGAAGGCTTTTATGGGATCTTATAGCACCTTCCAGTACCTAAAGGCTACAAGAAAGCTGAAGAGGGACCTTTTACAAGGGTGTGTATTGATAGGACAAGGGGGAATGGCTTTAAACTGAAAGTGAATAGGTTTAGATTAGATGCTAGGAAGAAGTTCTTTACTGTGAGGGTGGTGAGGCACCAGAACAAATTGCCTAGAGAGGTTCTGGACTTCCCATTTCTGGAGTTGTTCAAGACCAGGGTGGACAGGGCTCTAAGCAATAGGGTCTAGTGTAAAGAGTCCTGCCCATGGCAGGGGTGTTGGAGCTCACGATCTTTAATGTCCCTTCTAACCCAAAGCATTGTATAATTCCATGATTATTATTTTTGTATTGTTTTACTAGCTGTGACATTTTCTATCCTGTTTGTTAAAAAAAATGAAAATTTTAGGGAAATTTATCTATAAAGCATAATACTGGATTAATAGAAAAGTACTTTTCTTAAATTTACTCTTAATGAGAAAGATACGTTTTCCTTTTTCCTTGTTTCTTACTTTATTGACTCAATAAAAAGCAATAGGTTTTTACTTTATATTGCTTCAAACAAGACTTGTATAACAATCATCCCAGTAGTTTCATTACTGCCTTTTTTTTGATAGACAAGAAAGAGAGTCCGTAAGGTAACTGTTCTAAACTATTGTAGAAATTCACAGTGCAGTGATTGGTCTTTAAAGAATTTTCCTTTTTTTTTTTTTTATTTGAGCTCGCTTTTTTTTTTTAGATACTTCTCAGTATGTATTAGATGTTCAGCCATGAAAGCAGGGCATGTAGGGGTCTTCTGTGATAGTAAATAGAAAGTAATGGTAAAAAATAGCATTTTCCAAAATAAGCAGTCATAAAATCCTTGACTAAAAAACTTCAACTCTTGTCATTCAGTTTTCATGGTTTAGGGGGTAATGCCTTTAAAAATTGATAGTCTCTTTTTTGTCTGCATCCCTATCAAAGTGGACATTTGTGTTCCACAGTCATATACTTAAGATTGAGTAAGCCTAAGGTCTTCCTGGGCAGAGGAATGTATCATACTTAGCTTCCCAGTGGCTTGGAAATGGTCCCAAAAAATACACTGGTGATTACAGATGACAAAAAAGAAAGAAGTTTGGTACATACTTTGCCTTTTTGTTTACTCTTACTCAAAAATTATATAGTGGTTCAAAACCATGAAAAAAAAATTTGCTTAGTCCAGTCCTAGTCACTGAGTGATCTTAGTATGTGTATCACAACAATCTAGTGTAGCAGTAATCAAGTGTCACTTGTCTTTTGCTGGTAGCTAGACAGCTGAACAAAGAAACAGCTTAGGAAGAAATAAAGCACTGAAATGGTGAAGTAGAACTGCATCAGTATTTTTAGTAACTTGAAAAGATACAGTAGGTTTGTACTTGAAATTTGAATTAGTCAACTCTTTCTTTAGCACAATATCAAGGCTTCCGTTTCTGCTAGACTATACTATTTCAGAATGGATGTATATAATTTTCCTTAGGATAACATTTGTAAACTGAATAGTTAGTAACTGATCGACATCCTACAGGATGCAAAGACTTCACTGATATTTTGGTATGCTAAAAATAGCTGTGAAAAAGTTGGGAGAAGGTCATAACAGTGTGAATGGGTTTTGTTAAGAAGGAAACTAAATTTTTTTTCTGTCTCTTCATGGAGCATGTGACAGCTAAAAGTCATTTTCCTGATTACATATTTTCTTCAATTTGAAGAAATCTTATTTATTGATGTTTTACCTTGGTATAAGATTTTTACTTTTTTTACTGAGACTTACAGGATGCCACATGAATGTTGTATTTGCCAGAAGCAAATTCTTTTACTGTGTTGTGTAATATCTGTAAAAAGCCTTCAGCAAGGGACAATATATATTTTCATGTTGTGACGCTAAATATATCTGTCACAGTAAAGCTTTAAATTATTTATAAACTTAAAGTGTCATGACAGAGTGCTTTGTCTAGGTCATCTAGGTAATTTTTGAAGCATAGTGATTGAAGTATTGGAGTGACAGAGAAGAAAGTGGATGTTTAGCAAAAGGTAGGAAGTCATCTGGACAGCAGCATGCAATGTAGGTTAGTGTCCCTACCTTAATATGCATGTTGTACTTTTTACACAAATGTTTTCAGACTGAAAAAGTAATCTGAGCAGCCAGCATTCTGTAGAACAAGTAATAATTCATGAAAGAGAAATAGTAATTGTGTAAAGATATTTATTTTTACTTTTTCTGATCATCTAATAATTAACAAGAAGACTGAGATTTCCTTGTTCAATGGATTTTCCTTTGAAGATAAATTCTTTTCAAAAGAAGTAATCTTTTACCTTCGACCATCATAGTTTTTCTGTAGCTGGGTTAATTGCTTTTCCATTCACTTTAGGCTAAGTAGTTTATTTACCAGTAGACATATGTCTTATCCCATTTATGTGATGACCTGTGAAGCCCTCATATGTTTTAAACACATATTAAAAATCATACAATACTTACTGTTTCAATAACTTGTATTTAAAAAAAAACAAAAACAAAAAACCAAAACACAACAAACCAACATACAGTAACTTGTATTTTTGCATCAATTCTTTAAAATCACATATAGAAACCTACTAATTGTGGGGGGGTGGGCGGGGAATGTATATACTTTTCTCTGTAAAGACAGCAGTGGTTTTCTCTATAAAGATAGCAGTGTGATAAAACATTTTGTTGAAAAAGTGCAACAGAAGTACTAAGAAAGTAGTGCAGCTTCTCCCTGTGACAGTCAATCAAGTGGTTATTTTCACTTATCAAATGTATCATGATACTGTGATATTCAAAATTTCAGATTAGATAATTTTTTTGTGAAAATCGTGGTACTATTTAATGCCATGTAATCTTGTCGTTTTTGAGTCCATTGTTTAAGAAGTTTTGATAATTTTAGCATAGTATTACACACAATGACAAAAAACAGTGTAAATAATAGAGAAGATTACACTTTATAATCAGTAGTATTTTTTAAACATTTTTATTTTTTAAGGCAATAGAATGTTTGTGGTTTATTCTGCTGAATGGAAAAGAATGTAGGATAGTAATTGCAGTGAATTTACAAATGCTGTGTTGCATTATGTATAATAATATGAATTTCAAAATAAATCAGAAGGCAACGTGATCCCATCACAGCTATAAACTGGCAGCAGCATTCAGAGGTTCACTTTCTCCTTCACAAAGCAGTAGTTTTTCAATGTCTTAAGCTTAAACTAGTAGTATTATCCTGGATCTGAAGTTCACACTCATCATTCCTCTGTTGCTTGTATGTCTAGGGCTGAACTGTTACCTTTTAGGATTTGGGAATCTATTTATTATACTGATTTTTCTGTTGCTGGTTCCTTGGCTACTTGATTTGGTGCTTTTCTTAATCCATTTCTCATTGCCTAACCTGTCTCACTGTTAGTGACGGTAACATGCTGAACAGTAGTTGTTTACTTTAATCTTTTAATTTTTTCCTTTTTTGTTTGTAAAAAGTAATTCTCTACATCTTTCTGAACCTAATTAATTGCTCCTGAATTAAGTTTTAAGTACTATTGAGTGTTTGTCCCTGCATTGCCTGTTTCTAGTTTAATAGCATCATTCTTGTTCAGCTGCACTGATGCACAACCGATTTTAAGTGTAATATGATGGTGATAACCAAGTCATCATGTGCCATTTGCAAAGAACAATAAAAATAATTAATAAATAATAGGAAGCTTTCCACCTGGAAGCATATGAGGTCACTGAGCAAATTCATGTTGTCATAAAAGTATCGCATGTAGAAGAATTTTGATGTCCTACAGTGAGAAGAAATACAAAGTAACAAAGCAGACCTAATTCTTTCCAGAAGGTGTGTGCATAGCTTTATTTAACTTATTTAAATATAGCATAATGTCTGAGGAGCCTTTGTTGTGGCTTAATAGAGTTTTTGTTTCTTAATACTCTGCTGTAATAAAATTAAAGTGTGGTACTTTTTGTACTTTTCTGGTATGTGGGTTGACACTAGAATGCATTTTTAAGTCAAAAATACAACATATTTCCTTAGGTGACAAGAGCAGTGTTATTATCTGTCTTGAATCCAGATCCAGCAGTACACATATAATTGCAGTAGTAGTTTATTGTAAAAGAATTACTTTTTAACTGAAAAACTGAACTAATATTTTTCTTCTACTTTCAGTGGCCTGAGTTATTAATTCTGGTTTCCAAACACAGAGAATTGAATGGCTTTTCTTTGTACTATTCCTACGGCACATTTAAGGTCAACAGGGTTCACATTCAAAATTTTGCAGAGATGATTCCAACTTTATACATGATAACACTAAAAACATAAAAAATCTGGCACTATTTTTTAAACAAGTTTTAAAGGGTTTGTTAGATAATTTTTTTTTGCAGTTCACTTGACAGCCACTTAAGTTAGCGTAGTTTACTTGACCAAGGCTCTTTGTCAAAACACTTCTAAACTGAGATTATTAAAATAGAGTTTTAATTGCATAGTGTATGTTTAAATATTGCTAATATTTTAGTTACGTAATACATTCCATAGAATGCTTCCTACTTTTGTGTTTTGTCTGCCATATAGATATCCTTTAACCAGAATGGATGAAGCGTTTTTATGTAAGGGTGAAAAAATAATTCATTTCTATCTGTAGATACAATGTACTACTTGTTAAAGTAGTCTTCTTTGTTAATTGTGTTTTTTCAGGCTGTTACAAAGTTATCCTATAATCCCAAACTCCCTTGTCTTCCTCCCCCATGCACCTGGTGTTACTTTACTCATGTATGAGGTTGAATGAATGATCACAGCTGTTGGAGAGAGGAGTTTATGGGAAGAGAGAGAGCAGTGTGCCAAGTGCTAACATAATAAATTCTATAGGAAGAGCACAGAACAGCATCTGACACAGACAGTTTCTGTAGCACCTTTGTATTAGTGAAAGGATGTAGTTATCTTTTTCATGTAGACAGTGCAGCAAGGAAGTCTAGAAAACATCATGACCACCACTGCAAGCATCGAATATTGTTATATCCTTGATAGTTAATAAAGAAGTAGGTATACATCCTTATATTACTTTCTTGTTGAACAGAAAGGTAGCAATGACTGTGCAGCTTCTTTCTTTCACCACATACAGAATGTGATGTGAGGAAAGAAATCAGCAATCAGTTCTACTGCAATTGACTTTTATGTGGTCTTGTAGTTGTTAAGAGGTCACATAAAAATATGCAGTCATTACAATAGAAGAGGTCAACAGTACTTACTGAGAAAATATTTCTGAGAATGTTTAAGAGCAGGTTCTGTTGCTACTTTAGCACACTCCACAGATTGTGCCTTGTGAATTAATTAGTTTAACATATGACCTGTACTTGAGTTTTGAAGTAGCTATTCATTTGGATAGTCAAAGTCTTCAATACTGGTCTTTACTATTTTCTGGATATTTTTTTATGTGTACTTTATTTGGAGGAAGCAAATTGAGAAGTGAGTTCCATTGGATTAGTACAGATACTTTGAACTACATATGAATGTCAAACCAAGATAGAAGTGTTACAAAACAATGGCAGCTAAAATATTGAAAGATAATTGAAATTAGATTTTTTATTAGTGCTTAATGTTGCTGATATAGACAGAAGTAAGTACAACAATCTTTACCACTTCTTACTTTAAAAATAATCTTTTCCTCAGAATTCATGTCCTGATAGACTATAAAAAACACTTCTGTGGTAGTAGATTGGAACAAAGTGGTACACTGATGTACATATCCAGTGGTGGCTAGTGTAATTGTTTTTTGAAATAAGGAAGATCATGGTTCATCTCAGCACACATTTTTCTGAGTGATTCTACAGAGTATTTTGTGACAAAGTCTGGCTTCAAGAATTGCTCTTCAGAGTGAAATAATATGATCAGAAATTATGGGTTTTTTTTAATTTTTCATTTAAAAAAATATTTTAAGTAACACATAAATGTGTTAATACGACTCTGTATAGATGGGAGCCATCAGTATATAATAAATTTTATCAACATTTTTTGTACCTTCATGTGGTAAATTTTTATTTCAAATCATAATGTGTATATGATACTGATGAGCACTTTTGCACTAAGGAAGTATGTAACTCCTAAAGCTGTAAGCAAAATTTTTTTTCTTATGCAATCAGCAAAGTGAAGGATTGTTAGATTTTGTGTTTTCTTCCATAGTTCCTATAGATGTAAATAACTCTGGACATAGAGACATCTCAAATTCTGCATATGAGGCATGCAAGAAGAATGTAAGGCAAGTGCAGAGGCATTTTTCCCATTCAGACAGTTCAGGAAAAGACAGAGGCTAGGATGAGAGTCAGACGGGTTTGTTTACCTCAGTTATACTGTTTACAGATAGCGACATTATTCAATTTATGCAGAAACAAAAGTTCTAGTTCTCCAGATTGTGGGGTGTACGCAACTTTATAAGAGACTGCATGCTCCTATAAACCAGATAAAACCCTACACAGTATTTCAATTAATTTCATGAGTAAACACAAGGTAAAGCACCTTGCAAAATTCTACAAAGAATGTAGAAGAAAATCTGAATGATCTTCTGTAGAAGAAGATCTGAACGATCTGATGTTTTCAAATTATGGGAGGCAGGCCTTTTTAGCCATTGGGCGCTGTGGTGTGGTGAAATACAGAGAAACATGATGTACTCTAGTTTTTCTACAGACACAGCAAACTTACTCTCTTTGCAGTCTGTAAGTGATTTGGCTACATTTTAGGTAAAAGAATCAGTACAAGGTATAGTGTTTTATTAATCCTGAAGTTTTACTTTTCTGGAGGGCAGACTGTGCTGGAAGGTTCCAGCACTAATTTTAATCCAGTGCCCTGGAGAGTAGTCTTATACGCATTTGTAAATCTTAAAAAAATCTGAGAGTATTTAATTTCGTTCTTGTAATGCCAGCCTAACGTGTACCCACTTAGCAAATTTTGAACACCTTGATTTTGTCTTCCTTCTTCCTTTCTGCTTGCTAATTGTGAATGAGAGTGACAGTGAGTATTCAGTTAAAATAGGAGCTTCAAGTAGACATTTACTAGAGTTTTTCATTGCAGTGTGTTGAGTGTGAGAATTCACTGAGATGCATATAGATGCCAAGTCTTTAAAATCAAAATCCATTTAATTTCCTCATCAGTGTTATTTCTAATAGACATTAAAAATGTATTCAGGTGATTTTTCTTTAGAGACAATAATTATATATTGAGCTAGTAATCATTTTATTATTCTATAAAATTTCAACCAACCAGTTCCATAGAGAATGAAGATAGAATTACTACCAAAATATTCACTAATCTCAAAAAGTAAATTTCCAATAATTTGGTTGCTCATTAGCAAGTGAAATAGCATTAATTAAACTTCCAGTAGTAGTGCAGTTCTGAACATTCAAAAAGTTGTCCAAAGTATTTATTGAACTGATTAGAATGTAGTATTTCCCATCAAATAAATGCAGCTTCACTTGCACCTTTCATTGGAGAATTGTCCTCTACGCATTGTACCATGTACTTCTGTGAAAGGTATCACGGATAAAAGTCAAAAAATATTTCTTACATATAATATATATGAGTCTTTTGTAGCCTCTTGCAAGAGTTTTAACTTACAGACATTCTGAAAACAACTTGTTGTTTTGTTGTGCTCTGCTTTATTTTTAATAACTTCAAAATTCAGCATGGGGATAAACCACGACAATGACCACCCATCCTGTGCAGATGGTGTCCATATCATGTCTGGGGAGTGGATTAAAGGACAGAATCTTGGGGATGTTTCATGGTCACAGTGCAGCAGGGAAGATCTGGAAAGATTTCTCAGGTATATAATTCAAGAAAAACAATTATTACTGTATGTAATTTACAAATAGTTGTAATAAGTATCCTGAAATAATAAGTTCTCAATGTTTGGGGGAGATTTGTCATTGCATAATCCATCAAAATATTTGAAATAATTGTTATCTAATATTCAACAGATTTATTAAAATCAATTTTCAGCAATTGTTTGTATTTTTATGTTTTTTTGTTTTAATGCATGTGATTATACTTGTATATATTTATACACATATTTTATGTGTGTAAATATATTTACAATATATTAATATCTTGCGTGTTGAAATGTTGCAAAGTGAATGACATGAACATTATGCACAATTTCTGATCTATGTTGTGCCATTCAACATAAATTTTCTTAATTTTTAAATGGAAATTTACTACAAGATATATTTAATAGAGAATAGTATACCTAGAAAACAAATTAAAACATTTAGTTTCACTCTGAGCTTCTGAAATAGCAACTGTTATCTAGAGTTCCATTCCTTTATTATATTTATTGATATATCTGGTGAGAATTTACTTGCAGAAGTTAAAAAGTTCTGCTCTATGACTGTAGAATAGTTAGTGTTACATAAATGTATCAGTCTGATACATTTGTACTGAACCTAGACAGAAATCAAAACCATGACTTGGTGCTTTAACAGGATTGATTTTCAAATATTTTTTTATTCAGTTTTTGAGAAAAGTTAAATTTCTGGCTACCAGCTCAGAAACATATGAATTTTTAAATGCATATATATACATATATATATATGAAGTGATTAATTTGAGGTCCTACTGGATGTGGAAACTAAGCTATGTGACTGCTTCTATGCATTACAAATTTTTTACTTTTTTTCTAATTGTTTAAATTACTATCAAAACCTTAATTCATTATGTAAATTTTACACCTGCACTTTCCTGAAATACCTATTAGAGCTAATAAATTATATTGTCTGTCTGCAAATGTGCAACAATAGAACATACCATTAACTTGGAACAAGTATGCCATGTTAATGTATATGTGAATGACAGCCCAGTGTTGATGAATAAGAAAATCTTGAGTCCACATATTTCTAATGTTGTACACAAGTTTAAGTCGGTGTGACAATCAGATTCTTTAGGATTGTTCAGTGTATTAATCTCTACATATTAACAGGTCAAAGGCCAGTAACTGTCTGGTACAGACGAGTCCTCAGAGCCTCAATTCTGTGATTATTCCCTCCAAGCTCCCTGGAATGACATACACTGCAGATGAACAGTGTCAGATTCTTTTTGGACCAACTGCTTCCTTTTGCCAAGAAATGCAGGTAAGGCTGTGTATGTACTTCAGAAAGTACACCTGCCAGCTAATTTTTATGTGAAAGATGCTTTTGTTCATGTGTCTGATAGAAAGAGAATGTAGCACCTTTGAAGAAGGATGTTTCCACTTGCTTTCCAAAGTTAATATGCACATTTTAATTGGCTTATCTTGTAAGGCTTGCTTTGGGTCTCCAAATAACCTGGAACATATTTTATCATATCATACCATTGATACCTTCTTTGTACTTTAGAAACAGAAGATGTCATAGTGTCTAGACATCTTTTTGCAGCAGATAGAATATATGCAGTTTATTCCACTGGCACCAGATACTGTGTGTATGTTCCATTTCATTATGTTTTGGGTTTTGAACCCCCATATCTGACCTCCAAAAGAGTATGCTGTGCCTGTGGACTCACCAAGGGAGAATAGTGGTGTTATCTAGGCTCTCCGCACTGCTGAATATATACTGCCTCCCAGCACTCACCTGTGAGGCCAGGCAGAGCTGTACAGTGCTATACACTAGGAGTTCCAAAAACTTGAGTTTCCTGACATTGTTTCATGCCAACGTATAGCAGTATCACTATATATTAACTTGAAGAGGACTGACTAGCAAAATTGAACAGGTCTTCATAATTTTAATGAATATTACTAGACATCTGATTGAAGAAGCAGTTTAAGAATGGTTTTAACAGAGAAAAATCAACCCTATTTAAATCAACAGGACAAACTAAATATTTTGGATGCTCTTGAGACAATAAACAATACAAGATGGAGAGATGGTATTACAAATGTATAAAGAACATGGAATATGAGTTGATAGAGCAGGGACAAGGAGGAACTGTGAAATAAAATTTCATCACAATCAGTGGGCAGATAGCCTGGAAAGGTTAGGAGTATTTAGTATGAAAGCGTAATTCCTTTCTCCTTTAGATCTTTAGTTCTCTTAATTTTTTCAGCTTGGACATAGTATTGTTTCTTTAGAGACACTGACTGAGTCTAATCTTTATCTAAAAGTTCATGTAGGAAATATTGCAATATGTGTATGACTAATGCATGCCAAGAGTGGTGTAGCTGAGAAAAAAAAAAAAAAGTCATAGGTTACTGGATTTTATTTTAGCTATCTTACTGTTTCTGGAAACATTTTCTCTCCAGACGTGAAATAGAACTCAATGTCACAATTCTACAAACATTCTTCATTACATCCAAGTACTTTTTTCATGAATTGCAACATGTTTCTTGCTTTTCTGTTTCCAGTCTTTTAAGATGTGATTTCTGTTTTTTGTTCTCTAGAAACCTGTTCTGAAAAAGAGAGCATTAGAGTGTTAGCCCATTACTTCTTCTATATCTACTTTACGAACTAAAGATTTTCAAAAGTAATTGAAGAGATGGACAAACATCAAGACAAGCTGTTGCATAATACCTTTTTATGTTTTTCATTTCTCTGGAGGCTTCCACTACTTTAATACCCTTATGTTTTGTTCTAATTCAGATATTTAAATTCGAATAGTCAAGTGGTCCTGTGCTGGCTTTGTTATGTTCACAGATCCAGTGACTATTCTTCCTTCAACATCCTGACTCCAAGGTTTCTTTGGTTTACATGATTATTTTAGAAATGTTAGGAAGTTAAATTTAGTGAATATTAACTAGGTGGTCAACTATTTGCAGAGAGAAGTTAAGTTCTAGGTGCTAGTAGCTAGTTATCCATTTCTAGTCATCCTCAATCATGTTCCCCTCTTGTGGCATTTTGTATGTAAGAGGACACCTTTCAGTTTATTTGCAGCTAAATAAATCCTTCTACTTTTTCCCCACTAACTGGATCATTACTTTAAATTATACTAAATATTTGTATTAAAATGGTCCGTTTGTGAAAATTCCTATTAAATATTAGTATTAACATACCATTTTAACTTAAATTCCAAGATAAAGTGGGTTTGCTGTAAAGAAAGAAAGTAGTCATGATGCAAGACAATATAAAAGGCCAGAGCTCTTTTCCAATTTTCCTTTTTCCTGGCAAACTGCAATGTAGTTTTAGTTCTCTTCATAAAACTAAGTATGTTGCTTGATAACCTTACAATCTTAACAGTTAGAAAATGAGAGTCTGATAACAGTTTCTGCGAAGAGAAGAAGGGGAAGAATTTTCTGCAGTTTCTCAAAAATCCTCCAGCAAGCCTGAAATGGAAGTCATATAATCAAATACTTGACAAGAAATTGTAATGAATTTCTAAGAACTTTGGATCTATTAGGAATGACATACAAATGAATAAATGACACTAAGGACAGAATTGAAAAAATATGGAGGGGGGACTGAGGTAGAAATGTTTTCAAAACTCCCCTGCCAACCTCTGTAAAGTCACCTTACTGGCTTTCTTCTGCATTCTTTTCTTTGCATTTCTTCTCTGCATTCTTTCTCTGCATTCTTCTCTTTCTTTCTCTGCATTCTTTGCTTTGGAAGCAAAATTTGCACTCTCACCTTACTCTCAGCAAAAAAATCCAGGAATCTTGATCCTGGGTTTGTAAACCTGAAGAGCTTGGACAATATATTCGGTTCTCCTTCTTGTCTTCCCTGCTGTTGGTCTTAAAGTTTACTATATACCAGTCAAATTAACTAACTTTGAAGTGCTGTCACTCAGTAGCTAATTTTATTATCTCCTTCAGTAATGTGAAGATGCTAAATGCACATAATTAATATGTCGAATTTAACCTTCCAAATAATTGCATTTTATTTATTATGAAGGTGATTCAAAGTTCTCTGTGTTGATTGTGCATATTATTGTGGCTGTCATTGGAGAAGTCAGCATTTAGGAGACCATTCTAAACTGAATACAGTATTTCATTAGTTACTGTATTAATTTACTAAAATGATTTAATTATACATAGGCAAACACTGAATATTCCATGATATCCCAACTACTTCATTTAATCTCTGTACACTCTCTTCTACTTTGCCAGTAACTGGCAGTTTATTCTGGTTATAGATTTTGTCCACAGGCCAGGAAATGAGAGAAACATGCTCCTTGAAGGTTCATTTAAACATCAGTAAATCCAACAATTTATAGCCCAGGATTTCTTGGACACATTCTACTCACTGAACAGTTCATGCACTTCAATATAGCTGTGTAAAAGATAAATTATGAACTACGTCGCAGTCTTACATTTTTTGTGACTGTAAGATAATTTGATGAGCGGAGTTCAACACCATCTTCTACATTAAGCAACTGTTTTTAATATATATATAACATCTACTCAACTAAGAAATCAATTGAGTAATGATGGAAAATAATTTTCTTAATTCTATGAATGTCAGTGGTACAATCAATTAATTTCTGCTGAGGTAAAGTTTTTACAAATGTTATTACTGAGCAGCACTTTAGGATAATTTACAGTCACATTACATGACAACCTCTGAGAAATACTGCAGATGTTAATGATTCTTGTTTTCTATCAAGAATTTCTGTTTATAATGTAATGACTCAAACAAAGGACTGAAGGAACCATTGTGGTTCTACTCCCATGTTTTCCTAAGTGAGCTCCTCACATGCTCTTTTATGACTGGTGTCCAGACTTTATATTTTCATCATTATTTCAAAGACTTCTTTTTTTTCATATCCCAAGCAAAATTTATGGAACTTAAGAAAAGTGTGAGTGGATCTCCAGGTTCAAGATTTATACCATGTCTCGTGTTTATCTTGTAAGGGAGCCAAGTTTGCTTTTATGCCCATGTCTCACAAAAGAATCAGATCCTAACATTGTTTCACATAATAAATAGTGAGATCATGGCTCAGAAGTAGTTCTTGATGTTTAAATGTGATTGTAGAACTTGACAATTTAATATAATTGTTGAACTATTAAATATTGGCTTTTAAGATTAAAGTCCAGGATGTGAATGCTATCTATTCAATTCCTCTGAAATAATTCTTGTCATAACACAGCTGTGATCTTTGCAAAGAAGTAAGAGAGTGGTTTTATTTCATGGTGATTTTTAAGGCATTTCAAAGAAAGATCACAATGAACAGAACAAAAGTCATGGAAATATCATAGCCCTGGTGAAATATCTGTCCTCATCTCTACCATCACATTTTAAACAATATTGACTTTGCACAAATACTGTTCTAAAGTGCCCTTTTTGTCTCCAGTCTTTCCTCTCAGCTGGGTGTTCTTTACATATGCTTGTATGATTGGAAATGCACTCTGTTTATGCTCACACACCTGCTTTACTATTTTCATTTAAAAAAAAACACCAGACAAACCCCAAAAGCTGTAGTGACCTCTGCTATTTCTGTACTACATTGTGACTTTCATGTTGTATTTAACAGGATTTTGCAGTTAAAAACTCTTGATTAACACATTCTTTCAGAAAAAAAAAGCTTCATGTGTGCTTGGCAATACTTTGTTTTCCAGTGTATACAGAGAAATCTTTTACAGACTGTGAATAGTCCAATATCCAAATCTGACTTAATGCCTCTCTATATTTAGAAGAATTGTTTCTGGATTTTCAAAGAACTGTAGGTTTGTTGTAAGCCATTCTGCAATCATATGCAAGTGAAATTAAGCATAAGATCATAGTATTTAAGAAAAAAGAAGGATAACGTACTTAAAAATGTGATGAGATGAAGGAGAATTTGACTGTGGTTTTTGAAAACTTGGATAAATCTGAATGGCTTTAACTCCATGGTAATTGTTGCTAAAGAAAGATTTATAGATATGAAAAAAATATTAATTAGGAATATTAACATGTTTTTTTGGAGTAGTTCTGACAGTATGTTTCTCATTTCATAGTTTGTATGGAAGCACTCTGTCATGAACATTGATACTCTGTCTCATCTACTATTGTGTTCATTTACATTGTTTGAAAAACAATGAAAAGGAACAGAAATTATAGTTTCATATTTGAAAAATGCTTCTTAAAATTATCCAGGAACAGGATAGGACTTCTGTAGCTGCTTTTTTAGGACATGTGTGAGCTAACTTGTCTTGTTACTTCAGCTTCAGGACAAAACTGTTACAGGATGGATCAGGATTGAGTCTGACTGCTCCCATCCTGTCTCTTGTTTTTGTGCAATTCTTCAGACCTCTACAATCTTTGACTTTTTTTGATCACTGATGTTGCAGACATTTTTACATGCAATACTCCCACTGGAACTGTTTTGTTCCTCAGTTCAGACAAAATCTTTTCTTGAATTATGTTTCCTGTGCCATAAGGCTTTTTTTCCAAGGTAGCATAAGATTTATTACAAATTTTTCATGCATAGTATAAAAGACAGAGACTCTTACTGTGTGTACCAATATAACAAATCATTTCTGTCAGAAAAAGCATTTATTTTGACAATCCTTGTTTAAAAAAACCCAGCTGTTCTTTATCTTTTATCCCGTCTGCAACCCATCTCCCTCTCCTGATCCTCTTGCCCCTCTCTGAGCAATATACATGCTGGGGATCTGTATACATCACTGTGCATATGCAGTAACATTGAGGGCACAACTGAACCCCACATGTCCTCTGTTCATGTCCACATGGTTTATTCTTAAGGGGGGAACAGACAGCAAGAAGAATGAAGTCATGACTGAAAACCGTGTGAGAAGGAGAACTTTTTAGAGAAAAATAGGGACAGCTGCTGGGGAAATTTGGGGAAATATGAGCCAGCATCCTGCAAGGCTGTAGATTTTTTTAAATAAGGTAAAAACTGTCAGAGGGACAGAATAAGCAGTTTTTCTTTCTCTTTCTAAAATTCACTACAAACTACTACCCCTGTCATCTCCCTTTCCCCTTTCCAGTGGAAATATTTCATCCTTGTTTTACTTTGTGTCCACTTTGTGGATATCAGGTTTGATGCCTTTTGGGATTTTGTATTTTTAGAGGAATAAATTAATTCTAGAGGAATTGTTAATCATTAGAAGAACATAAGACAGGAGTCTTGGCATGAAGATGAGAGAGATGGCATGAACAAAAGGGATCTAGAAGTCCTAGGGAAGCATGATTAGTAAAAGTCTGAGCAAAATCTGCCTACTTTGGTTTTTGTGCATGTTTAACCTGTCTTTAAACATACTTCAGTACCATCAAACTGATAACTTTGTGACATTAGTGGACTGCATGCAGAAAGTAGTTTTACATAAAGTAGATTTTGTGCTTACTTCTGTTTTTGTTTTTCAGCATGTCATTTGCACTGGATTGTGGTGTAAGGTGGAAAGTGAGAAGGAGTGCAAAACTAAACTGGATCCACCAATGGATGGAACAGACTGTGACACTGGAAAGGTATGCTTCTGGTGGAAAAGCAGTATCAATTATACTGAACATCTAATACGGAAACAAACTGAATAGATCTTTGCTCTTACTTAAAGTTCCTGCTTACCTCAATTATCATAAAATAAGCTATATATAGTTGAATGTATTATGTATTATATAATATAGGTATAAGAAAAAACCATTTTCCTATAACGAGTGAAATTAAAAAAAAAAAAAGTTAGCCAAAACCACAGGCATTTCAATGTTTACACTGTTTTATTTCAAATTCTTTCTCATTTTGTGTCCTATTGATGAATGGAATGCCATTGTTGCACTTTTGACTGTAAACAGCAACATAATCTTTTAAACATACAGAGTTCTCAGCCATGATTTAAGATTTAGAAATAGTTTCATTGAAGGAATTGACACAGATTTGTGTTAAAAACTTTCAGGATAAGTTTTATAGAGAAATATTTATAATGGTAATGCATGCAAAAGAGTGACAAATGTGATTAAAAGTATGCCATCACAGACAAATTAAATGGTTACCCAAAGTCAGTTACATTAAATGTCTGGCAAGAGCTTTCCAGTTTGAAGAATCTATCCTATCTCTGTATATATCTGTAAATAAATATAAATAATCTCAAGTAGGTAACAGAGCAGGAGTATGCATATATTTTGGGATTTTTATGATACTGTACTGACAGCAGTCTCCCACAGGAGTGATTTGCCCTTTGTGTCATATTACATTCACCAGGATTGTCATCATTTTCCTAAAATCAAATCAATGAACAAAGATAAAATGTTCAGATAATATATTTTACATGCTAAAGGAAAACCAGAGTGTAGTTATGTTCATATCTCTAAAATAAGGACAATTGCTTAGATCTTTTATTTCAGATAAAATGTGTAGTTGGAACTGTCTGAAACTAATACATGGACATTAAGGGACAAGGCTTTTGTGTGATGTCACATTTTTCACATTGAGACTGGCATGCCCATGGTGTGCAATAAGAAAGCAGCACCTCTTATGAAGACTTCCCAGAATTTTTCTTAGGGAAACCATCACCACTGTGAACTGGGCACCCAAAATTATTGTGTGTTTTGTGTATTAATGGCTTGGAAAAGGTGATAGTAGCAACTTACTGCATAGGACTCATTCTAATATTACACTTGTGAGAGCATTGCAATAAGGTGTTCTGGGAAGGTCCAGTGAGGAAGGTAACACCATTCTCTTTATTGGAGAGCTTAGCTAGTAGGGAGTAAGTAATTAGTAAGGTTAAGACAAAATACTGATTCTAATTAGAACAGCTCTTTGAGCCTTGTGCCAGGTTACAGAGGTACCTTATTTATGTATAGCAGTTAAAAGGTAAGCAGACATCACTGAAAAGTCTCAGAGGATGAGAAGAAATTATTATTCTTGTTTACTTTATTATCTGTCCAAGATGAGCTTCAGGATGCACAAATCAGTGGCTTTGGTCTTTTTTAGTGATATTGTGGAGATGAAGTATTGTTCTCTTATGCTCCCCTTAGGATCTTAGAAAGTGATGGAAATGTCACAGCCTGTCCAACTTGGTTGTTTTTAAGTCAAGGATTTATAAGCATTTCTCTGCATACAGCAGATGCTATCTCTAGAGAAAAGTCCATATTTTATCTTAAGGAATATCTTTACATATATATGAGCATTTTTGGCCTGAAACATCCCAAGAGCATTATAAAGTTTGTAATTTCTGACTGTAAATCTAATATAATGATGGAGCCATCCTACATGAAGACCGTTCAAAAGTGGTATAATTATACCATTATTGCAGTGCCATGATTTAAGAGAGAAAATTAGGATCAATGGATCAGTGGAGACCAGTCTGAAACTGTAGGTGGAGTTTAAGATTACCAGATAAAGATTTAGCACAGAGACTACAAGTTACAGAAGTGTATTCTGTATTCTAGTGGCATGTTCTGTTTTGCTAAAAATATAAGACTTCTTTGTGAACTTTATCCACTGATAATAGCAATTCACCAATAGTTCAGAATACAAAGAGAAATGGGTTAAATTACTGATGTTAATGACATCAAGTGTTCATTGTCTATTTGTAGCCTTATTGCTTCTCAATTGCTGAATCATAGGATTTTTAAGGTTGGAAAATACCTCTGTTTCATAATCTGTGGGACATATATCAACTGGTACAAAAATCTACAGAATTTGTTATGCTTTATACTAGATGTGGACATAGGTTACAGGGTATAACAATAGTTATAATTGGTATAATTGGATAATTTTTGAGTGAGAAGTTCCAGTTGTCCTGGGCAATGATATATGCATGCAAGATTATTTAGTTGATTATTAGTACTTGAATAAATGCCAGAAGTTTTCTTGATTTTCTCAACACCAGCTTTTTGAGGCTTTCAGTTTCTCTTTGAATATAAGTTGTGAATAAAAGCTCATTTTCTCTACTACTTGTAATATATCTTTCAGTTGAAATTGTCACTAATAATCAGAGAACTACAATGCTGAAAGAAATAAGTCCAGAAAACAGCCCTGGACACTGTGCTGTGATCATCTGTACAGTTCAGCTGGAGGATGATCCCTGCAGTAGACTGGGGCTGGACCCAAAAATGCTTTCCTAGGCAGTGCTCAGTCTCAAATTAAGAGGACTGCATAGTCTGGGAACTGTTTTTAGGAGATATCTTTTATTGGGAATCAACTTGTGTTTGAGGGATTGCACCTGTTTCTTGGCCACTGAACCAGAGAAAGATCTCTGGCTATTGTGTTTACTGGGATGGAAAAAAAAGCTGTGGGGAAGACTAGGCAAAAGCATATCTGACTCATATGAAAACTACGTATTGAACAAAATATTTGTTTTGCTTCCCATATGCTTGTGGACCAGTGAATTGTTTTTCATGTGCCTTGATTTACTTACCTAAGAGCTGAATTTTCACCTAGTGGTGTAAGGCTGGAGAGTGTATCAATCGGACCTCTTTTGCGGAGCGTATGGAGGGGGAGTGGAGTGCATGGAGCACTTGTAGCCGTACTTGCAACACTGGAATCAGCAGTCGACAACGGAAATGCCCTGGGTAAAAGCAAGTTCAGGTTTTCATTGCTGTTCATCAGAATTTATGAACAAAATTTACATGAGTACAAAATTCCATTAAGATATAGTTGTCCTATGTGTAAGCAATTTGTTTTTATGAATACTGAAAAACATCTAGGAGAATAGATATTTTAGGGTTTTTATTGCATGGCAACACTCTTTTCATCTTTCTGCTTCTGTTAAAAGCTTAGGTATTATTAGCAGAACAGAATTTCTTGTTAAATTTCACCTAAGCAAGCAACAGAAACTTAAATTCGTACTTTCTGACTTGCAGAAAGTCAATGTGTAATTTTATTTTTCCAGTTCTTTTACTGGGGAAAATTGACTTCTGTCTCATCTGAAGAGCCAAGGAATTGCAACTATTACAAGATCTTTCTACCAGTTTCACAGATATTTAGATAGACTATCTGAAAGCAGCATTGTGATTCTATATCTTGTGAAAATAAAAACCTTCTACCATTGGGGATAAAAGGATTTTTACTTTTAACTTGAATGAAGTTTATTTCACTGTATCTCAGTGGTCAGCTAAAAGGTGCTTTCCTTTTAATTACTTAGTACCGTCTCTCTTTTTGTGGATCACTTACACACCAAATGAAAAAGAATAAATAGGGATAGAAGTGGGAACAGAGTAGACCTGAGTAATGAAGGTAAGTATGGAGAAGACTAAACCAGAGTGAAATAGAGTCAAGTCCATGGTTTAGGAAAAAAAAAGGGGGGAAAATGAAGGAAGACAGAAGACTATAGCAGATCTGAGAGGAAATAGGATAGTAGGAAAGATGGGGATTTAAAAAAAATAAATTTGCATAAAGAATTGCAAAAAAAAGTTGGATATGGCTATACAAAAGCATGGTAGTTTAACAGACAAATATGCAGAATGTTTTTATATTTCATACCATGTAAACACTACTTTCAGCTTATACCTATTTCTAGAATTTACAAATATCTTAATTTTACTCCCATTAATTCATTTTTCCAGGCAAGGTTCCAAATACTTAACTCCAGTTTCTGCACTTCACTCTTCTTTTGCATATATCCATTAGGACCTACAAGCAAAAATTAAGTGACCAAAAAGAAACAAAGCATTTTTCTCAACTTTGCAACACCTCACTTATTTAAAAGGAGGGGTAGCAAATATGCAGGTCTTTCAGTTGCACATTTGGCTCAGTCCAGGCAGAGAAAAATCATCTCAACTATATCAACACTGCAGTTGAGGGTCTCATTACTGAACACTCCTGCTAGTTCTAGTGCTTTTTTGTGGCCAAGTGTCGATTATGGTTTAGCACTCCTCATGCTTTACATGTAATGTGACTGGTACAAAGAGAAGACAAACATGTTTTGTTCTGTGACAGTTGTTTTTTTATGGGTGATTTTCTGATGATATGTCAACAAAAAATCTGCTATTGAAATTGAATTCGTATCTAGCATAAATAGACTATGCTGTAAGTTGAACAAAACATTGCCTACAGTAAAGGGTTGTATTTATGCCTTCTTTTCTAGTTCAGGCCTTGAAGGAGAGTGTCATGGGCCCACAATACAGTATAGGGTATGTGAAAATCCTTCTTGTCCTGCTGGTGTGCCTGCCTTCAGGGACTGGCAGTGCCAAGCTTTCAGTGTCAGATCTTCATATCAGAAGCATGTGCACCAGTGGCAAGCTGTCATTGATGATGGTAAGTATAAACCATCTCCCAGGTTCTTATCATCTGTTTATGTAGCTTATAACTTGTTGGTGTTCTTGATTAAGAAAGATATGGCAAAAACTTAAGTAAACAAAGAAAACTAAGCCAAATACTTTTGGTAAATAATTCGAATTTCATAGACAAGACCTACTGGTATTTTCATATGCCCTGGAATCTTTTGTCTTTTATTCCTCTTAAATTTGTCCTTCTTAATATGTAGTGTCTACATTTGAATGAAAATTCAGTGTCACTTTTGTTCTACTTAATTGGAAATGTAGTGTGCAGTGACTCAGAAACGCAGTTTTCTAAACTGCTACATCGTCAAGCATGCATATATCAGTAATTTTTTTCATCTACAAAGTCAAAAAGACAATGCAGATACTGTGAGCTTCTGTTTTTGAAGAAGGAGAGAGCACTTGTAGCTTAACATTGTGAGTATATCATATACTAGTGTTCGATTTTGGCAGAAATCCATATATAACGTACACTGCAATCTTACATAAGATTTCTATAAATCCTAACAGCTACTGAATGCAAAATCCTGTCATACTGCATGTTTCAGTGCAACAGATTTGCTTAGGTACCATGTCATTAGGATGATGCTCTAGTGAGAATATAGTAAAGTCAAATTTATAGTATCTGCAATAATAGTGTTGGTGTAAAACATCAGTGGCTAGAGGACAAATTTCTTCTTGCTAGAAATGTGAACAATAGTTGCCATTCCACTGAATATTCTGTAAATTTTTGTGTTTAAATGTATTTAAATTAAAAAAACAGAAAACTTACAACAAAAATGCATGTTATGAAAACACTTAATTTGATAAATTAGCAAAATCATAGGAACTCTTAATAAAGACAACCATGGAATGACACAGGAGTACTTTAAGTTTGTGTTACCAAATTTTAAGTAGTTCTTTACTGTCATTTATTTTGAACTCTTCAGACAAACTATCAGAAACCTCGAACTCTTGAAACGAATTATCAGAAACCATTAAAAAGTGTAGATTTGAAGAAAACTATTTTGCTGTTCATATTCTTAAATATATGCCTAGCTAAAAAAGTTGGGGTTTTTTTTCTAAGCCTTTTCTCAAAGTGCCAAAGCGAAAACTTGTGATGCTGTTTTCATTAGGCTTGTATGTTAGCTCATTTCATAATAAGAACTCTCTCCAACTTATATATAGGTGCTTATTGAGCCAATTGATTTTGGTTTGTTTTACTAGATTTCATTTTAGCACAGAAACACAAGATTTATATCCTAAGGGGTCTAAAGGTTTAAGTCTGACTTTGAATAATTTGATTTTATTTGGATGAAAAATCTTGACCCTGTTCTTTGTTAAGGAGGATGGATGGTTGCTTTAATCTTTGTTGTGAATGATCCTGTTGTTTTGAGGTGCCCCTTAGGAGAAACATAAGTGGATTCAGTGAAAGAGTTCCAGTATTCAAGTGTCCAGTGTTCCCAAATCCTTAATTGATAGCTCTCTTAGCCTTTAGTGGACACAGACTGTGCATCATATCCAAAATAGTTGCTGTATTTGAATGAGGTCTCCCATAGTCTGTTGAAGTTGTCCAATATTGTTAATTTGCTGTCTCTTTTAGTTCAATGTCTTTAAAATAATGTTTAGGTAATTAATCTTGTATTCCTTTAAAAATGCTGATACATATTTAGAACCCCCAGAGAACTTTGAGGTTACTATTTAAGGAATATAACAGGAATGAGGAGGGCACAAATGCAGGCAGCTACTTATAGCTGGAGGTGGCTTGTGTCTGAGTATCTTCATGTGTTGGCAGAAGAGATCACGTCTGTTTGCACTGGTCCTCTAGTGATATCCAGAGGTATCACTACCTTATAGTAAATTAAATGCGCCCAGACCAGTCTCTGATTGTAAGTCAGCTGGAACAAAAGTCCTCTCTGCTTTTCTAGTTTTTTGCATGCTAAAACTGCTTTTTTGAAAACAGTCCTTTGCAGATGGCAATTTCCAGTCTAGACTGAGGTAATGTTAGCACATGCAAAAAAATGTGTAGACTGTTTTACAGTTCAGCTGTATAGACTGTAGAATTCCAGTGCCCATGAATGTTTCCTGGAACTGTTTAATTTACTAATAAAAATGCACTCCAGGAATCTAGAAGTGAATATGAAGTCAGAGTGGCATAGATTGTGTCCAAGTTGAAATCAGTTTCAGGTTCAGGATTGACTTTATCCATTCAAAAATCTGCAACAGTTTTAGGAACAAGTTCTGAGTCAGTACATTTGTGAACAAAGATATGAGAAAATCATGTAATTTTGTACTCAGTTGACCACTGAGAAGAGACTTAGTTTATTTTATTTGCTGTTACTTTCACAGTGATGAAACAAACTTCATTGTTTATAAATTATGACCATTAGGAATATATGAATTCATAGGATATTACTACATTTTTATTCTGTTTCAAAATTATAAATTATTTACAGAATGTTTTAGGATTTTAATAGAAAATGGCTTGAACTTGGTAAAGATGTTAGAAAGTATGTTTCTGGGTTTTTTGTGTATTTTTAGTTTTTTAATGTGGACTTTGTAAATTCTCTTTTCTTTTTTCCCCCAGAGTGTCTCAGTTACTTCATTATTTTCTCTTTGACCTGCTTAGTTAGGAAATCTGGAAAGTGTTAAGTTTCTTTTTTAACCAATATTTATGATCTGCCAAAAATATAAGAGAATGAAATTATAGATTATGACCAAAAGGTTCCAACAGCTGTAATGTGTATTTTCTTAATTGTAACAATGAACATGACATGAGTATTATGTAGGCCAAGTTTATGGTAACAGTGTTCTCTAGGAAGATGAAAGCCTCAAGTTTTTCAAAGAGCTGAGAAATGGATCAAAATCTTTCTGTTTTCACTCTAAGATAACTTTTTATACTTATGTAGAATCCTGCTACACAGATAAGCAAGTATCAGTTTTAACAATAACATTGATGATAATTCTGTATTTCTAAAGTGAACTTTTACTAGTTTTGTGGGTTTTTCTATCAACTGCTACTACAGAAAAACCTTGTGCCTTATTCTGTTCACCGGCTGGAAAGGATCAGCCCATTCTTCTAACAGAAAAAGTGATGGATGGGACTTCTTGTGGCCAGCATGGTCTAGATGTCTGTGCAGATGGTAGATGCCAGGTATGAATTACTTGTTTCAAACTTAGATATACAGGCACAGGTATGCAAGAGCATGTATTTGTTACACATGCATGTTATTTCTCTGATAGCAAGTTGCAATTTGCATGACCAAGACTGAATGGCTCTTTTTGTATCATATTAAAATATTTCAAACTAATTTCACTCAGTGCAGCACAACATGTGAAAGAGCAAAAGGTTTGGTTTGGGGAATGCGTATCTGCGGTGATAAGGTGCTAAGGTGCTTCCAACAAACTGCTGCAGAGTGGATAATTAGTGTAACGGATTTCATTTTGTAAGGGAAAAGTTTTTAACAGGTTGGGAAATTTCGCCATCAGGTGTATGTCCATATATATTATTCTGTCTTTTTCAACAGCACAGAATTTTACATTTAAGTTATGAAGAATAAATTTGCAGAATAACAGATAATTGCAGATGAATGCTTATGCAATTCCTGAATTTAAGACTTGATTTGGTTCATAAAAGTTCTTCTGTCACTTTTATAGTGCCTCATATGAAAACTCTTCTGCATAAAAATCCCCCAGGCTTGGGTTGTTTCTTTGTCTGCTTCTCACTGAACACACTGAATTCAGTAGAAAATTCAGCCTTTGACACAGGAACAATATTACTAGACATTGTCATCACTTCACCAAATTAACTTACAGATGCATATATGCACTTAGGATTATCCTTTCTCAAGTGCCTGAGTTTGTACAAAAAAATACACTCAATTACTTCTCTGAGTTGGGGTTCTAGTTCACCATGCAAAAATTACATGTTTAACTACAAAGATGATATATAGCTCACTTTTCCTGAAAAAGTGTCCTTTTTTATCATTCTCTTTTCAGAACTCACTGATACAGACAAGAAAAAAATACTTGAACTAAACTCACCTCACTAAGATTGTGTTGACTTCTTAGCATATCAGAGTTCAGAGAGATAGGTGCTAATCAGATTTGTGGACTACAGTTGTAGAGTAAGATATTTATATTTTATAGATGTGCCACTTTGAATACATGGCTCTTTGAATACTTATACTGTAATCAGTGTTTTGAAATCTGTGTTGGTTTTTTAGGTAGAACTCTAATAAAAATCCCATGCATAAAGTAAAATCACAATCCTAGTATATTTAGAAGTGGATGGCTTCTTAGTAGACCAAGGTTTCTGTTCTTAAAGAAGACTTTGTTTTCTTTCTAATTTATTTTTTATCTTTATTATTTATCAAATAGTCTTGAAGTATAATTGGTTTTATCAAATGTGTTTATACAGTGCACAAGATAACCCTGTGGTAACTGCTAGACTTTAAAAGGCTTTTATGTCCTGTCATGCCACCATATGTTTCATTGCTTTTGTAGAGCCTCCACTGATATTAATTCACAAAAATGTGTTTAATGTGGAGATGCTTGAGTAAACCTAATTGGTTTTAAATTGAATGCTTTTTATCAAAGCACAAATACCATTTATATTTACATATTCTATATGTGTAGAATGCCCTATTGAGCATTTTAACATGCTGGATGTAGGAAAGGACCTCCCATATTTTGAGAAGAGAGAGGTAGAGACACATTGCAGTCACTTAGCACGAGGGCCTATGGGGTATGTGTTGCATAGTGGCTGTGAAATGCCCCAGGTCCCACCAGGAGGTGGGAATACAGTTATGTTTCTCTTGGACAGCAGCTGGTAGAGTTTGCTAACCATATAGGAAGAGTGAATGCAACAATCTGCATAAAATCACAGGAAAGTTTACTATGGGAGGAATCTCTGCACATGAGCAGGGATAGATCATCTTGCAAAAGAGATGCCTGATGCTAAAGGCAGCTTTATGAAAAACATGGCCTGTGTATCAATAGCTTTATTTTCTTTTCCCACAGAAATTTGGCTGTGATGGCATATTAGGATCTCTGGCTCGTGAAGATCATTGTGGTGTATGCAATGGTAATGGAAAGTCATGTAAAGTTATTAAAGGTGATTTTAACCATACCAGAGGAGCAGGTGAGCGTACTTATTTCAAATACTGAGGAAACCAATAGCTTGTTGATTACTTTTGAGCATTGGGAAGTTAAAAAAAGCTGAATTTCTTAAAATTATGTAATTTCTCACAAGAACTTCAGATCAAGCTCTTCTAAGATGATAAGACATTTAAGATAAGAATGCATGAGTATTTTAAAATTTTTCCAAAATTATTGCACTTTATTTCAATTACAAAATCAAGGAAATATCTTCCATTAAGACACACTAGTTCCTAGAAGAGCCTGATTTTTAAGAAATGTGAGAAATAAAATTTATATTTTTAGCAAAGAAATGAACAGTAAATTCCTGTAGTGTTTACATTCATTTAGTATTCTTCAAAATAAATACCCAAATTATGGTCTGTTACCTAGAGTAATGTTATTAAATGAAGCCAAGCAGTGAGAGATCATAAAGCCAAATGTGTGAAAAGGTGTAATATCTTTTCATTATTTATTGTTTTATACTAATAATAACATATCATAAAAAGCAAATAGATTTTCTGAGAATGAACATGAGATTTCCAAATAGTTGTGTGATTTGTACTTGGAATGAGAAAAACTGACTGGCTGAATGAGAAGAACTGACTGGCTGCTGCACAGTAGTGTTCACAGAGTAGAGAATTGAAATTCTAATAATGTGTACTGTGCACTATGTATACCCTCTCTCCAAGAAAAGTCTTTTCTTTGAAACACATTTGACCAACTGCTTTCAGCATTTGTCTGCCATTACACTCTCAGGTTTTTTAGTAGAAAATATGCAGAATTTAAAGTAAATCACATCAAAAAAATACTGTAATTAGAAGCAGACAGCATATCTTTGAAAAATAAAGATATTCAATGCATTATACACTGAAGTATAGTACTTCAGGGTAGGGGAAAAAGGCATAGTCTTCAAATGTTTGACCTTCTCTTAAGCTGAAGGTAAGGCAAAGCAAGGATCACAAACCCCAGATGAGTCTGGAGAACTACACGATAAAAAACTGCAAAGAAGGTGCCTGCTAGTAAAATCACATTACATCAGCTCTCTTCTATTGCTAATATTAATATCCACACACTTTCTAGTTTTTTCACAGTTTTGTGCCAGTCTTCAATGTTGTGGTATTGCCATCTAAACAACTGTGTAAGTTAGTAGCCTTCTCAAGAAGTATGAGCAATACATAGAAAGTGTTATTAGCTGTTATGGAAATGAAAGATGCTGCTTTGCAACAACTGAATTTTCATATTTCAGGACTGTAGAAAAGGTGTTGTAAATGCTCAGTATTCTGTTTTAGTACATCACATAGCTACACATAATAAAAGTTTGGTAAATTGTTCCCTTTATGATGTTCACCTGGGTAATCTAAGATATGTTTTTATTTATTTGTAACATTCTTGCTTCCACAGTGTTTTCCACTTCTCTTGCATTTTCACCCCTTTTACTTAAAGCAAATTGCTCAACAGCCTGTCTTAGTCCCACACTGTCAGGAAGCAATTGTAATTTGAAGCAAATAATTAATAAGTAGACTTCAAAACAAAAGCCTATCATAACAGGGTTGAATATGTTAAAGCAAGAGGAAGGAAATGGAACATAAAATCTATGCTCCAAAAACCAACCAAACAAACAAAAACAAAACATCCAAAACCAACCAAACAAAAAAAAACCCAAACCAAACCCACTGAAAACTAAATAGTGAGAATGCTTGGATTTTAGTGCCATATCATTTGTCTTTACATGCTGAGTGAAGTTGGAGTTCTTTTATGGTCATCTGGTGGTGGTGATGACACTGAACTACTTAGCCAGAGATAACTTCATCTGCTCCAGGTCAAATCTGCCCAGCCTCACTGGTTCTTGTTATGTTTTATTGTGGTATACTCTTTTAATTGTGTATCATTGTATATGTATTAGACATAATGCAGAGTTTCATAGCTTGTTTCAAGGTTCAATATTTTGCAAGAATCCTCAAAATAGTGCCATATAAATTTTAACTTGTTACATTTAAAAAGCAAAATAGGGGATAAGGAATGAGGAAACATACAAGAAGTACTTTTCTCTGCTTTACTGACTTCTGGTATTGTGTTTAGGTTATGTGGAAGCTTTGGTGATACCTGCAGGAGCAAGGAGAATTAAAGTTGTGGAAGAAAAACCAGCTCATAGTTATTTAGGTAAAGGTTATGTGTCTCACTGCTAATGTCCAATTTTGGTCAATACAGAAAAGTGCTAGCTAAGCATGCTTCTGTGACTGAACAAAACTCTGAGAGGAAAACTAGATCTGTGCAAAACTTATCTAAAGAAGTAAAAGAGTGATTATAGACCATTTTTCATACAGGTTTTATTTGAACTTTCATCTCATCTTGTTTGGAGAATATTTTGAAGAATATATTTAGATGATCTAAGAAAATTTCTGCATACTTGCACGTTTCCAATTTTTCATATGGAAAGCACATTAAAATTAATGAAAAGGGTTTTATGTTCAAACATGAAGTAATTTTTGCTCAGACAACAACAAAACACACATTGAGCAACATGCAGCGGTTCACCAATAAAATGAACAAACAGAAGTTATAAAATTAGGCTAAGAAAGCAGAAAAGTATTTCTTTGCACTTTTTGGAATTGTCTGAATGTTTTAATGGAGAAACTTAATGACAACCCTTTTTTTTTTGTTTTGTTTTGTTTGTTTTTCTATTTATGTGAAATTGTCATTCATTGATCAAAAAAAGAGGGTTTTTCCTTTAATGAGGTGTAAAGATGTTATGTAGGAGAGTACAATTTGTTACTATTATTGTTATAGAGTTTAAGTGAACATATGAATTAGCATAATTGGTGGTGTTCTGTGCAATGCTTAAATTGAAAGTGAGAGAGACATAGTGTGAGAAATGGGACAATGAAATGAAAGATTCCCTGATCTGATCACTATTCCTAGTTATGTTCATAAGTAATATCTACATTTTAATTAACTTTTTACGTGAGTATTTCTCAATATTTCAATTGAGAGAATGTTGAAGATGGTGAATCTTAATTGTGAGTTTATCATGAGGTCTGCACTTGCCCTATTAAAATATCATAGAAGGTTCACAGATTTGGATTATTTAATTGTTTTCCAATGGACCACAGTCGTAGATATGTAAGAGTGTCAAAACAATAATTGAAATTTGCCTACCGTATTAACATACCAGAGAATCACAGAATATTTTGAGTTGGAAGGGGCCCACAAGGGTCATCAAGTCTAAATCTTAAGTGAATGAATGGCCCATACAGGGATCAAACCAAAAACCTTGGTGTTATTAGCACCATGCTCTAACCAACAGGGCTAATCTCAGGGCCATATGGACAACAGAAATACTATTTTTTTTGTTTTGAATAATGCAAAAATAAATATTGAAATTGTATTTAGGAAAATTTATTCCTTTTTCATGAGTAGCAGATTGATTTATCCCTTACCTTACAAAAGGCAAAAAGAATTAAATGCCCTTGAAATAATGTCAGTCATGCCGCTCATTTTTAAAAGCTGCTGATTAGCTCTTAATTGCTTGTTACTTTAATTTTACTTTTGTTAATTTCACTGGTTTAGATCTGAATGAGGACCAGTCTTCTACTTCTCTGCAGTATTTTTTTATTAAGTGTTTTTGCCTTATTGTTTTTATTAGGCTTTATGGAGAATCAGGAACAGGTCCACTGCCATATTTTTAATTAAAACCTCTGGTTTTGCCTCTCTTTTTTTACCTTTTTTTTTTGTTTGTTTGTTTTTTTTTTGGCCAGTGTAAAGTATTTAAACTTTCTCCATTTATAGGTAATTTACTAAATTGAAAAGGAGTAATTTTTGAATAGGCATAACATAATGAAATTTTTTGGGAGAAAGCTTAAATTTTTAATCATAGAAACAATATTCTTCAAAATACTGTGGTTAAAATGTGAAATGTAAAACAGATTAAATTCTGTTGTGTTTCTGATTGGTGTTCTATCTTAAAGATAATGCTAATTTTATGTGGCACCACATTTTGCTCTCTGCGTTTCTGTACTTGAAATGAGTCAGTATAGGCCAACACTGTTTCTTGTAGTGTATTTTCTTTTAATTGTCATACACACATTTTAGTTTTCAGGTTTTAAAATAATATAGCTCACTATACACTTAATAGCTGTATAATTGGAGATACAGCTGTAAACACAATTTAATGCAATGTACACTAATAACTGTCGAAAGCAGAAGATAATTTAAACTGAAAAAAGATTTGATCCTCGTTGATACAGCAAGGTCAAATACAGAGGGAGTAAAAATACAGTGCCCTTCTCTGGATTTACTTGGTCATCAGAAAACAGAGTCACTATGATCTGGAAACTGCAATGATTTTGCTAAATTGATTAGTAAAACTACAGCCTGACATCATTGGGTGATTGTGCTGTTGAAACAAATATTCAGAGATGTTGTGCTTTAACACCTCAGATATCTTCTTTATCTTAAGTATATCAATATACACCATAGTAACAGGAGCTCTGGCATCCTACAGGAAAAGATAGGGTAAAATTTGGAGCTGCATTTACTGAACCAATTGACCTGTTGATGACTGTCTTGTCTCTTCTCACTGAGGAACAGTGATACAGCCAAATATTAGGTATTTCTCCCTGCTGAAATTATATAGGAAAAACCACAAGGGTTTGTGATCCTTCTCTTATCAGTACAGTATTCAGGAATGGCAATTATTTGTACCATAAAGAGGGACGGGAGTGTTTATCTAAATTGAGAGTATTTCCTAAAGCATACACTTATTCATTTTTTTATTAAAAATCATTATTTTAAGAAGTAATTTTGTGATTTATTTTTAAAGAATAAACTATCAGCAATAACTCTATTTATAACCATTTTTGAGACTTGATTAGCTGTCAGAGACTTAAAAAAAGGTGTAAGAACTATTAAAAAAAGTAGCTTCAAGTATTTTCTAGATTCCTATGGTCTAAGATAATGCCTTTTCTGTTGCTAAATTTTCATTTGTATTTGGCAAGTGTAACAAGTTTTTTTCAAAAAAGGTTCTTGGTATAAGATACAGGAAGAAAAAATATTTCTGTCTGAGGTACACTAGGCTTTGAGATCAGAGAGCTCATTCACATGACACATAGAATGGCATGACAGATCCACGCCTCATAATAGATTAATCTAATTGTTTAGTGATATATAACGATAGAAATTACTTACAATCTAAACCTTTACCTCTTTCTGTGTTAATCAGAAACGAGAGAAACTGGATTAAGAAATTCTCTTTAATAAAGAATTTCTTTCATGGCTGGGTGTTACAACAGGCTGCCCAACCAAGGGGAGACTGTTGATCAAGTGTCCTTACTTCAGCTACAGGAAACATCATGCTTGCAGTCTCTGGTCTGGCTTGGGGATTTCAATAACCTGACATCTGCTGGAAAAACAGCTGTCAACAGTCCAGGAGACTCCTGGAATACATTGAGGGATATGTCTTAATCCAGGTGATAGATGGCCCAGCCAGAGTAATATTGTTACTGACTGACCTTGGTTGGTACTTACCAGCACAGATGAACTATTTAGAGAGATGAAGATTGGTGACAGCCCGGGCTGCAATGACCATGCCCTGGTAGAACTCATGTTTTTGAAGGATACAGGCCAGGTGAAGACTAAAGCTAGGGTTCTGAATGTTATGAGAGTGAACTTTCATTTGTTTAAGGAATTAATGGACAGGACCCTTGGGAAACTGCCCTAGGGTGTACACGAGCAAAACAGAGCTGGCAGCTGTTTAAGGATTTAGGATAATAACTTTTAATAAAGATTAAGGATAATAGTATTTCCTAGATTGCAAGAGCTCTTGATTCCAACCTATATGAAGTCAGGCAAGGAAGGCAGGAGACCAGCATGGGTGAGTAAGGAACTCCTGGTCAAACTAAAGTGTAAGAAGGGAATGCACAAGTATCCTGGAAAGTATATAGTATCAGAAAAACTGAGGCACAGTTGGAGCTGAATTTGACAAGGAGTGCAAAGAGTTTCTACAGGATTTTAGTCAGAAAATAAGTATTAAAGAAAGTGTACACACACAACACACTGAATAATAAGACAGGAGAACTAATGATAATGGGCATGGAGAAGGCTGCCGTGCTTTTAACAGATTATTTGCCTCAGCTTCAGTAGTAAACACTTTTTCCACATCTTTCAAGTCCCTGAACATCAAGGCAGGGAATGGTAGGATTAAATTCCTCCCATCACAGATCAGTGTTGAGACTGAGGAACCTTAACATACACAAGTCTATGGGACCTAATGTCATGCATCCCATAGTCCTGAGGGAACTGGCTGATGTAGTTGTCAAGCCACTCTCAAGCATATTTGAAAAGCTGTGGCAGTCAGGTCCTCAGTGACTGGAGAAAAGGGAATATTGCACTATTTTTGAAAGGGATAATAAAGAAGACCCTGGGAGATACCTACAGTCAGCCTTGCCTCAGCTGAAATTGTCAAAAAGTTACCCAAATCTTAGTTCTTAATGTATTTAAGATGGCTTGAAGGGACAACTGATAACCTGAATGAAAGTGAAACAGTTACTTCCTTGGCAAAATGTATCAGTGACTGTACTCTCATTTAGAATTACATTTCAGATATTTGTTCTATATATTCTTTAGAAAAATAAGGGTCAGTAAAAATGGCAGAATTTTGATACTTTTTAGAGAGTACAACTATATTTTGCACAAAGCAAAAGGCAAAATTCACAAAATAAATACAGTAGTGTGATTTTTTTCCCATAGAAAACAAAAGGATTAGTAGGCACTGGTTTACCATATGCAGGACCAGAACCAGGTCACTGTTGCCCCCCAGTGAGAACTGGGAGATGTAATGGCTAAACTTTGATTTTTTTATGTCTTTATGGCTGTGTAGCCTCTTCCACATCATTAAAATTGAAAGACTGTAGAGCCCTGGTGCAGTAATTAAAAAATACATTGCACTCATCACCATCACTTACATGTCATTGCTATGAAGGCTGTTTTATTCTCTGCAGCAATACACTTGTAATTAGCCCCCCTGGTTGGCATTGAAATTATGTATGATCATGGTTAGAGTTGCAGTAGGTTTTTCCAGTCCCAAGATTTCCTTGGTTGTCTTTTTAGTTGTAGATGTATTGCTTGAATTGCCTGAGAGAAGATATGCTTATGTGCTGTAATGTGCTGTATTTTCTTCCTGTATTGGATTACTTTGTACAGGAAAACCTCCTCTGTTAAAAGCTAAGTAGAATGGGAATATGTATAGTGTGAAATAAAAGTCACTGAACTTGCTTACCATCCAGGGTGTGACAGAATCAAAAATAGAAGCTGAACTGCCTTAGTCCAAGTCCAAATTTAATGCTTGAGGATGCCCTTTCTTACTTTGTCTAACACCAGTGACTCTAGTGAGGAATCTGAAAAAGAAAATGCAAAATCTGCGTATATCTGTATTCTGAAGCTGGGATTCCAGTTTCCTGCACGTCTGCATGCTATGGCACACATGTTCAATTTAAAGACAAGACAAAATGATTTCTGCTCCTCTCTGGGGAGAGGATGCTGCTCCATCTGAGCAGCATGACCCAGCTGGACCTTGGCACTTTGAAGTACATTCTTTTAATTTCTCCACTGAGAAGAGGATTATCCCCTACAGTTTGAAGACTACATAGAACTTAATTACTATTAAAAATAGACTGTTGAACCCTAAAATGCCAATTTTTAAATTGTGTAAAATCACTGGTTATTTTTAGTACAGGACTGTTCTACAGCATAAATGGCTTTTATAGTCTTAACATTTATTACACAGTCCTGTAGTGGTACACATCAGTGGTGTCTTATTCAGTTGTATTTCTGCCAGTCTATAGGCCTGTTGCCATTGTTTCCCATAGAAACAAAACATAACAGTATAAATATGAATAGGAGAAGAGGTGGTTGCAGGAGTGACTCACATTAAGTTATAACTTTAAAAAGGGAAATTTTGGAACATGAAGAGGTTCCCTTACAACAATCTGATGCCAAACATGTAATTTCAATGAAGACAAACGTGTAAAACTTCTTGTCCAGAAGGTGACTTCAAATATATTCTACTTCACACTTGATTGGAACAAAATAAAATAAAATAAAATCACAAGTCATTCATAGAAGAATCTATTCAGTTTATTTTAGCAAACTAATGTAAAATCCTCTATTCTCAGTGTATGAAATATATCTTATATGACTTAGTGATGTTTTTAAATATAAATTAGGTCAACATGAGGAAAAAGAACGAGCTTTTCTTATTTGTTTGAAGCATCCAAATATGTGTTGGAAGTGTATAAAGTATTATCACATTCTAAGATACAGAAAAAGGCAAATGCAGTTATTAGAGGGGAAAGATTTCTGAACTAGATTTTTTTTTTTGTAAGATTTTAGCCTAATTCCAGAAATCCTGAAGAGTCTCTTGTGAATATTGTGTTTCCCATGCCTTTGTGGATTATAGAAATGACCACCCTGGATGCCTTTTGCCTTAAGTTAACTCAGTGTTCATATTACAAATTATGCTGGAGCCTATCAGTCTCTTCAGGCATTAAACCACTGATACTAACTTGGAGTAATGTTAAATACATATGGTTTTGCCAAGCATTCCCTCTAGAAGGAGTTTCTGAAACATGTTGCAGTTAAAATTCAGGTACAATAGGATCCATAATATCTTTGCAATCAGAGTTAGGTGTTTTCACGTACTTGCTAAATTATTCATACAGGAAGTGAAAAGAGAATCAAATCACTACTGAACAGACACCTTTAATATTGGTCCTTTTTTGAACATTTTGCAGCTCTCCGGGATGCTGGAAAACAGTCAATCAATAGTGACTGGAAGATAGAGCATTCTGGAACATTCAATATTGCTGGGACCACTGTCCATTATGTTCGGAGAGGCCTCTGGGAGAAAATATCAGCCAAAGGTCCCACAACATCACCTTTGCATTTACTGGTATGACATTGATTCCTATCATATAGTATGGTAACTAAGGGTTTTTTTCAGACTCCTGAAAATAATGATTGGTGTAAAGTTATACCTGCTTTTGCATTTATATATGCATATACAAAAGCAGGTATATATGTATACATATATATATATATACACATAGATGTGTGTGTCAGCATGCTTGTAAAAAATGCATTTAAATCCAAGAACAGTGTTTACATTGTTGAGGCAGGATTGAAGGTCTCAGCATTCCTATGAATGTTATAAAATGATGATGTGCCAGGTAAGGAGAGACTCAATATCAGATATTTTTAGTCCTATCTGACTATAGCACAGCATTGCCATTTCAGAACTGCAACCACCAAGTTCTCCTTGAAGAAGCAGAGTTTTGATGCATTTCACTGTAGTGGAAGAAAAGTTAATAACCACCAGAAATAAAGAGGGAGAAATGAAGAAATGATGAGAGAGTACTTCCTAATTCAGATCCTTCAAATTCAAGACATTTTCTTGAAAGCAAAATATGTTTTCCCATAGGCTTGATTTGGATACTCTCATTAATTTCTTTTACCAAATCCATTAGGAGGGTAAGAGCCTTAAGTCATTCTGATGTACTTTTTAAGATTATATCCTTGTAGTTTGGAGTTTGTCTTCCACAGTGTCTGTGTAGGAAGGTTTTCCTTCTCTGTGTCTTGCAGGTGCTGCTTTTCCATGACCAGAATTATGGTCTACACTATGAATATACAATCCCATTGGATCCCCTTCCTGACAATCAGAGCTCTAAAGTACCAGAGCCTCTTTTCATGTGGACGCATTCTACCTGGGAGGACTGTGATGCTGTATGTGGAGGAGGTAAAGGAAAAATGTGCAAACACATAGACACACACATATATTAAGAATGAATATGTATATACAATATGCATGTATATTCACAGTGCAAATGTGTGTATACAAAATGCATCTATATGTATATACACTGTGTGTATATGTATATTTAAGACTCCGATGGTCAGTGTTATACATTTAATAGTAATATTCCAACTGCATCTTGTATGACCCCATACAGTGTGGACCTGAGTCAGCCTCATGCTTTCTATTTGTATTAGAAAAACTGTCATAACTCTAGGAAAAAATTCAAAACAAATAAAGTGAGTAGCAAAAGATGGTAATGAAGGAACAAAATCTAGACCAGAAAGGAAATTCAGGACACAGTTTTCAAGAAGAAACACAAGTGCAAGAGCTAGAACAAGAAAAGAAAGTTCATACACATTCCACTCTCTATTTGGAAATACTGAAGATAAATGATCTGTAAGAGACATTTCAAACCACAGAAAAGCTGAATCCCAGGTTCAGATCAAATATGTACAGTTGGTAACATGAGCTGAGGATGATCCAGAAACATATGGAACAAATATTACAACATCAGATATTAGTATGCTGATGTGATATTTTTCCTATGTTTATTAACCATAAAAATGTGATTTTGGAAGAACAAAATATGATTGGGAAAACAAATATTGGAACATGAACAGTATTGATGTAACAAAAGTCTTTAAAACTGCTGTCTAGAAGATGTTATTCAAATAGATAATTACACTCAAAAACCGCTTAAGAGATTTTTGTAATGAACGCAACTTACAGTGATTTGTTCATACCTTGTGCAAATTACTCAGACCATGAACACTATTGATTTTTTTGATACCTGTCTTTCCTACTTACAATCTTGACAGTCATGGTTGCTCCGATCAGCAGTTCTGAAAACTGCTGTGCACCTTGTGATTGAATAGGAAGGCCTGGAAACACTTTATTTTCTTACAGCAGCAGCATAAGGAACACACTGTTCTAGCTCCTTTGACTCTGTGAACAGTCCTGGTGTCATGAAAGATTGCTGTAGTTTCCATAAACATGCTTTTTGTGGTTTGGTAAGAAAGCTTCTTCCCTAGAAGGTATTTTGTATGCGGTGCTAGTAGCATCCTCTAATTCTTAATAGTGCATTCCTATTCACTTGTGAATTCATGCTTTTTACAGCGTCCTGAAGTATTTTTAGAATAATTTTAATGCTACCACAATCTGTCATTAGTGTCTCAAATATTTCTAAACCTACCTCTCATTTGCAGAAGTCTTAGAATGCAATATGTTGGTAATTTATTCTACATTAATGCTTAAATAAATATTTAAATGTTTTACTGTAATGTTTATAATATTTTTCTGTTGTAACTTGCCTTCATTTTATGTTATTGTAAAAAATAGCTGAGTTAATACAAAGTTCCATAAAAGGTATTTTTACTGCAAATATTCCAAAAGACAAGTGAAAGATTTTCTTTTACTTTAGACAAAACTATTTCAACTGTTCTTTTAGTGCTTGGCTTAAATATCAAGCAATACTGAATCAAAAATGCTGCAGCTTGTACCCTGTCTAAATATTTGTGATTCAAATTTAATATCAATGTTTTGATTAATCAGAATAAATAATATAACAATTATCAATAGTTTTGCTTAAATGGTCAAAGTTTTTGTCAGGACGAAACTATTTGTGGAGCCCTGTGGTTTCCTGTGTGTTTATATATATGTAACTGGTCTGTGAGCTCTGGTGTTGCAGAAAAGCTTTCTTCATGTGGGAGAGAATATGAATACACAGATGTATATATAAACGCAGAAAGAATTGTTAAACATTTCAAACACTGTGATATGATAGATTAGTTGAATGTTCTCTCATGTACACAAGTGCTCTGTAAAATGTCAGCTGTGGTCACGTACATAATGTGCATTTATAACTTAAGTACTCCAACCACAGACTCTTTTTTGACTTCTGGTGAACATGCATGCTTAAATCTGCCCTGCTCATGCACGCACCCTCTTGGTCAGCAAACTTCCAAAGAGAGTATTAAAACATAACTGTAGGAAAAAGTGGTTAGGAGTCTGTTTTCTACTGATTGAAATCTTGTGCTGGTTTAAAGGTAAACTGGCAGGAGAAATTAATCTGACTCAAAAGACATTACAAGTCAGAGTTACAATTTAATAAAAAGATTACAATAAATACAATGATACAGAGAGAAACTGGTTTTAACCCACAAAGAACAGTTGTATAACCTGGCACCCTGGGACACGAACAGAACAGTGTTCATTAGCCCCTGTGCTGAGCACCACGTGGTTCCCACGAGTGCAAAGTAAAAGGAAAAGAAAACTATTGACAAGGTCGCAGTCTGGTTGAGAGTGGCAGTCACAGCCCTGTTGAGGTTCTGGTCCTCCTCTGTATCCCATGAGTGGTACCCAAAGTCCGAAAACCCAAAGGTTATATATGGATGGGTTCAGGTGGGAATGCCCAGTACCTTCCCCAGAGCAGGGAGTTTCACAGTGGGTAATTCAACTCTGTGAGTCATGGGATATTTCTGGAATCTTTGATGGTCTAGGTCGTTGCAACTGCCTATTGTGCCAGTCCCTAATGGCCCATTAGCAGACATGACCCCTCAGGCTGGGTGTGAAGGTGCTGATGCCTCCCTGGAGGGGAGTTATCCCAGATAACTGATATGAAGACAGAAACATTCCCATGCCTCACGGGGTTCTTTAACATCAGCCTGTAGCCTGAGGTGTCAGGTGTGCCCTGGGCAGCTGCTGCAAACAATCCCTTATCAACAATCCATCAGAAATGACAAAGAAATTGTAGAATACACAGTTTTGGTTACACCCATATAGTGATAAACTGGTCCCAGCCACTGTAACTAGGATAAATTTTTAATTCAAAAGATCATTAGATTTTTATAAATTTAATTCGAGTCTAGTTACAAATTACTACTAGTGATAGGTATTACACTAAATCCTAATTTCTAATGCTTCCATGTTCAAGAGACACCAGGCTCCAGTCATTCATCAGGGCAGTGATTCTGTACAGAGCATTCACTAGGTCTCTGCAGGCAGTACCTAGACTCCTAAATGGTTAACCTACAGATCAGGTCATCTGGCCTCTTTAGTTCATGGGAAATAGTGCAGGCTTCTTACTGAAGGTTCTATGTTCCCTTTATCTGAGTGCCAGCCACAATTTATCATTTCTTTTCTCATTTTATGTAGTAATTAACAACCATACTTTTCTTTGTAATTTTTCTGCAAGCTTTGCTAAATGCTGGGGTTTCAGTGGTTGAGAAACAAAATTATTCCAGTAAGACTAAGGGTTTGGCCTATGACTAGTTACAGGAATAAAGAAGCAAAATTCTGTCAAAAGTTCTTTGCAAAGATTGGATTAAAAAATCATAATGTTCCATGCAAACTGTAGTATCTCTCTTAGACTCCCTGTTACCTTTGATTTTCTTATACCACTTTTGCAGTTCTTTTAGCCAAACTGTATGTGAAACAGCTGTATCTGTGTCCTTCCTTTAACAAAGTTATATATCCCTGGTTTTCTCTTTATTCTACCTGCTTCATTTTTTTACTAGGTGAAAGAAAGACAACAGTATCTTGCACAAAGATTATGAACAAGAATATCAGTCTTGTGGACAGCAAGAAGTGCAAGTATTTAACAAAACCTGAACCACAGATCCGCAAGTGCAATGAACAGCCATGCCAGACCAGGTAATAGTGATTTGGTTAAATTAAACTATAGTATCTCGATGTAAAAATCAAAGAGTTGACTGCCTATGGCAATGAATGTGCTGTAAATATGTACATCCAAAATACTATAATGCAACAGGTAGGGAAACAGAAACACTAGCTGTAGTTTATCCTAAATTTTAAAGAAAGAGAGCCCTTGCTTAAATCAATTTTTTATTCAATAAAGCAGTTCATTACTTTCCCCAAGAAGTATTGTTACAAACAGATTATGCTGCAAATTGAAATTTAAATGCTTTTTATGTAAAGATATATATATGGCATTTAATCTTACGTTTTTAATTAATGATCTATTTTAGTGTTTTTCAATCAAGGTTTCTCATTTTTAAAAGCTCTCAATAAGCTCTGGGTACACTAAATAGTAAGCAAATAAACCCCTGTTAATCATGTTTTCTGCATTTATGCAACTCGAAGTATAGAAAGCCTTTCCTTCACTCCTCTCTTCCATCTTTCCCCATCACTTTGTGTGGATCAATAGGCTGAATTAGATTCCGATGGTTGAATAGTGGAAGAATCAGGAGGCAGCTGCAGTGTGCAGCCCACCACCAGTTTGGTGTTTCTGCAGCTGAACTGGCAGCCTGCTCCTTGCACTGGCTGGCCAGGCCAGCACAGTAACCCATTTCAGAGCTTGCCATCCTGTTTCCATGTGGTTGCTAAGAATTACAACTAAGGAGGTCCTCAAGTACTTATTTAAAGGATCTGCCACCTTTCAAGGGAGGGGAGAGGCAGCTAGCAATAGCTGGCTAGCATCCCCAGGAGTAAGCACTGGGATCTGTCTGCTGCAATCATCTGGAGGAACGGTAGATGGTATTTTTAAACAAAACAACGCAAAGTAAATAAAATCCAAATATTGTTAAAGTTTGTAAAGTGAACTAAAAGACATAATGTCCTTGAAAAGGATGAACTGAAATTGATAAAACGCAAAGTATGATATATTTAAAGTAGGACAAAAGCACTGAGACTTGGACTTCCCCAGACTAGGGCATTACATTTTGGAGGGATAATTTATGTTTCATTTTATGCTTATTGGAGCAGATTTTATTTTATTAACATCACTGTGCAATTAATAGATAGAAGTAGAATAGTCTGATATTTTCCTGAGGTATTGTCAACTCTCACTTTTCAACATTGTGTGCTTTTTCCAGCTGATTAAATATAAGGTTTTACATGTTGCTAACTGATACTCAGAGTTGCTGTGCAGAGCAATGTAGGATAACTCTTGATGTTCCAATTTCTAAAAACAGTTTAAGTGATCATTACAAAGTAAAAATTGTTAGCTTTCAACAGAAATGTAACTAAAGCATGCTCTTGCATAACTACTTATTTGTTATTGGCACTTGAATAAGTATCTTTAACACTCTTGCATTATCTTGACAGGCTATGATTTGTAAATTATGTATCTGGACTGATAACAAAAAACCTCCTTAGTTAAGTGTGTTATTTTCTTGCTACAAATGCATGACAGAAGGTTGAAAGAGATTTGTTAAATCTCAGGTTCCAAAAACCTCTCCTTGCAAGCTAGGTCTCCTGGAATATAGTACTGCATCGGGGTAGAGCTGTTTGATTTTTAAGGGCACAAGGCCATAGTCTGGATCTACAGAACATCTGGGGAAGATTATGTTCTAGAATGATTGCTCTCCAAATATGTGGGTTCTGCCAAACTGCATCAGCCCTCCTTGCTGCTGTGATTTAAACCATGCACCCTGAGTTAGGCCTGACCCTAAAGAACGTGAAGAATTCTGAGCTTTTATACTTTATCCAGAGCAATAAGCCTTTCACACTGGAATGATTCTTTCTTGCAGTGGAGAATGTTCAAGGAATGCTGAACTTTACATGCATGGCATGCACTTGACATAGATAGTCATACAGACAGAGAATAACAGGCAGGCTGATCAGTGATGTGTCATCTTTAAAATGTACACGTGTTTTGAAACTTCTTTAATTGGGATTACAATCAGAGGAAAGTACTTTGAAAACATTGGGACAGTGGGCTGAGGAATAAAATAATATGAACCTTAACTCATATTTAATGTAAAATATGTTAGATTATTTCCATTACCAAAGGGATATTTAAAGGAGGCTGAAAATTTGCAAGTATGTCTTGGATGTGTGCACTGGTGAGCAGGAGAGTAAGATAATGTGATGGTATTTTTTCCCTTCCTGATTTCTTAATACTACATTGCCTGTATTTCTTTGCAGGTGGATGATGACAGAATGGACACCATGTTCAAGGACATGTGGAAAAGGGATGCAGAACAGACAAGTAGCCTGCACACAGCAGCTCAGAAACGGAACCCTGATCAGAGCTAGAGAAAGGGATTGTCTCGGGCCAAAGCCCGCTTCTGGACAGCGCTGTGAAGGCCAGGACTGCATGACTGTGTGGGAGGCAGGAGTCTGGTCTGAGGTGCTGCATTTATTTATACAAATAGTCTATAGTGGTTATTTGTGCCTTAAAATTTTCTGGGAATAAGATTTTTTCAGCATCAAGTGGCACAGCTCAGCCTAATGATTTTCACAGTCCTCATGCAGTGATTTGGCAGAGGGTTCAGGGATTAGGAAAACCAGATGTGTAGAACTACTACATTTTACCTAGTGAACAGTTTCTTTTGGCCAGTTTTCAAGTATGTCCTGACACTGGTAGTGGGCAACTGGGGGCAAATAGGCATCACTTATTAGCCATGAGACCTTGGGTTCAGAGTGGAACATCTCTGATGTACTTTTGTACTAAGGCGTGTTGATCAGCAGATAGCTGATGCCATCCTGCTTCAGAAAGGCTTAGAGGGGAGCTGCTGGCAAAGAAAGACATTTCCTTCCCTTCCTCTCTCTTCTCACCTTTTTCCAAGACAATAGCAGTGGGCAAAATGGCTTGTAAATAACACAATTTCACATATGTTGCATTCTGAAGGATTGCTGTATTTGTTGTTCAAAAAGCTCTATTAACTTAAGATCTTTTAATGTACTTGTCCACTTGGTTTTCTTCATTTTCTTCTTCATCCTTGTTTCTTCTTGTAAAAAGCTATACTACTTCTAAAAGTAACTGACTGTGGAGGAAGAAGGGTGTTATTATCACTGCCATCTGGACAAGATAAAGGCTTATTTAGATCTTCTCTTTAACTGGAAGAATAAAGGCAATTCTGATTGCCTCCCATATTAGAAGCTGTTCTATTAATCCCTCTGTGATCAAAATACAAACAGTAGCTTCTGAATGTGGGTGCAGTCCCTTCTGCTCTACTGCTCTACTCAGCAGCACCACTTGATCCCCAAGCAAGAAAGAGCTAAGAAATAAAGAATATTTTAAAGCATGAAAGGCATATTCTAAAGTAGAGAGAAGTAAATGGCAGCAGAGGTTTGTAATGCAAGGTAGTGAGAAGGGTATTCAATTGCAGAGGTGAGAAAAAGAAGCACATGGATTGTTTAGTCAATTTGGTTTACCTATGAGAAATGAGTGAGCATGTTTTTCTTGGAAGCAATAAATGTATTTTGAAGAGTGAGGTGTTTCCCATGGCCATTCCTACTATCACCATTATATAGGAAGCTAGCCATTACTGCTTCCTGCAGTTATAATCAGCTTGGCAAAGGACAGTTTTGAACTGCAAGCAGTGATAGTGTTTTGAGAAGGAAATGGCATAATTTTTGGCAGTGTAAGTGGGAATGGTGGAAAAAAATATAGATTAGGGCCTTCTGTGTAACTTGAAGAAAGTTTTCACATGCTGTCTGTACAGTGACTTTGAATTTTGAAATTCAGTCTGGATTCTTGCATAGTTTTAGAATATTTACTTTTCCATTTTAACTTTTTTTCCCTCCCAAAAAAGGATCTGTTAGACACTAGGAGAGCTTTTCTGAAGTTGCACAGTATCTTATTCTTATGAACAGTATTTTGATTTTCTTTCTTTGTATTTCCTTTCTTTGTAGAAGATTGCCGAGTAGTTTTAGTGTAACATTTTGCATTCACTTAATCATAACTTTTCAGATGTTTTCTTATTCAAAAGCCTATTTTTTTTCTCTTAAACCCATAGCTTTTGATCTAATTGCATAATTGTAGCTGAAAATGAAACAATTATCATAATGCCATATAAGGCATTTTTGTTCTGCTTTTAGTTTTAAACAAATCTAGTGTTGATACAATGGAAGATTGGAAGTCAGGAAATCACTGAAGCAGTGAAATACTTAATGTTGACCTGGCAGAGATCATTAGAAGAGGATAAAAAAGGGAGTAACTGACTTTTTTAGAAACCTGAAAACCACCTTTTTCCAACAGTGCTCTGTAAAGTGTGGTAAAGGAGTACGGCATCGAACTGTGAGGTGCACCAATCCACGCAAGAAATGCGTTTTGTCCACAAGACCTAAAGAAGCAGAGGACTGTGAGGACTATTCAAAATGCTACATCTGGCGAATGGGAGATTGGTCTAAGGTGAGTAATCCTTAACAGTAGTGCCCCATAGCATAGTACATTTTGCAAATCGAGTTCTATGTAAAAACTGCTTTTATCAGAAGTGTACAAGCCTCACAACTGAGGGGAAAATAAAGCTCTAAACGAAAAAAAACCTACCCTAAACTGGTAGTCACAGTGAGACCACAGTATAAATACAAGTCAGAAATACGAAGAAGGTGAAGTGAGGTGAATATTCAATATAATGCAAATCTGTTATAAATTTATTGCTGTCAGTAGTTAGGCAAACAACTCCAGAAAATGCAGCTTACTCCAGCCTTGCTGTTTGCATATTTCATTCATCTATGTTTGCACATTTTATTTGTGTTTCCAATAAGCTACACTCCAACCTTTTAAGGAAGCACCTTTAGCCTATTAAATTTCCACAGGGACCATTTGACATCTAGGAAGCATCTATTACCGTCTGTTCTGGACACTTGACACAATTGTCAGTACATTATTTTCTTGGCATGGGTTTTGATTGTAGTGAGATCCATAAGCATAGGCCAGACTGTAACAAATTATATTGGTTAGATCTGTGATTGAGTGTGTTATTGGACTGGTACCTTGAACATCTGATATAGGTTTGAATATCCAAAACATGCTGAAATTCTGAAATTGTACCTTGTCAAGATATTTTCTTACTGTATCACAGACCACACTTTAGCAGCAAGATTGTAATCTTTTTTTTTCCCCTTTGCTTCTTTTCACAACACTTCTACTTTCAGCACCTAACATTATTGCAGAGGTTTTTTTACTTGCTTGTATGGAGAAGTATTTAATGTATTTTTAGTTGTCTTTCATGTGCTGTAGGAGCTGGAAACAAGGACTAAAGCCAGCAGTGTATGACTAGCCAGCCTTCCAAGAATTAGCTGCAAATACTGTGTAAGTAACTAGCTACTTCAAAAGCACGTAGAATAACCATTAATTTTTAAAACAACAGAAGCAACTAACTTACAGGAGCACTGTTACTTTGAGAAGAAGATACTTTTGGCAATAAAGTTTAGTATTTGCATTTCCATACCAAACAGCTGCAGTTAAAACCTGCATCATTTAGCACTAGTACCAGCAGGAAGTAAACTATGGAGAAATGACCATCTGCTTTCTTAATTGAAGCAGTCATTCAAATTGGGGTTGCTGAGGCAATGTGGGGATGCTCAGACAGTTACACTGTGTTCCCAGTGCCCTCTGGAGAAAAGAAGAACTTTACTCTCTAATTCAGTACTTGCAACAAACATCCATGTCATAGATGAATGTACAAGAACTTACGTCTTCCAATCTTGTGTTTTCTGTTTCCCTCCTACATACAAAGTTGTAATGCTCTCACCTAAATTGTACTTTAAATTTCAAAATTAGGATATGAGGAAATGTTTCATATGGAATTAACAAAGTCTTTTAGACAGTTAACATACAGTACAACTGTGACTTGTGCAGCAGAGATTTTCCAAGACTTTTACCAGCAAATAGATACTTTCATTTCTCAACAGAGACACAGGTTCAATTTAAAATACACTTGTATTTCCATTTTTTTTCTCTGTTACTCTTCTGTTCCATTGCAAGAGTACATAGCAACATGAAGTCATGGCATCCATGTTAATATGTCTGCAGTGGGGGAAAAAAATTGAAAGCTCAGATAAATGTTAATCTTTGCTCACTGTTTGTTTCTAACCCAGAGGTTCAGTGCAGCCTTCTGTGTTCACTGCTTTTACTCTTTAGGATTGTTCTTGACATGGACAGAAGGCTGTTCCCTTTGAAAAGAGCCAAGTTCCCCCAAGCTAATGCCAAGACTTGGCATGAAAAATTTAAGTGACGCTTCTCACACGTTGGAACAAGAGGCTTAATGTGATCCTTATTGGTTTTGCTGCTTCCCTTAAACTCTGAAAGCATAATTTTAAATGAAGCTTAAATTGCATTATTACTGAAAAGATAACATGATTAATAATCATGTTAGTGCCGTAATGAGTTCATTTATTTTAGAGGTATAATCACATAGAGATCAAAGTTTTTGCGCTGTGTGTTTTAATAGTAATACCAAGATCAAAGAAAATTTGACCAAAATTCCAAGCTCCAACAGGTCAATAAACACAGTAATCCTTCTAAATCTCAAACTTAATGTAAAAGAAGTCTGTGTAACCTGGCCTGTATGCAGCATTAAACTCTGTAAAGGCTTTTAAGTCAGGAAGGTGGGTCAACAGGCTGAACATCGCTATTCTTAACATCAGTTGGGCTCTGTGCCCACCCTTGTGAGGAGCATGAGTATGATGAGAAAGTAACAAATAAAAGCTCAAACTGAGCTTCTGGAGCCAGCATCTAGTAATATTGCCAATTACACTATTTTCGCAGTGAATGCTGTACTTGGAATAACCTACTTACCAATATAAGAGTTATCTTCACATGAGGAATGCTCATAGATCATAGCTATTCCAGTGCCAGTTAGGGTGAAGTGTTATTAGCAGCAGTGTGCCTTATTAAGCTGCCCATTGACTACCCATTTCAAAGCCAACAACAGGGTCACACTTAGAGAAATGCGTCATCTAAGTATAAACAAGTAGGCAGGAAAGAAGTTAAATGAAATGCATTGAACTGCATGTTTATACATCTACCTGGCTTACTAGAGAACACATAATTCTAGAAGTCATTCTTCAAAAAAAGACTTACATATCAGCAGCATAGGGTGCTCAAAGGGCATACCATACTTTATGTAGGAAGCTGTGTATATTTTTTTCTTCTATTATCTAGACTCTTCAGAACATTGTTGGAATAAATGAAACATGAGAGACAGGATGATTTTGGAACAGGGAATCATTTGGAGAGTGAGTTTGGAACATAATAATTAAAAACTTAAGTTTGATATGGTATTATACCAGAAACTTTTGGAGATATTCAGCAAGGGATAATGGGATCAAAAGACTGGAAAATGACGTAGAATTCAGGAGCAGCCATTTGTAGACATGAAAAAATATCAAGTGTGTGAGTATAGGAGACTTGAGAATATAATGTGGACTAACTTGTAAAAAGACTGAAAAATGGATGCATTCTGTAGAAACTAAAGCAGGACTAGCAGCAGAATTTCTAAATAGTATCTATGTTAGATCAAACATGCAGACAGGTCAAATATGACATCTGGAATAGTGGTCCCAGTAGTTGGGATGGAGTTCACTTTGTCTATAGCCTGAACAAACAAAAATGTGAAGCAAAAGTTAATCTGGTAAATTTTTTTCCACCAAGTTTGAAAGGGCATCTAAAGCAACTGCTTGGCTTTTACACCAGTGAGTCTCAGAATTCATAGCATATTCCAAATTATTTATTTCAGACAATATGTGCAGTGCTCCTTAGAAAGTGTATATATGTGTACAGAATAGTCAAGTCTCCAGCTGTTGGAGTGCGACAGAGTCACAGACAGATTTGCTCATTGAGTGGTACGGAAAGCAGATACCAGTGGTGATAGTTGTTTCTCTTCTGTCCCAATCAAAGAATATATGAAAATGGAGGGAAGGAAAAACACCAACTCTTCTTTTGCTGATTCTTCAAGAGCATGGGGCATTCAACCTTTAAACTCTGTGCTTAAACATTTAGAGAGACCCTAAATTTCCACAGCTAACAAGCTCAACTGATTTAATCTCCTTCAATTAAAAAAAATCGAATTTGGATAATAATAATGTTACAACTTTAACAATAGGGTAATTAGCCTTGGTTTTATTACTTGGATATCCATCCAAAATTGTTAAGCTCTTTTAGATTCTAGGAATAGAAGAGGCCTAGCCATGAATCCAAACATGACACTATCAGTAGATTTATGGACAAAGAAATTACATAACTTTTAGGGTTAGAAAATAATTAAATTATGGTACATCTTAATAGTTAATATCAGGATTGAACCATCTTAGGCCCCAAAGAAAAACAAAGCCAGAACAAACAAGAATAAAAGATAACATTTTCTACTGGAAGATGCTTGCAGTCTTATCTGACAAGTGACATGGTAGCGAGAGAACTATATAATCAAAGAGATAATGAAAAGAAAGAAAAAAAATTCTTTTAATCCACTTGATAATAGGTACTGTTTTTCCCCATGTGTCCTAAGACTGGGTCTCAGGCAGAAGGTACCATCTTTATACATTAATTTTTAAAGTTTACATCAAGAAGTGAATAAGTGCATGCCCATAATGACCTTCTCATGGAGTACAAGAGATGGGATATTGCAAAAAAACCCCTGAGAACAGGTGCAAAAACCCTCATATGTAGAAGAAGAGGCCTGGAAGAAACCCCAGGCTTACAACCACAGTCTTGTTGCACAATGTACAGCATGCTACATGGTGCCATCTGAAAGAGTGGTTTGGGGAAGGAGAAGGTTCACTTACACAGCCACTATCAGAGATAGAAAAGCATAATACTGAGGAATTCAGCAATTGTATGAAATTGTTTTGGATTCTGCTGATTTTAAAGAAGTGGTTTTCAGGGAGGCAGGCTGAGATGCCTGCTAGAGACACAAATCAGTAGTGAAAAGATTGACTTATAGGCATCATAGACATGAACAGTTAGAGGAAGTCTAGGAAATTCCAAAAGAATAGGAGATCTCCAATATAGTTGAACAAGCTGAGGTAGTAGAAGTAAAATTAAAAAAATGCTACTAAAATAGATAATTGATAACATTATAAATAAATTATGTTTTCTTCCACATATGGTTAGCAATATTTCAGAACAAAATACTGTTAGTATGCAGTCATTGACTTTGAACTTTAGGGCCATTTTACAAGTTTTCTTGGTGCTCCTTTCAGCCATATCATCTGTGGTTCTACATACAGCTGCTATTTTCTGTACCATCTTTTGGCACTACTTGGAATTGACAGGTATGAGTGACTCAATTCTCCTTGCAGTTGTGAGAAAGATGGGTCTATATCATCAGAGCAAAATTTCATTTCTAGTGAGGCAGAAATTGATCTCTCGCATGAATTTTAAAATAACTTTTCACTATACAATGAAGCCCATTTTATCTGAAGTTAAATACACTGTTGGTCTCCATACTCTAAGCATGATCCCTATTTTGCTGTTTCCTAATGTTGACAACTAAGATTCGCCACTACCTTCCGTACTGACAGCTTCTGTTTTTTGAATTGCTGGATTTGGCAATCTGGCATTGACTAAAAGGGTAGATAGCTGGGATAGATATTTTAGTGGTACATTGGATTCAGAGATCCAGGGTGTCCACCGAGCTCTGTAATATGACATGTTTCTTTCCATACAACTGACTGTGCTTGAAGAAATTACTCTTCCTACAGCCTTTCTGAAAAGTGACACTATGGGTGTTCCTTGGTAGCCTGAAAACTACTAATGTTTTCATGAGAAGTGGATTGGTCAAATAAGATACCATCACCTGAGTAAGCTCCTAGAATAGCTATTTTTGGACCAACTACATGAAAGGCTCATTGAAATTTTACAGAAAAATACAAAGGTGTTACTCTTCAGGGTGAAAGTTTGGTTAAGCTGTTAAGCATCATGACATTTACTGAAAATCTTCATTAAGAGAAAATCATACATACATATTTGTATTCCAACATTAAACTTCAATACTGAATCTTATTTTTAAAGAGAAGATAGTGATTACCATCAAGTGGAAAAAAATTGCATTAGAAACTAGGTAACTAGAAATAGAAAAAAACACCCCACATTCAGCTATCATTATTAAAGGTAGAAATACAAGTAGAATGCCTTTGAATAACTGCTAAGGTTTCTCCTACAAAGAAAATAGCAGGAGCCCACTTGCTTCTACTGAGGCTTGCTCAGTGCTGTCTTTCAGCAATTCGATGTAGTGATCTCTTGGAAGGCCAGGCAAAGGAGATAAAGTCAAACCTAGAAGGAAAAGGTGTCATCCAGCTATGACATCAGAAGTCACAGAGGATAGTATTGGCAGCTTGCCACCACCTCCTTTGCCACTGATAATGTCTTCCAAACCATTCTTGTGCAGTCTAGATCCAGGCTTTTTTCCAAATTTCCAAACTTTTCTGCTTGTGAGTCTTATGGTGTCAAGACATTCATTACTGCTTCATGGGATTTACATAGGCACATACGTGCATATAAACATAGATATAAATTAAAAAAAACTATTCTTGGAAATTGCTGAATAGAAGCAATGTCCTATATCTGCTCTGCACTTTCCCAGAAATGCCTACCAATTTGTGTTGAGGGTTCTGGGATCTTTTAACAATGAGTCTTCTTCAGGGCTGATAAGTAATTCAACAGGTAGATAAATGGTGCTTTACCAGTGAAATCTTTACTCTTAACACTCTACTACACAACCATTACAATGCATTTTTATAGCCCAACTAGCAGAATGCATATCCCAGAACGCTCTTCTGAAGGAGGAAGAATAGTAACTGAGCATCCCTTCAGTGTCCTTGTTCTGACACTTAATTCTTTCTTAATCAGACTTGGTCTGAAATGAGTATTTTCAATAAATTGTGTAAGATAAGAACTACACTGACCATCAGAATTTCAGTGTGACAAAATTCATGTGCAAAAAACCCACCATCATATAACATCACTAGTAAGTAAAAAAGAAGCTAATGGAATGAGAAGTAACATTGGGCAGCAAAAAAAGGGGTGAAGGACTTTTCAGGAAATGGATTTTGGAAGGCTTTGGGGATCTTGCATGGTCTTGAGTCCCTCCTATAGTCCATGCCCACTTCTTGGTCTCATTCCTGCACTTATGCGTTACTGTGTTACGCTTATCTTCAGGAACTAAAACAAATATGTTTGTCCCAGAAAAGCACTGCCCTACCTCTGTGTGGCCCCCATCTCCAGCCACGTCTTTTTTTCCCACGGCATGTTACTACCAACAGTCCTTGGTTATTACCAACAATCTGTGTCATTACCAGCAGTCCGTGGTTGGCTCCGGAGAAACCAGCTATTGCTGTTGAGACATACACATTAGCCCCTTATCTTATGCAGTTCTACAGTACTTGACATTATAACATTGTCTCAGTATACAAGCTGGAAAACTGCGATTTGTCTGACTTTTCATGGCTGGTAACACAATTTGGAGTAGAATGTCCCCTGACATTTTGCATCACATACTTTTTTATCTTTTCAGTGTAGATATTTGCTACTTGTTCATTAATTCTATTTTAATATTCTTTCTTGCTTTTGCTTAGTGATACACATTGGACAATTCATTGCAGCAGTGTTTGTGATAATGCCTAGATTGTTCGGGTTTTTTCTTTTCTGATAGCTGACAAGTTATTCCAAAGTGCTTAGTGGGTACAGGAAAACGCAATTATTCAGATTAGTGCTGAGACTCAGTCCAGTAGATGTTCTTTTGCTTGGTGTATCTCTACCTCTACAATCATCTCTCTCTCTTTCCAAATGCTTTCCTCAGCATCTCTGACTCTATCATCTGCCAATGCGTAACTCTTTCAGCTGGTTCCCTTGACTTCTGTTAGAATTTATGCAATTCATCTGCTCTCATGGGACCTAGCTGATTTTTTTTGGAAAGTGTTTTTCTTTCATGGATTTTTTTTTTATCCTATATTTCATGAAGCCAAAGAAAATACTGCCTCAGGTGTTCATTCTTGTAATAACTTGATCTTCTCTGAAATTGTCATTTTGTCTTAAAAGTATTTATGGTTTATTTTCTGTTACTTTGTTTCAATCTGTGTGATTCTTATTTTTTACTGTTTTCTAATAGCTTACAGTTGGTGACAAAATGAAAATCCTTAAAAAATACAATAAGTAACTGAATCTTGAAGATCTATTTTGAAATAATTGTTTCAGAGACTGTCTTGAGCACGACAACCATGAAGCAATAGAGTTTTCGGTTTTCAAAGGTGTAAGGAGAGGGTGCAACAGAATTGTCACCTTGTATCCAGACAGCAGACTTTGTCCTGTTTAGAAGACTGGTTAACTGAGTCCCCTGGGAGGCAGTCCTGAATGGCAAAGGAGTCCAGGAAGGCTGGATTTTCTTTGAGAATGGAATCTTAAAGGTGCAGGAACAGGCTGTCCCCAGGTGCTGAAAGATAAGCTGACAGCCCTGACTCAATAGAGAGCTTTGACTGGAACTTGGGGAAGAAAAGAGTTTATGACTTTTGGAAGAAGGAGCAGGTAACTCAGGAGCACTACAAGGATGTTGTGAGGTTATGTAGGGAGAAAATTAGAAGGGCCAAAGCCGAACTAGAACTTAATCTGCCTGCTGTCATAACACTGTCATAAAAGACAATTAAAAATGCTTCTATAAATACCTGCAAAAAACAAGGGCTAAGGTGAACCTCCAACCTTTATTGGATGCAGTAGGAAACAGTGAGAAATGATGAGGCAAATGCTGAGGTTTCCTTCTTGGCCTCAGTCTTTAATAGTAAGACCACTTGTTCTGTGGGTTCCCAGGCACCTGAGCTTAAAGACAGGGACAAGAAGTAGAACCAAACCCCCATAATCGAAAGGAAGAATGGTCATTAACCTGTTCCATCACTTAGGCGTGGACAAGGCCTGAGGCTGGAGAGGATCCTCATAAGGGTAATGAGGGAGCTGGAAGGAGGATCCAGGCCTGTCTTGGTGCTGGGGATGGTCATGTAGCGGATCATCCTGAGTGACATTGTATAGCACATAAAAAACCTGTGTGATCAGGCCCAGTCAGGATACGGGTTTATGGAAGGCAGTTCTTACTTGTCTAACCTGATCTTCTATGACAGGGTGATCCCACTAGTGGATGAGGGAAAGGCTGGGGATGTTGTTTACCTAGACCTTAGTTCCTTATTGCTCTTTACAGTAATTTCCTGAAAGGAGATTGTAGTGAGGTGGGGGTCAGTCTCCTTTCCCAGTTAACAAGTGATGGAGTGAGAGGAAATGGCTTCAAGTTGAGCCAGGAGAGGCTTAGATTGGATATTAGGAAAGATTTCCTCACCAAAAGGGTTATCAAGCATTGGAATAGGCTGGCTAGGGAAATGGTGGAGTCACCATCTCCAGAGGTATTTAAAAGTGTAGTTGTGGCCCTTGGGAACATGATTTGTGGACATGGACTTTGCAGTACTGGATTAATGGTTGGGCTCAATGATCTTACAGGTCTGTTCCAACCTAAATGATTCTATGATTCTGTCCTTCCATTTCAGTTAAATAAAAGTCCTTTGATTTCAGTTTCCTCATAAACTCAGAGTTTTGAGCGTTTTTTTGTTTTGAGTTTTTTAAATATCTTTCATACCCATTTACCTGCTATCACTTCTAATCTTCATGATTTAAAATTTGGTAGATATGGTGACTGGAGGTGAAGTCATCCACTGGAAAAACTTTTAGAGTGCTATATAGTGTGATATTTAAAGGCAAATACTTAATTCTACGTTGTACAAAACAGATTTTTGTCATCAGTTTCTTCAATTTCTGAAAATAAATAGATAACACAGAAATTTTTAAGAGAAAGGTTTTCTTGGAGGTTTCTTCTTCCCTCTTCTGAAATTTTCTTTATGTCCTTAATGGGCTCTATGAACTGTCTTTTCATTAGAAATTAAATCCTTTAATTACTTCTTTATGCTAATGAGCTGTGCTTTTCCATGCAAGGTTTTCTATGGAGCAGCAGGCCAGCATTGTGATAAATACTAATATAATTATACACTCAAAGGCTAATATTTCAAATTATTTTGAAGAGTTCATTTTCATCACTCCCAAATAGTATGCTCCAACTAATTTCATCAGAAAGATGAAGCTAATTATATCATAAAGTTTAACTGTTTCTGAGAAACAGATTCTGGTTTGCATATATGGTAGTTATAACGAATGGAAAGTCATCTTCTGCCAAAATACCGTGGAATGATACCTCAGATATGATAGTTTGAATATCATAACTCCTGTTCATCACTAAGCACTAATGGCAGTAATACATCCGTTTGTGAGTCAGCACAGGTAGGCACCCAGGACAACCACAAATCCATGGCTAAAACACACAAAGTAAATTTATTTTCATTTCCTCACTAATGGGGCATCCCTGAAGCAGCACCTAGGCAGAGCTGTGCAAACAGAGATGCAGGTGACATTAAACTTGCTCCATATTAGAGAATCACATAGGTTTTCAGGTATTATTCCTAGCTGCAAGGTCATTTGGGTGTGTTTACAACCTTCCTCAGCAGTCATCACTCTTAGCCCATTCCTCATAACAATAAAATGTGATGTAAAGGATGTTTTAGAAAGTGTTGACAGTATAATATTGAGTCTAAGTGTGAACCCTCTTACAGAGTTACAGGTTGCAGCATTACAACCAGTTTTATTATGTCTCTAACAAATGTAATAGTTTCCTTCCAGTTTCTTTGCTGACGTACTTCAAAAGTAATGTACAACCTTAGGCAAACCTTTATTATCCTTAGAATTGATAAAATATCCATGAAGACAGTGAAAACAAACCATAGTTCTCTGAAAATGCTATTGACTGAAGCTGCTTTCTCCTTGGCTGGAGGGTAAAGAGCCCAAAGAAATGATGCTTTTAGTTTGTTTTCACTTTCTTCATCCCAGAATATCACAACAAAGATAATTCACTTCAGCTTTGTATCTGTTCTGCCTTTAGAAACTATGACAGAGAAATAAAATTTACAGAACTGGAAAATAAAAGCTAAGGCTCTGCATCACTGAGAACCATGGAAATAATTTTATGGTTGTCCTATAAATCTATTAATCAGGTGTCAGTCATTTTAGAGATTATATCACATTTAAGCTTAGGCAGGGATGCACATTTTGCCTAGCACCTTTACATGAAGAAAAGACATCATAATGTGATGGTGAAATTGTTGGCTTGAGTTTTTAGACCGGTTGCCTAACTTTTTTTTTTTCTTTTGTAATAGAAAAGTCAAGATTGCCCTGTAATTTAAAAAAATGTACTTTGAGGATATCAGCCTTTTAAGTCTGAACATCTCCACTTTTTACTTTTAATAGTGTGCTACAGCCATTTAGAATGCTGATGTGTAATTAATCATTTGTCAGCAGTCATCAGCTGTTCTGTAAAATCCACTGAGTTTATTACATCAAATACTATTTAGCAATGTGTCTAAGGTCTTAAGTAAAAATAAAGAATTGATTTTTCAGGTGGAGGTATGCTTAAATTGTCTTAAAACTTTAATGTGTTTTTGTATTAAATGTAACTCTATAGAAAGTATAAATACGGAATTAAAAATAGTGTATAAGTACATCTGGAGCATATAGAGAAACAGGGCCTTTTATATCTGTTATGATATTGCAGGATTTTTCCATGCTTTGATATGTCACAGAATAACAGAATCAATGAGCTTGGAAAAGACATTTGAGACCATCGAGTCCAACCTATGACCAAACACCACTTTGTCAACTAGATCATGGCACACATTTCCAAATCCAGTCTTTTCTTAAACAGCTCCAGGGATGGTGACTCTACCACCTCCCTGGGCAGCCCATTCCAATGCCCTATTGCTCTTTCTGTGAAGAACTTCTTCCTAATGCTCAAAAAGTCATGAATGATAAGGGGAAAATGCTGATACTGTCCATGATACTGGGCGGAAATGAAAGGCTGTAATGCAGTCTGGTGGTTTTTAATGGATTTGGACCCCAGATTATCATAATTGTAACAAAACAAACTAGTGTCATTGGGACAATCCAGGGTTTTAATTCGTGAAGTGGATGATTGTGTTTCATTAGTTCATCCAAGAAAGAAATTGGGGAATGGAACCTGGATTTCAAATACAGACAAAGAATTTGCTACTTCCAAACCCACTCCAGCAAGCCTATTCAGGTTCAAGCCTATCAAACCTCCCTATTGACTGAGAGTAAGTGGGTAATGATGTTCTGAAAGGTAGATGTATATATACAAACCTAGAAAAAAGAAATTGTTTTCTGTAATCAACTTGTAAACTCTCAGTTGCTTCTTGTCTTGATACCAAAGACAGTTTTGCCTCTTCTGACAAACAATCAAACTGTTCTGCATGGGAGCCTAAAAAGGATTAAAAAAAAAAAAAAAAAAACAAAAAAAAAAAAAGAAAGAAAGAAAAAAAAGGAAAGAAGAGAAGAAAGGTCCATATTCTTGAGATGAAGTGATGAAGGTTTCCTTCATAGGAACCCTATCTCTGGCTTATCAAACCTGAGCTGAGGCTCTGTCTTAATTTAAAATCTTATCTCTTTTGAACAGTCATACAGTACAAATTCTTACTCCAGAAAGAAGAGCTAGAAAGAAAAAAATGGAGGAAGGGGGAGCAAAAGATGGAAAAATAAATAAAATAAAATAAAATAAAATAAAATAAAATAAAATAAAATAAAATAAAATAAAATAAAATAAATAGGGACAACTCAAACTTGCTAAACTGAGAGGAGACCAACAATAGAATTTTTTCAGCTAAACTGAGCCCAAGTTCTGAATTTTAAATTTGGCATTCTGAGGTGTTGGGTGTGTCAGAAATAAGAGAGGCAGAAAGACCTTCCTGGAAATGATGCATAGGAGAATTCAGACTCCATCTTATGCTTGTCTCTATCAGTCTTTCTTTTTGTATTAGCTACACTATTCACAAGTGCCTTTATTAAAAACAAAAATTAAAAAAGTAGGAAAAGAAAAAGAAATACTGAAGTAAACTCCAGATTATTTGCTTTATTTAAGGTAAACTTTAAGAATATTGCCAAACTCAGTAAAAAGCCTTTGTAGCAAACAAATGCACTACTTTATCTGTGACCTGCCTTCAAAAGCAAACTTCATAAAAAGATAAAATACAAAAAGATTTTGCAAGCATGTCAGCAAATATGAATACTGCTGCTAAAGTCTGATTGTTTGCTATTCTTGTTTCACACTCGCTTTACAAAAAGGTTGAAACTGCTTAAATGCTGGAACCGATGAACTTATACATAAATGATTAGGAATGCTCTGCTAATAATTTCCAGTAAAACTCATCACTGAGTTTCCTTACGAGCATGTCAGTCTCTACTTTGAATACTACTTAGACTCGTAAAACCCTTTTATTGAAGTGTCCATTTATTCTTGAAAATAAATGGTCCAACTCAATCCTGTCAATACTGTCACAGAGTGGCTTTTTTATTGTGGATTGTATCAGCCTCTGCAGTGATTGCCTGTTGTCTTGGCAAAAAGATGCATTTTGACCGTTACTGTCTGCCAGTGACAATTTTTCCCTTAATTTAGGAATTCCTATTTTTTATGAAGGCCAGCTGGAAGCAGCTAATGCATTACAGCAACTTCCTCAGCTGTTGGCCTTGGGAATATGTATTCTCTCCAGATTATGTATCTTTGGCAAGGAACAGAAAGAAGGAATCTTGGGTAATGGGTGTACATGCCAAGTGAAAGGATTGTTGTATTTAACGCCTAGGTTTCTGCCCTTGAAATTATGTCTAAAAGAAGTTCAAAAGTAGGACAAAATTCATACAGGTTGTGTAGATTCTCTTTTTGAAAGAAAGAAAAGCTTTTTTAAAAAAAATAAATAACTGATTAATGATCTTTAGCCAGGAGGGTTTTGTCATCTTTAACAGGAATGTTTTACATGTCTTGCTGCTTGAATGGTTTTACAGTACATTTAGGACTGCATCCAAAATGCACAGATTAACAGCCACATAAAAAAACCTCTGGCTGTGCATTGGAACATTTAGACTAAACCTACAAATACAGTTGTCCTATGGGAATTTTTGCTAATCAGCTACATGGCCTTAAAGTGTAGGTCATCTGAACAGACAGAAGTAAAATGGAATTAACCTCCACAAAAATAAAGCATCACATGTGCAAGACTGACATTTGTGAAGTAGACAGGGTGGAAAGAACTTTAGAAACTTATTCTTCATTCATTAGTAATAAAGGCTGTAGGTTTATATAAATCTGAGATCTTCTAAATTATTGAAAATACTGCATAGGGAGTGGGCATTTTCTGTAAATCTCATACATGTAAACTTTATGTTAACATATAGATGTATATATATAAATGTAAAAATACAAGTAGTTTTGACAGATACATTTCTTTCTGATTAAATAACTGCTTAATATGTAAAACTGAAAATATTTTCTATTTCCTCCAAATTGAAAGCTTTGTTACAGTCTTAAACATGGAAATTCCAGAACTACGCAGAAGCTATACAGCTTTAGCTACATTTGACAGGCACTATGTAAAAAGTGGCACTGAGAGGTATTTACCTCAGCTTGAATATTGTCATTGAGAGAAATTCAAAGGGGAGGCAAGTTTGCAAGGCAGTTTTGCAAGAGTCTGCTTCAGCTAGAATGTACCTTTGCATAGACAGTCAAATGAGTATCAAAATGGGGTCAGAGCGTCTGCTCTGAAGTGCATCTAGCTCATTTGAAGAAGTTGAGGTGTCTCCTACTGAAGTCAGATCAAGTCCATACCTTTGCAGGGTAAAGAAGAAAAATGTTATAATGCCTTTTATCCTCCAATATTCAGTGGCTGCTCTCAGTTGTAACAGCAGTTCGCTGATGTGTTTGCAGGTCAGTTTCATGGAGACAGAAATCTCCCTGTTTGTCTGTGTAGCTAGCAAGTTCACTGCTAAATGCTACACCTGAAGTATGATTTCTCTATTTCATACTATTCAAATTACTTATAGATATGGTAAAAAGATATTTTTTTTCTGGCTTCTGGTCAGTAGAATTCTTAATTTTGATGTCAGACTACTGATGATAATGTATGAACATGGCAGAGCACAGCTTTCCTATCAGATCCATCCTTGATTTTAAAACCCTAATGGTTTAGAAAAATCTTGCTTTATTTCTAAACTGATAAGGTTAGTTTTGAAAGTTTTGGATTGCAAAACACTCTTTTCCCCAAACACCTTGAAAGACTTAATAAGTTCCCAGTTTTTAAAAATAAGAATAAATACACTTAAAATTTAGTACATTTCTGTGGAGAGAAGATAGAACAGAAGACAAATTTCTTTATGTCCTGCTTTGCCAAATACTTCCCGTATCAACTGAGACATTTCATTTAATCAGACTCTGATGTCAATTCCATTGTCTAAAGCTGTGATTTTAATGAGTAGGTCAAGCAAGACTAAAATTAATTGTTTGGAAGATCTGTACATCCTTGGATAGAAAACTACATTGTAATGCTTCATTATCACTCTTGGAAATATCTCACAAAGGCCAGTGGAGGCTCAGTTCTTAGAAGGAGACTAATTCTCCAATTAAGACTTTAATGCCAAAATCCTGCCAAATTCTGCATCGAAACTCAGGGCCTAAGCACTGATGACCTGAGAGAGAGATCTCTCTGTCTGTTGCATATTGTGTCAGTTGCAGTCACAAGAAGGTTTCAGGCTAGAGCTCATTTGATGCGGAGATGTGACTGCTGCCAGAGTGCTCTCCACAAAGCCACCTGCCTACATGAATTGTTGGACATTATCAATTAGCAAATAAACTATTTTGTTAGCAGAAGTCTACTGTTTTCAAGTCCCATTCTCCCTTCCAGTATTCCAGAAGGCTAGGTTGCACCTACTCATTTTAGGATAAGCAAAGGTTATGGGCAGATAAATTATTGTCAGGAGATCTTACGTACCAGGACCACGTCCCCTTGTGCGCCTTGTCTGTAGCTGATAGAAGGTACATACATACTGCAAGCACATGCATACTCCAACTTTGGTTAATAAACATATAAGCGTTTCACTGAAGAGAAAAAAATACAATACTGTGTGCAATATTACTCTGAATATCACCATGATGATATTTAAAGATTATCTTCATCTTATTAGCAATCTTCAACATACTAACTTCATCGTATCACCTTCTTCTTTCCTTCAGTCTCACATTTGTCTTCTTTTTGTGTTGTATTTTTGATTTTGACTTTTTTCTTTTTGTTAATTTTGTATTCCATTGTCTCAATTTCATTGAAATATTTAAAAAATAAATCTCTGTGAAATTATGGTGAAAGGAATTCAAGAAGTGGCTGGAATTTTGCAACAATAAGATTGATGTTCTGGCTGCTGTTGGTGATAAAATTTGTGTAGATATATGTGTGATTATACATATTGACCATATGCATAATATTAACCATTATAGGAAGTCAGGTTATTCTTAGATGCACAGGGAAAAGGCAGAGGATTCAGGAAAAGGAATTCTGTTGAGAAATTGTTTTCTCATGCAGTTTTAAAGCACTATACTAAATTCAAAGTTGACAACAAACTTCTACTTTAAAAATACTTTGGTACTAACTGATTTCCTTCCTGTAAACAGCATATTTGTCAAACTGTAGTTGATATTGAACAGGCAACTATCTATTTGTAATTTGTGATGGCTCATGCAGGCTGTATCTGATTACCTTAGCAATACATAGTTCTTTATTGACTCTGTGGAGCTACTCACAATATACATCACTGAGAGTAGGAGCAAAATCAAGTCCACTTGCTGCCTTTGTGTTTGATTTTGTGTGGTTAGAAGTGGAAGTGTGCTTTGGACCTTGTTCTGTCCCTTGTGAAAATACCCTTCAAGTGTATATCCCAGTCTCTTGTAGCTCTCTTGGAACCTCTTAAGTGCAAAATACAGCAGTCCCACTTCGCTTGATAGGCATATTTGGGTGCAAGCCCTCTTTTTCCTCTTTAGCACATGTAAATCTTTTCTCCCACTAGTAGTGCTTAAAATGTCACTGAAAAGCTCATAGATAACAAACCTAAGGGTAAAACCTCCTTTACTGTTTCCTACACTCAAAATTTTTTCATTCTTTGCTGAAAACTATACTTCTTCATTTCTATCTTGAGATAGGATGGCGGCAAAACGTCTTTTATTGTAGCACCTTCTCCTTGTCTTTCTCATCTCAACTTTTTTCAGTTGCTTCTTGAAGCCTCCCAAGAATATATATTCTGGATATTTATATAATTAGGAGTTTTTAGAATAAAAATGTTTTCAGGATTAAGAAGCAAAAATTTTCAGTCTGAACTCATATCATTCATTGCAAGAAATTGATTAATATTTGAAGATGTCCTCGGTGGTACACTTCTTCAAAACATACTGAAATTTGTGGGTCCTTTTGTCAAAAACATTAGCAGGTAGAAGAAAATTCCAAGATGTAATTTTTTAACAGATTTATAGTTAAAGGAATAGAATTTGTGTCAATGGGCACAAAAGTAACTCACATCCTGTGAAATTTTGTTCATAAAAAGTCAGTGAAGAGGACAGCATGTATTCTTTCTTTTTTTTGTAAGTTTTCTAAGTATCTGTATTTTGTAGGTTTTGTAAGTATCCGTACAGCACAGCCAAAGTTGTCATTCTGTTGCTGTGATAGTATAAAGTTCCTGGTGTTACAGTGCTCAGCTTTTTTATTTTCTTACCTCATTCTCTGTGGCAACAAGACGGGAGAGTTGATTAAAAGCTGGACATCATGTCTCACATTGCGTGTTTGATTTGTGGGACACATGAGAAAGCATGCAGATTTGATGCAGACAGGAGGCGTACACTCTTCTCAGTAGAAAGGGCACTTTTGCACCAATAATGAATGGCTTACTTAAAAAATCTCTCTGTTAATGTCTGTGAACAATTTTTTCCCATCACTTTCAACTCCAAAAGGAGTAAATTAGAATACAGATACAAGAGAGTAGCCCCTGCTCCTTTCAGGTACATTGCTGCATTTCAGGTTCATCGCAAGCTCTACAAAATGGACATTGACAGCAATAGGATGCTGGAATCAGTCCCTCAATTAAAACTGCGAATTTATTTGTGCTTTTTTAATTGTTTTTCATTTAGATAATAGAATTCAGAAATCTTGGAATACTCACATCTGAAGGAGCAGGCACTGACTTCACCTGGACTGGCATTTCATCTTCATGATTACAGGCCAAAAAACCTTTCCAATGAATGTGTCTTCTATGTCTTCCAGTGCTCCGTTACCTGTGGCAAAGGAATGCAGTCCCGAGTCATCCAGTGCATGCACAAGATCACGGGAAGGCATGGCAATGAATGCTTTTCTTCTGAAAAGCCTGCAGCCTACAGACCCTGTCATCTCCACCCCTGCAATGAGAAAATTAATGTTAACACAATAACATCACCCAGGTTAGGTAAGCAGTCCGAGTGACACATTCTTGCTAGAAATCTCTTTTCAGTTCCTTCTCTCCATAGATTAATGATGTTCTTAGCTTAAAATCAGAAGGCTAGGACTCAGGAGATACTCAGGAGGTGTAAATTCTATGCAGAGACTCATCTCCCTGCCTCAGTTCTACAGTGTGTATACGTCACCATTCTGTACCTCAGAATGGTGAAAGGTTTTTATTATCTGAAGACTATATTAAGAAACTGTTCGATACTATGGGCACAAAATACCCTATGTGAAAATATATTTATTTTAGAGACACTATAAATATACACGTTTTTATATGTGTTTGACCATTCAATTTTATCAAACATTTCCGAAGTGAAAAAATAACTTCCTTTTCTCCTTAAAAGCTCTGCAAACTATGTTCTCTTGATATATGTGAGATCAAGGAGGCTCTTATTTGTTCCTCAGATTCAGAGAGCTCTTTCCATTTGTCTTTACTTCAAATGTCTACAATCTATGCCTAATATATTAGGATGTGTGAAGGAAAATTACTAACATGAAGAGATTTGCTGTTCCTGGAGGAACTCAGGTCACTGCTGTTCTTAAAGAAATTATATTACGGCACAACTACAGAACTGTTAATTCTGTTGATTGTTATTTCCTAGTGCATTGTTGATGATAACTACTATTAGCTCCCCAAATCATTCATCTGCATTTTGACCATGACTGGGGAATATTCAAAGGCTAACTGTGAGACAGTATACCCTTTCCAGCTTATTTTTCAGAGCCCCTGTTAAGATAAACCTTACTGTCTACTAGATTTCTTTTGCATGGAAAATAAGTCAGCTTTTCAGACTGTATGTAATACTTCCCTTAAGCCAGTGAATGGTATTTCTCTTAGAAGTTTTTAGCCTTTAAACATTTCTGTGTAGTAGACATTGTTTCAGTTTGCTGGATGGGCTGGCAGCTGTTGCTTATGGCCCTCTCCTCTGCTATTTCACTGTTGTAAGGTTTGTCTTTGTACTTCATCTTTTTTGTTCAACTGATCTCTCAGAAGCAAGAGGGCATCACTCCATCACTGAGGCTTTCCCTCTGGGGAAGTATAAGCAGCTTTGTGTCATGGAATGAAGTGAATTAGGAAGTTTCACAGAAAAAAACAGTGTCAGATTCATTAAAATTTGACTTGATGTGAAGCACACAAAAAAAGATTGGGCTATGTTGCCCTCATGGAATGAATTATGTAGCACTGATGTTAGTAATCTACAGGTCAGTGTAATCCAGCAGGAAGTCAGAATCCAATCCAACAGAAACATTAACATCTCCAAAATATATAACACAATGTTTCTCTTCAACATATTGATTGTCCTACAGTTCTATTCATATTATGCAACAGAGATCCTTGGGGTTTGAAGGTAGGGCTAGTGAAAGCTGAAGGGGATTGCGCCACCAGGTCTTTCACAAGTACGCTCTCAGCTTCTCTTGTATTACAATATGAAAGTAACTCAAATCTGAGATTGACTTCTTTTTTCAGTTCAGTGTTCAAGATAGTTTTTGGATGATACCATGTTCTTGTGCTCTATTTTTCGTTGGTTTTCCATTTTAATTCCATGTATGCACTACAGCTTGAATAACTAAATGTGTAATTCTGGTACTTCAGTCTTTGTGTGATAAGCTCTGTGAGAGGCTTCCATAAGTGAAACAAGATAGAAAGAAAGGCTTCACTCACTCATGGGGAGACAGCTGCATGACATTAAAATAGTTAATTTCAATGCAGCTTAAGCCAGTTTATAAATTAGGCTGGCCTTAAAAAATTTTGATGTTGAATATACTGACTACAGGACAAGGGGTGACAGTGTTGGGTTTTTTTTGTTGAGTATCTACATCTATTATCCTTTCCAGATAAACTTCTTGTGTCCTTGTCTCCTTTGCTACTTGATTCTTCACTAATAAATGCAATATTTGTATTTTTGTATGTTTGATTTTATTGTTGTTGTTGTTTCACAGCTGCTTTAACATTCAAGTGCCTGGGAGACCAGTGGCCTGTGTATTGCAGAGTTATAAGAGAGAAGAACCTCTGTCAAGACATGAGATGGTATCAGCGATGCTGTGAGACGTGCAGGGACTTTTATGCGCAAAAAATGCAACAAAAGAGTTGACCTCTGTCAGGCTGGCTGGCTCTCAGCTCTTTGCAATATTAATATTTATAAACACACACACATACACACACATGCTTTTTCAGACCAAATATTATCAGATGACATATAATTTAATCAAATTAATTTATTTTTGCCTGCCAGACATCCTTAATGGTTTTGGTTAGACAGCCAACATTTTTTATCCTCTGACATTTCCATAATTAATTTTTATATGAACTTTTGCATACATTTATCAGAATTTTTAAAAAACAGTAACTAGTATTTTAAATGTTTATTTTCAGTAGGGTCATCTCTGTTGCAAAAAAAAAAAAAAAAGTCATATTATCTTGAATTTATTTTAATTTAGCTGAATAGTTTTATTGTGTATGGAAAAAAAGCTCTTTTTAATTTTATTATATTTTTGGCATTTGGAGTCAGAATCTTGTGTATTTTGCAACAGATGTTGAAGTGAGTAAGCTAACATTGTTGAACAGGTTACTACAGAATGTATTGTGAAACTAGTTCATTTGATTTAGGAACATACTGAAGGGGATATTCTACTGTAACTTATATTATAAACAAGAAAATTAAAATAGCTTAAGTAGAGATTTTAATCATTCTCATGGACACATACTTGAACACAAGTATTGAATCAATGAAACACTGTAGAGATTTACACTGAATCACTGTTGCACTGTTTGAGGTAGTGTAGAGAAATGCAGTCCTAGAACTTGTACCATCCTATGAGTCCACGTCTGTACTGTTTTAACACATCACTTGATTTTAAACGTTTTGAAACAAAAAACCCATGCCCCTCTATACCTTTGTGTGTCCTCTTGCAGATTTACAAATGGAAGAGTCCTTTTTCCTCCTACTTGTAGGAATTAATCTGTTAAACATTCTCAGTTCTCTGTTGATGATTTATAAAATAGCTTTGTAATACTGCTTTAGTTTATCTTTGTTTAATGAAAAAGTCTTTATAAAAATTAAATGTTTTACAGTTCCGTGAAACATTATGAAACATCTAAGATTTTCCTTATGAGAAAATATTGTACATGATTCACATGATTTTTACATTTTCAATAAAGAGTAAAGCTCCTTTTGTTATTTGTATCTTTCCTCTTTCGGGTATCCATGTCTGGTAGATAAATCCATCAAGCCTTATATTGTAGCAGGTACAACTTCAGCACAAGTATCTCTAGGCTCTTGACTTGGGTACCACTCTGCAACTGCAGACAGACAAGCCACTCTGTCAGCCTTGATGTATGGAAAGTTGTTTATACAGAGTAATATTCAGTGGAGAGGCAGTTATTTATCTCAAGTGAATTCTGTGACCACTGATCTTGGCAAGAGGGGAGCGGTAGGTTTTCTGTCTCCATTTTGTGATGCAAGCCTTTAGGTGTGCTCTGAAAATAAGTAGGAGGGCAAAGCCTGAAGGAAAGACAGATGGGTAAATATCCTACTGTATAGATGTGACATGGAAATCCACAAACTTAAATGAGACCTAGTCAGGACTGTAATTCTATTCAGGCAGTATATTGAGATGCAGTTTTAACTGCTATTGAAAATAACAGTTAGGGGAAAATAACAGCTTTCAAATAGCTGTACTATCAAAATATTTGGTTTGGCATCTTACTGCTGTGCATCCAAAACCTGCAATTTTAATGAGGTAATAATATATAATTTTAAATAAAATATCTTCTGGTTTTAAATGTAAAGAAGTAAAGGAAAGTAACTGTGATGTCATGGAATGTGATACTGTATTTTGTGTAATTAAAAAGTTTCAATGCACAGAAAATTCAATTGCTCTTAGGCTTAACTCCTCAATGTCACAGACACACATTTGAAAGTCTAATAGAATTACTGTAGTTGGCAAGCAAAAGAAACAATTGTTATTTTAAATTTTCTTCATATTTAGCACCCAATCTTGCTAATACTCCTATATTCACTTGAATCACAACTCAAAATCAAGCAAAAGAAAAGATGTCTGCGGACTAGGGGCCAGAGAACATTTTTTTGTCAGCCAGTGATATCATACTCACAGTTCTGAATGTTTATGCTCTGCTGATTTTGAATATTCCACCAACAAGAAGTGTTGACTTAATCACAGAAATCAAAAAGTGCATTTTAACTCTCCCTGTATCTGCCAAAAACAGATGAGTGACTTGTGCTGAAATTATCCCCCCATCAACTTTATACTAACATCATAAAAAGAAAATACTTTTGGTTGGGACTCAGGGATGTAAAGCTGCAGAGTAAAATTACATTCTTTTTAAATGTAATCAGTGAAATCAGGATGTTATAATGCTGATAGTTGTGATTCTGATTCCTCTGGCAACAGTAATACAAGACTATTAAGTGTATGTGAACCATTCTGAAGTAGTTTTGTGTCTAAATAGAAAATACACCCTTTCCTTTTCTGCGCGAATTTGGAAGCAAGTTCATTCTACTCTTTAGTATATTATATCATCGTTCACAGGAGCAGCAGAGACCAAAATACCCCTTTCATCAGAAAATTATAAGAACATTCTGAGAATGTGCCCAGCCTGCGACCTGAGTCCCAGCACGCTGTGGGCAAGGCAGGCATGTGCCAGCCCTGCAGGGCCCTTCCACTGACTTGAGTGGCAGTAGGCAGCCCTTTCTAACTGTGTGCAGGGAAGTCATAGCCTTATGCAGGCATAGACATTCCAGAGTTTACTTGCTTTTTTGAATTTGTTCTTTCTTTAGCAACAATCCTTCTGCATTTATATGTTTTCCCTCCAGCCTGATGAATATGTAAAATTTCAACTAATGAATGTCAAATCAGTCAAGTTTAGCTGACAGATAAAGGTGAAATTCACTCTAGCTCATAAGGGCTACAGTAGGCTTCTCTGCTAATTAAATCCCACTTAGATCCTATTTTGTTGGATTAAGTGGGGTTTGAATGGTACACAGGGTTTGTGCTAGGCTGGTGCACAGTGGGTTTACTTCTTCCCACATATGTGCTGGCTAGCTACAGCAGTGAGCAAACATTACAATAGCTACCACTTCTCATAACTTTCTTAAAGAAATATCTGAATTTTAATCACATCATTTATTCTAAAGGGAAATTGCTGCTTTCTTCTGGAGGAAGTGGCTTATGTTTTGCGTTGTTTGGGGTTTTTTTCATTCAGTTTTCATTGTCATGTTCAGTGACAGAGAAGCAGACATTTGCCTATTCTAAAATATACTAAAAACTGCAAGCTTTCCTGCATGGCAAGACCAGTGGACACCCTAGAGCCTGATAGATCAATTGGAAGAAGAAAATTAGAAGCACTCAGAATTTAAATAGCTCCATAGAAAAGATACTCAAACTAATAGAAAAGGAACTTGAAATACATTAAAACCAGGAAGCCAGATAGGGAGACAGTGGGACCAACTGATAACACAACTGTGAAAGAGACATTCAGGAATGATAATGCAATGAAAGGGAAGTTCAGGGAGTTACTTGTGTTGGCATTTCCAGATGAAATGTTGCATGGGTTCTCATACCTTGCATGTTCCTTGTAGCAGAAATGTCAGAGAAGATGGATCAAGGTAAAGGAAATACAAGCAATGTACAACCAAGTAAGTATGTCAGATGCTAACAGGGATCTAGGGTGGCAGTCACCTGAGAATTTTAGAAGAAAGTAATTGGGAAATTACAGAATCACTTGCTATGGTGCCTAAGCTGTCACTTCAAACATTTGCTCTGCCAGAGGACTGGCAGACTGCAGTGTAATTCCTGCTCGTGGAAAAGGGTATCTCCAGGCAATCATTTGAACTAAAAATTAAGGGGTCTTGAGTTCCTTTTCTGATGCTGTAATAGCCGATAAAAGAGAGTAAGATCCCTGAGCACCTGCATAAGAATGGGCTAGGGAGAGAGTCAGCATGGCTTCAGTTGTGTCGTGAGCAAGGAGGGTCTAGTGAACACAGAGATCTCTAACAGAGTTCATTACAGGATATTCAAGAAACTGCATTCACACAGGACTACAGGAACAGTCTCTATGGCTTGAAAGGTGGTTAAAGGATTGGAAGCAAAATAGTCATGTTTCAGGATGGAGAGAAGTCAGCAGTATGGCCCTCTAAGTAATGATGCAGGGTTTAGGGTTTTTTGACATCTTCATCTGTCACATGAGAAAGAGAGCAAAAACTGAGTTCTCCAGCTCTGCAGGTGACATTAAGCTCTTCAGGTTAACTGACTGCTGCTTCACTTGGGAAGAAACTCACAAAACTGAGCAACTAGGCAAGACATTGACCTATAAACTTTGATGTAGGTAAATGTCAAGTATTACAGTTATGGAAAATAGCCTAAAATATTTCTACAAGATACAGAACTTGTCATAGTTCATAGAGGTCATAGAGGTGGTCATAGACAGTCATAGAGGTGAAGATGAATCATGGTACCATTTGTTATTGTGGTTTGAAGTTACTAGCTCCATGAGAAGAGCAGGGGAAAAAAGCACCAAAAAATGATGTATGTTGTCAGAAGATGTAATTTTTCCTGGTTTTGGAACAGCTTGAGCATTCTATTCATTTATGGTTGCTGTATTCTCATGAACAATGTAGTGGAATTACTGTGTAACACAATGAAAATGGTAAATAAATGAGCAAGGGAATAGACTAGGTGGCTTACAAGATGAGACTGAAAAGCAGCAGGTTCCCCAAAAGCTTGCACATCCACTCAGAAACACAGTCACTACTGTCTCTTTTGGGGCTACACACAAATACTTATTTGAGCATCTACTTGACAGGTGCCAGAATAATAAACAGATACACTGTAAAATAATCTCCAATAAATAAATGCAAGGAAAAATCATGAGCTTTGTAAGTAGATAAGGGTTTTAACTTATATGTATATCTATGTATAAATTGACTACACTAGAATTTTAAAAAATATTTTCCTATTTTTATTTTTTATATATATTTCAGCAATTTTTTATGCAGAAAATAGGTTAGTTTGATTTTCTGGTCTAAATAAAAGGCTAAAAGTTCTGTGATTCCCTAATTCTCAGCACAAATTTGATCCAAAACAGGTTTTCCTGGGTTTCAAACAATGAACTTTGAAAAGCCTTATCTTCTGCAGCGGTGTCATCAAAAATGAAACATATCCTAGAAAAAAAAAAAATAAAGGTCTGAAGAAAAGGTTAAAATAAAAAAGAGAAGGCTACTTTTGCTAGTTGTACATGGTAGCTGTAATGAGAATTTCATTAGCTGAAAGTCAAAAGGACTCAAGACTCATAAAACCATAATGAAAAAATCAAATCTCAGAATAGTAAAAGTGACGGGACCAAGACAGTGCCATGTAAGTCAGTAACAGTTTTTTCCAGTCACGTGAACAGGAGCAGAATCAATTCACTGTTATCAATTACTTGAAACAATCTAATATTTCCCAGGGTTAAGAAGAATTTACTGTGAAAGAAATCCCTGAACTTAAAAAAAGTGCATGTTATAGCTATCGTGGTAAATGGTACCAACCCACACAGCACAATGGAGCCTCTTGGTACTGCCCCAGAAGAGGAAGGCTTACTTTGGACTGGGAGCTGCTTCTAATTTTCGGGGGGCTAGGGGGGTGAGGGGAAGATTACTTTGAAGTATTGTAGGCTTGACATTTTTGGCAGATCACTTGAGGAAGTGCTGGTATGCATTTAAGTGTCTTACACATCTACTCACTGGTACTCTGTTAGTTTTAATGAGCACATATGTATCTATCAAAATAGACCGTGAACTTAAAAACTTAAGCTAGGCACTTAGAGAAACTTGTCCTGTCTGGTCTGCCACTTCTAAACAATCTTTTATCATTAGTAGATGATATAAGTGAGCCTGACACCAAACAGGGGTCAGATACAGTTTCAGGAAACTGTCGTATCCTTTTTCACGTCATTAATAATAGAAAGAGTATGCACAGCCAGGAAGCAGAAGCTGGGGCTGTTTTCATTACTACTCTAGAGCACAGAAACATGGACCTCTCTGTTTTGCCAAACAACAACCATCCCGATAAATTCCTGCAACTGGAAGTGAAGTCTTTAGTGAAAAGCTCTGCCTTTCTACAAGCCAACTGGGCAAAATTCCCAAATGCAGCTTTACCTGGAGTGCAGCGGTGGCACAACAGGGTCTATTTACAGGTAAGGTCTAAAAGAGGCTGCCATTTTTCCTGATTTTTCTACCTTTTTTTAAGGATCAGGACAAAAATTATGTGAGGGTGAGATAGCAGTGGTTTCAGCTTCCTGCATTTCTTAATACCTATCACTAATATCCCTGTAAGTTTTACCATTGACTTCAGTGAGGATCAGGCTCCATGAGAAGAGTTACTCTCTGCAGGGGGGTCCACTGACTGTATTTCCGTACATTAGGCTTTCTATTGCTCTTTTTAACCTTTTCATAGCATTTCCCAAAAGGTCTACTGAAGTTAAATACCAATTAATTGTACTAAAAGGGTGCATGGAATGTGCTCTCCGAAGAACCAAGAAAAAAACCAGACTAAAAACTTAAAAGTCAATTGTATCCTTACCCCCTCAAACCAGTGAAAAGACAAATCAGAGAGAGCATTAGAGATTCTTGCTTCAAACTTTTATGTGTTCACTATAGCTTCCTTTTTATTTTTCCTTTTTTTCCTCATTGTATTTTGACCTTCCCATTATATTAGAAGGCAGCTGTTGAAAGCACGAAACACACTGACTGCATTAATCCAGGCTATTATATAGAGGTAGCAGCAGTTTCTTGGTAAAAATGTACCCTGCCTAGCAGAGGCCCTGGAGCTGACGGAGGAGAAGTTCATGTATGGATCAGCAGCAGTACAGCTGCATCAGCTCACACCCCTCTGGGCCTCACTTGCTGCTCCACAGTGCTCCTTTCCTGCTGCCCGGGGAGCCCCTCGCCTTTCCCCACCCCTAGCATGAGCAAAAGCTCGAAGGTCTGTTTCTTGTCAAGGGATGGAGACATGCATAAGTAGTTGGGGGTGGGGAGGGATGGAGAAGGGTCTGCATCCTGAGGATGCTTGGAGTGGGGGTCCAATTCCCTCGGGGAATGAGGAGTAGGAGCAAAAAAACCCCTGTGAACCTGAGGGAAGGAATGAGAAAGATGCTAAAAGTCTCCCACAGCTACTTCCTGTTGCACTTCTCCCCTCTCAGACTTGTCTCCATCAGCTCCGCAAGCTGCTTTGCTCCCTCTCAGAGTCCGTTGCAGTCCTCCTCCAGTTGGAAAAGTCCTCCCCCTCCTGACACCAGCTTTACTTTCCCTAGCTTCTTCCCCTCCCACCCCAGACACCCTTCCCTCTGCCTACCCGAATGCCTCCAGCCATCTCTGATCGTGTTGTATAATCTTTGTTGGCGACTCCCCAAGGAGAGCTGTGGCGGAGGAACACACGGTCTTCCCTACTCTCCCATGCAAACAGCCCTAACCGAGGGACGGAGCCTGAAGGATCCGAAACAATAGGGTATGGTGCAATGCTTGTCACACTCCCCCTCACCCCCACCTAGGCCCCTCTTTTGTGCAAAGAGAGGCAGCCACACACGGAGCCTCCTCCGCAGCAGGCATCCTTCTCCCCATTGTTGTCAAACAGAACGCGCTGTCACCGAGCCAAGGGCTGCAGAGCTGTGGGACGAATTAAAATGTGTGGGGAGCCCTGTGCTTTTTGACTTGAGCTCTGCTCTTTGCCACCAGCGAGGTTTTCCTGGAACTCTGTTCCCAGCCTCAGGATGGCTGTTTCAAAGGAAACGTCTGTACTCACCATGGCTCCAGAAATGGCGTTTGCAATATGGCATGTTTTATAATTGTTAAACCTAGGACACAACCTATACTTCTAAGTGTAGTCATTAGTGAATTCAAGCTGCCCAGATAAAATTTGTTGTGCCTTATTTTGTCTCCCTTAAGGGCTCACCTCCTTTCCCTGCTTTTGCTGACAATCAAATAACGGGAAAAGTACTGATGAGTTCCAGACATTAGAATAAACATGATTGGCACAGTGGAGAACTAGTGGCACAGGAATAACATGTTTTGCTTTAAGATGAGAGAGCAATGAGGTTAAGGGTTAGTTAATTCAGAAACGGAAAAGGCGGAGGGGGAGGGGGGAGGGAGAGGGGCGAAGGAAAGGAGGGAGAATTATTTTCAGAACATACGTGCCTGATCTAAAGATTCCCAAAGTCATTAAACCTTTAAAGTAGCCCAAATTCTCTCTTCAAAAGTTAATTTTCTCTTAAGACAGTAGTGTTACTCAGGGTTCCCTGTGTAAAGTGACTTTTCAGTGGTGTATTTGTCCTCTTCCAGACCTTTATTATGAGATCACTTAAATTCAAATGCATTTAAATTCAAATGCACTTAAATTCTTATGTGTTTTCTCCACCTCTAAGTTTTAAAATTTTTTTCCATTGTGAAAAGGAGCTTGATGTAATGACAAAAAGCTGCTGCTCCTTCTCCTCACTTTCCTCTTTGGTATCAGGCAAAATAAACAGCTTCCCTGCTTAATATGTATTTTCATTGTCTACTCTGACTAAACCAAACCATAAAGCAGTCCAGGAATCTTGGCCTTTCCTTGTGAAAAGCAGCATAAAAAGCACTGACTTTCCCTTGCAAATGGATAGCTGCTGGCCACATTCTGATCACCCCAAAAATTTCCAGTCCAAATCGACTGTCTGCCCCACAATATGTTTTAATGTGAGGCACCAGTTGATTAATTGCCTATATCTGTTTCTGATAGCCAGGTTGAATGTCTCCCCTATAGTCAACCTGGTAATTTTCTGCAATTCTCAGACTTCTCTTCCTTGCTTGTATTTCCCTTTTTTCTGTATTTTTGCAAAACAGCACAGAGCACTTAGTCTTTGAGCAACATGCTACTTCTTGTCATGGTACTTTTTTGGTCTGCAGGTATTACATCTGAGTTAATGCCTGTGTCCTGCCTTTGCTTGTTTCTCAGTGTCCCGGAACAAGGAATTTTTAATTTTTTTCATCTGTAAGTTAGGTGCCAGGGTAGAGCCACTTCTTTGTCCCCTGGTTCATACATGAATTATATATTTCCATTCTCCCTTATTCTTCCCTCGACACATGAAACGGGCCACAATCTGCAAGGCTGGCAGGAGCTTTGGTCTGTACAGAAGTTTTTATATAATGCACTCACAACCTTGCAAAACTCCATTACCAATGACAGATAAAACACCATTTTTTGAGGAAACAGTTCATTACATGGATAGCAGTCTCAATGGTGTGTGATTAAAATAGCCCATATGAATGCCTACTCTCTCTAAATATCCCTGTCACTTGGGCTTAATTGTTTACAACCATCTACTGATCTCTCCTATCCATGGCAAGTAGCTTCCCAGGTTGCTTTGTAGTACATGAGGCTGCCTTAATATCTCTGACAAATAGTTCAGATCCCCTTCATTTCCTTCAATAATCAGACTTTCATTCCTGGAATCATAGAACAGTAGAATGGTTTGGGACCTTAAAGATCATCTAGTTCCAACACCCCTGCCATGGGCAGAGACATCTTCCACTAGAGGAGGTGGCTTCAAAGTTCCATCCACCCTGGCCTTGAACACTTTGAGGAATGGGGCATCCACAACTTCTCTGGGCAATCTGTGCCAGTGTCTCAGCATTGTCACAGGGAAGAATATCTAATATCTATATCCTAGATATCTATATTCTGATATCTAATCTAAACCTGCCCTCTTTCAGTTTAAAGCCAACTCCCCTTGTCCTATCACTGTAAAAAGTCTCTCTTCAGCTTTCTTGTCAGCGCCCTGTAGGTACCAGAAGGCTGCTACATGATCTGCCTGTAGCCTTCTCTTCTCCCAGCCCTCTCAATCTGTTTTCATAAGAGAGGTGCTCTGGCACTCTGGTTAGTTTCATGGCACTCCTGTAGATCCGCTCTAAATTCTCAGGAATCCCTGTGTGAGCTTTCTGCCCTACTGTCTTTCATATCTCCTTATCTACTCTTGGTTGCAACTTGCCTACCCAATTGCTTTTCCATAGTATCCCCTATCAGATCAGATTTGTTGAAGAAATTATAAAGTGCTAATAATTATTCACCATAATAGAGATGAGCTTTTTTTATTGTCCAAATATTTAGCAATACCTATGCAATTGTTACAACTATCATGAGGATTCTTTCTTACATCCTATCAGCTTTTTGTCTGTCAGACCTTTTGTCTGCCTTCAAAATAGGTCTCTACATCAGAAAAATGCCCCTCCAAGTGCTGGGAAGATCCTCCAGGAGGTGTTACAAGGTGTTTGCATGACAAAAGGTTATGGTATTAAAACAAATTACTATGAAATATAATAGTACCCTGCTACACACCTTCACTAGGACTTAGGAGGCTGTTACAAACAAATCCTAAAGCATCTAGTGGTCATACATTTCTTAAAGACTCTCTTAGTCAAAACTTAGAGGTGTTGTCGGCAGCATTTCTCACTTTCAGTGAGCATCTTTTTGGACATTAGCTGGAGACCAGAGCGGGCCATCAGACAAGAGAAACTGACTGTTTTCATCGGGGAAGGAAAGAAAAAAATCAATTTCAGGAAGTAAATCTCCTTAATTTTTTAAGCATCTCTTTGTTTTCTTCTTTCAGGTAGATGGGCTTGAAACCAGAGCCTAGTCTTAATGGTTGAAGTCCTGGTTTTTGTGGGTGATGTCCCATATCACAGGCTGAGAAAAGAATGGTTAGGCTCTTAAGTTGGTTCAGTGCTAACAACAGCAGAGGGAACAGAAGGATGAAGTCAAGACATCAATGGTATTAAAATGTTTCCTAGTAATAAGGTTAAATTATAATTTTAATTATATGTATTGTAATGCATCTATATGTATAATTTGCATTATGAAAGAATCAGCAAGAAAAAACTGTGGAGTAAGCATTTGTTGATTCAGTAATGGAACTAACACCAACTCTCTCTAGGTCTTTGGACTTTTAACAGAATCCTAGTTTTCTACATGCCAGCTCTCCGTCAAAAAGGGACAAACTGTTCTCAGGGAAACATGAGTTATAAACCATAATAGCTTTCTTGCTCATGAGCTATATGTAGATCAAACACAGTTATGTGTTTGCAGAGTTGAGCATTTTTCATCTTGTTAAATGAGTATATGGTCAACACATTTCATCTGTAGTTTCTCAGCGTTCTTCCTAGCTATTGCTTCTTTGAGTATTTGCTGTTCTCTCCTTTCAGTCAGTGAATAACAAAAAAATTGCCTATAATTTGTTCTGTTCCACCCTAATTCACACCGATTTCTTAGATTCAGTTTTAATTGTATGAATTTGCTAATGAATATGGATACCTAAATTTACCATACTTCCCTCTTTCTTTGGACATTTGCTTCATGAATCATAATCAAAACATAGAAATCTGTGACAATGTTTGGGACATGTTTTGAATCTTAAAAGGGAAAAAGAGTTTTTGCAAGAATTATTACTAGCAAGCATATGTTTATTATCTAACCTTATGTTTCTCTGCTTCCATATATGCACGTGTTTAATGTAATCCTCTTCATATTTCTCTGTATGATTTCTTAGATCTAAAAATTGTATTTTTTTTGTATGTGCTTCAGGCTTCTGTCCTTTCTTTTCCCTAACCAGTCTCTAGGACATACTTACTATGCAAGTTTTGTAACCAAGCATCAGCCTGTACTCAAGTGTATTCTCTCAATTAGCTTGTCACTTCAATATCTGTTCTCTAAAACTTCTGCAAACTATATTCCACCCTAAATTCCAGTCCAGTTCTCATGGTAAAACACTGTTGCTCCTCCCAGCCTATTCCCTCTCTACCTCTGCTCCAAGCAACCACATTCTTCAATGGTCATGCCTATGGAAAGAAAGCTACTCTAGACAGAAGAGGCAAAAAGTTTTGCCACAAAGCAATCTCTTTATGGAAAAAAAAAATAAAAATTGCATCATGCCATCTATTCCTAGTTTAGGAGATTTTTATTTAAAACAGCTTTAGAAATTGCTTTCAAGTCACATTCTTTTCACAACATTTAGCCTAGGGAGACTAAACATCCCCTGGTGACACAGTTTGCGTTCTTCAACAAAATGTTCTTCAAGTTAACTATCTAGCAAGCCTGAGGGAAGAATCATTAAGGTCAATGAAAAATTTTAAATAAGAAATAAAAAGAAAAAAAAAATGAAGTCAGAAAGAAAAGACAGTTAAAAAACACCAGCTCAGCTGAAATCTGGCCAGTATAGCCCAGAGGGCTTCAGTGCCAGCTGTAACTGCAATGCAAGGAGTAGTATTGTCAGGGGATATGTGAAGCCTGAGGAACAACATATGGAATTTATGAACTAACAGAGGGACAGGAGGTCACTGAGGATCCACCCACCTACTAATGGCAATTACTGATGGGAGACATGCTTAGTCACTTCTGCAGGATTTAGTGATATGAATGCCAGCATGATGTTTTCTCCTAGGGTTTCTTAGACAAGGTCTGTTTTTTTCTCTTCATTTCTAAAGGAAACCTGTCCTCATGTGTCCTTCTACACCTGCCTGCCCCAGACACCAGAGTGGCTGACTTCTGCTGAAAGTGGATTCACCAGCCCAAAAAAGGGGAGAAAATTACTCAAACAGAAGAAGTCAGCAGTTTGCTGTCATCTTAGGGACCTACACTGACTGATGTGGGATCCCAGCAGCTCCCAGAGCCAGTGTGCAGGAGGAGGTTGGATTCCCTGGGCTCTCCCAGAAGGGTGGAAGGAGAAGCAGGACATGCCCCTAGCCCTTTTGCAGCTGCAGTCCATCCAGCTAGAGATCTCCATAACAGAGAAATATTCTGGGAAAGACATTATTACATGGAAGTACATTTCTCAGGACCCAGTTTCCTCATTGATTGTTTATTATGTCAACTTCTGTGAGCCTTGTAGCAGGTGCTGCCCATACCTTTGTGATTTCTATGAGTGGGAGAGGGCTGGGGAGTGCCCCCCGCCCAACCCACCTGCCACAGGGCCACTGGGTCAGGCTAAGGCTCCCTTGCCTCAAAATAAAGTTCATAAGGACAAAAGTACTAATGCGGAAGTAGTGTTTGCTAATGAGGAAGGACAAACTTGCACTGTATGCGTTCTGTAGAAGCAGTCCTGAGAGATGTGAGAGGTGTTAGTGTATAAGACAAGGGCTCTGCCAGAAGCAGGTCTCTCAGGAAGCTGACACATGATGGAACCACAGAGCAGTGACAGGTCAATTCAAAGTCTTGTGGACAGAAGATTGTGGTGCATCAAAATGTTGAACCAAATGAAGTTTGGAGAGTTTGATTGCATTCTTCCCTGCAATTACATGTTGAAAAATATGTTAACTACTGTCTCATTGACCCCTAAAGAATCTCTTAGTGTTTTTTTAAGAAGTAGTGTGTGATCTCAAAAAATGTGATCCCACCAGGGTTGTTCATTCTCCTCCATTGCCACCCACGTGTTCTAAAAGGTCTGATTTAACAACTTTGTTTCTGGCGGACTGATCAGATGTTTAATTACCTGTGAGTTCTGATAGTGTGCAAAATAAGGACTCTCCCTCATTTGAATGAAGAGCCTCTTTGACATCCTAGCATTCAATAACATGAACAGAACTGTGAATCACACCCCTGCTGTCAGAGGTTCAATTCCAGTCAAGGCTGTCTATTACCCCTTCATTCTGCTTTCTCCTTATAGCTCTGCTTCTGCATCATACACCCATAGCTTTCATCAGAACTATATGTTCTACTGTAGTGCACCACAGCACTGTTTTGCTAAAGCAGAGTCTTGCTTTCAGCAAGCATTATGTCAGTTCACATTTGTGAAAGAACTTAATGGTGTACTCACCTGCATTCCCCAGAAGGAAAATATCTGCAAAAAGTGAACAGTCAGATTTCCTTTACTGCATTATAGATGTTTGCCAGAATGAGAAAAATTATTGTATGTGTAATATTAAAAAATACTGTTGTAAAACAAATAATTATTCTGGTAGGGAGCCTGCACTATAGGTAAAGAAGATGAAAGCCAGCTTCTGATTTAACTTGTTCCTTACAGAGAGAAAAGAGAACTATCACTGAGCTGCCGGGCTTAGACTTGAATAGAGTTAGTCAAGAAATGATAGACAAAGCCCTGGGGAAACACATTACACCCATCACCCTGAAATCCACAATCAAAAGCAACCCATTATATAGTGACATCCAGGTGGATGACGACTGGGAGGAGAAGAAAAAGACCCCTTCCTGGACTGTGCAAGACTATGACAGGCACTCGCTGCACTCTAACTTGGCTAGCCACATAAAGGTAATGTGCTGTTGTGCTGAGTTTGAGCAAAGTGAATTGTTGTGAGCCATGTGATGCATGCATGAACCGCTCTGTGGCCTTACGACCCACTTGGTTCAATTTTGATGGAATTCCAGAAGTAAACACAGAGGTATTTTTTGGTACAGACATGACACAAACATGGGTTTGATTAGGAAAGAAAGTCTGCGTACCTAGTGACACTCCAGGAATTTCAGCCCTTTAGAACATGAGCTTTGACTAGAGAAAGGCTTAAACCACAACACTGCACAACTCAGCTCCCCTGTTTACATAGGGAAGAGCTATAAATGTGCCACTTAAGTACTATATAGCCACTTTAATAAGTGTTCATAGCAAAATTCTGTTATCAAATTACATACATTTTATGAACCTCATCTACACTATGCAGGATCCTGCCTATCTGTGGGTCAGCAAAAATCACTTTTAGGATACTTTTTTAAGTTTTTTTTCTGCTGTTCCTTTTTTTTTGAAAGAGAGTCAGATTTGTGTTTATACAATGACATCTCTTCTTGAAAAGACAAAACTGTTTGTTCTAGGTTTTTTGATCACATTTCAATGGCTGGTGTCCTACATTTGGTTTCTGGCTGAAAAGTGCGGCTTTAATTTTCCCCAGTGGAACATTTGCAGCATCTGGCAAGTAGCACAACTTACGTTCAAGTGAAAGTGTCTTGCATATGTGCTGTGATGTCTTAAATTCATTAATCAGTATCTGATGATAGCCAAAGTACTTCTGGGTATGTTCTAATGACTTTATGTGCAACAGAGAGAAACTGAGTTCATTTTCTGATTTTTCTTCTAGGAAAATCCTAATGATCTACAGTTCTGGATGGGGGATGTTTATACTCCTGGGTATGATACGTTGTTAAAAAAGAAAGAGAGAGAAAAAAAGCATTCCAAATATTGCCGAATCATCCTGCTCATGGTACTAGCTGTTTGCATTCTAATTACTGTAGTCACGCTCAGTGTTTTACTTACTTAGGATAGCCAGATAATGTTGATGGGATTTTTTTTTCAATAAATATTTTTATTAAAGTATTCCCCTCTCTTGTTTTATTTGAATTACATTTTTTTTGTCACAAATACAATTTGTTTGAGATCACTATTTAAAAAAATTCCTGTGCAGCACAAGGAATTGATCCTGAAAAGAGACAAATACTCTGAGTGTGTCTCAATGTCTCCTTACAGGTATAATTTAAATAGAAAAATATGACTATTTGACTTTTCTTAGTGCCTTCTTTGGACTAGTGATTTGGGTCAGTATTTGTAATGTTACATGTAGTATGTATGGACAACTAAGTGACTATTTTTTCTAATAAACACCCTCTTCATCTTTTTATGATAGCTATTTTTAAAATATAGTAAAGTAGTATAAAGCATTATTTAATGCTTTTAAATATGTTTTTAAAGATATCAAAAAGAATTTTAAACCAAAAATTAACACGTTACTTAGTGACAGAATGCATTGCTGCAATGATGCAACACTTAATGAAAAGGTAGCCTAAAAGCATAAATGTTTTCTTACGCTTATTCAAAGAAAAACAAAAAATAGATCACTGAGTTTCTATCAAAAGAATTCCCTGAGTCCTGAGATAGAGTTTCTTTATCCTTATGTGACCTTCCTTCTACATGTAGCATCTCCGTCACCCCAAAAGATGGAGTGACAATATGCTTTTTAATCTGATGTCAAAAACTGGAATGAAAGTGGTGGAATACTAGACTCTAAACCTGAATTACAATACATCTAAAAATATTAAAGTTACACAGCCAGGATGTGAAAAAAGGATGTTTGCAAACAAAAGAAACAAAATTAAATGTTAAGGGCATAGCACACAGACAATTAAGTTCATACACCTTAGAATAATTCAGGAAAATGAAAACATGATATAAAGGACAAAATAAAAAGTGAGTGAACATAGAGAGAAGAACTTCAAGTAATTATTTCCTTTCTGAAAAATACTCCAGGTGCTGCAAACTCTTTATATGTCCATATTTGGTATCTAAGGAGCTATGAAGGGATTTCCCTTACTCATAAGAGAATCTTACAGATGCATGGCAGCTGGAAAATTTGGGTTATACCAGTTCTACTTCTTGTCCCACAAAAAAGTGCTCTAGATTAAGCAAGGAATAGGACCAAGGTAGAGGGTTTGTGCTGTCCTTTCTGAATTCTAGAATGTGCCTTACTTACAGTAGGTTTACAGTACTTAACTCATGTCAGAGATGGATTCATCTTCAGACAAGTGTATTTAATTCCTTCCTTCTCATCTGGTCCATATTTGATTCTTGTTTGTGCTGTAACTACTTGGGCTTTAGACTAGCTTGTACCATAACTGGTTTGAAGATTTGTGATAAAAAAGCTTTCTGCTTTAATCTGGTGAGCATACAACAGCAAAATAGTGGCAGCATTTAAATGCACATGCATAAAATTAGTACCCCTGTTAAAAACTGAACTTAGGGGTAAATATATGCAGGAACTCAGACTCCTGCCTTGCAGCAGTTTCAGTGTATATGGGGGTTCTTGTCTGAAAGATCAGGCCCATCCAGTTTATGAAAGTAAGAACTTAGGAGTATTTTACAAGACTAATCGCTGACATTATGAAGTAACTACTTGTATTAAACCAACAATACTTGACTTTTTTCCAGCCCAAGTACATTCGCTTTAAGTGCATACAATGCAGAGACATCGTTTTGTAAATTATTGAGGCCTGCAGGCGGGAAGCCTAAAAGCAAAAGGCTCTGTAATTTCCAGGAAAACAGCCAATAATGCGTATTTCTTAACTGAGTTACTCTCAGTTTAGCAGAAAGGATAAAACCATTTTCTCCACAAGTCCATTCCAGGATGTTTCAGTCCTGTTTCACTGCTGTCACCTAGCGGAGAGCCAGAAAAGAACAAAAACGTATCAGGCATGGAGGGCCCGGGTTGGACTAATTTACTTTTTCTTTTTTTTAATTATTAGTTCTCCCCTTCCCCGGAGGTGGGGGGAAGGGCTGCGCGATGTTCTCGCTTTGGTGTCGCGGTGCTGCCGTGCGGGTTCCTCTGGTACCCCCTGGTGGCACAGTGACTAAACACTTGAATGCTTTCAGGGGAAAAAGACCCCCAGCGTCAACTGGCTGAGACACAAAGACCTCTCTTCAGGGGGGAGTGGTGGAGCCTGGGAATCCTTTGTACCATGTGTTTACTCTAAAAGCAATTAGGGAAACACCCTTTCTTTAACGTCTTGATGCAGTATAAGTTTACGTGTGTTGGAGAAAAACAATTTAAATTTTTGGTTGGTAAGGTTGTTTTATGTTGTCTCTTTAATTCTATGTGTTTGTGGTTTTGTTTTTATTTTGTTGGCTTTGGTAGATTTTTTTTAATTCATTGGTGATGGACTGAAGAAGACAATCACTTAACACTCATAGTGAATTAGGATCAGGATTGCTGTTTGGAGAACAGAATGTTTAGTGTATTCCAAAAGTACTTAAAAAACTGTAAGAAAAGGAGGCTCAGGAGAACCTTATTGCTCTCTACAACTACCAGAAAGAAAGTTGTAGACAAGCGGGGGTCTCTGGGGGTCTATCACAGAATATGGTGAGTTGAAAGGGATCCATCAGGATCATCAAGTCCAACTCCTGGCTCTGCACAGGGCCATCCCCAAGTCACGCCATGTGCCCTGAGAGTATTGTCCAAAATGCTTTTTGAACTCTGTCAGGATTGGTGCTGTGACCAGTTTCCTGGGGAGCCTGGTTCAGTGCTCAACCACCCTCTGGGAGAAGAACCTTTTTCTAATATCCAACCTAAACCTCCCCTGGCACAACTTCAGGCCATTCTCTCAGGTACTGTCACTGGTCACAACAGATCAGTGCCTGCCTCTCTTCCCCTCACAAGGGAGTTGTAAGTGCAATGAGATCTCCTCTCAGTCTCCTCCAGGCTGAAGCAGACCAAGTGATCTCAGGCACTTCTCGTGAGGCTTCCCCTCTAGACCCGTCACCATTCTTATAGCTGTCCTTTGGACACTCTCTAGTAGCATAATATCTTTTTTGTATTCTTCAACCCCAAACTGCCTACAATATTCCCGGTGAGGCCACCCCAGTGCAGAGCAGAGCGGGACAATCCCCTCCCTCCAGCGGCTGGCGATGCTTTGCCTGATGCCCCCAGGACACGGTTGGCCCTCCTGGCTGACAAGGCACTGCTGACTCATATTCAACTGCATCATGAAGAAACTTTGACTTCAATAAAATTTAGGCAGGTGCTTAAAAACGTCAAAGATAAGAAAGTAGTCAAATTTGCATCAGAAAAGAAACAAATCTCGGCATGGGATTAAAGTTTTTATTCCAATGGTAATCAGCTCAAAGAGCAGCAAACTCTCCTGTTTAAGTCAGTACAACTCTTACCATACAACATCAAGCTGATACATCAGTATCTTACCAGCACCTAGGACAAGGGTATAACTGTGCTGGAGTACTACCTTTGACTCAGAAAACTGGCGTTTGCAGTGACACATAGGAGGAATTCACTCTTATAAGCTGCACAGCAGTAACTCGGAAGCAAAGAATATTATTTATTCATGCAGATTCTACTCACTTATAATTGCACTGGTAATTACCAATTTCACAAAAGATTTGAAAAAAATTAACTTTTTTTCTCTCCAGTAAATAAGGGTTAGCTTTCAAAATTGCCGTAGTGACTTTTTACTGACTTTCAACACCATTACTCTCCCAAATCACTAGAGCATCTCAGAAGATTCTGTTGATGTTCTCAACCTTCTTCTTCCTTTGTTGCATTTGTCCCATTCCAAAAGTGTCCAGAAATATGCACCTGAGTTCTCATATTATCTGATTGTGGGCTGTAAAGTTGCTGAAAACAAACTCATTCTTGGCTCTGGCACTCCAACAAGCACATTTTGGGAAAATTACAGCTACCACTCCCCTTCAGTAAAGTACAGAGATGACCCACTCAGGGTTTGTTGCTTTAGCAGGGTACATGTTAAATTTCCAGCTTAATTTTTTTTTTTTTTTCTTCTGCCAAGGCACTCATTATACAAGACAAGAACTATAATAGAAAAATGAGAAGGGAAGAGACATTTTTGAGTTTGCCACGAGCCAGGTCACCTGGGTCACATCAGGATTTGAAAAAGAAAGATGCAGTATGAGCTGTGACTTGTCATGTATTATAAATTTCTCTGGGTAGGGCAGGAGTTACTCCATCAGTTATGATATTCTGGTGTGAGAGTGCTGAATGAATAACCATAATAGCAGAACCTGTGTGGGTACTAAACATCTCTGCTATCAGTGAAAGATCAGGAAGGTCTGTCATGAAGTCCCCTACCCAAGGAGAATGTTCTGTTGATTAGTTCAGAGATGTTTTCAAGCAAATCAGTGTATTGAGTCCAGTCCAAGGATGTCTACATGATTATGCTCCTGTAAACTGAACAATTCTCTGAAATATAAATTTATGGGGAATCTAGTCAGATGAGCTGAGCATGAGACAGTCATCCAGCACAACAAATGTGATGCTTCTGTCAATTGTTTTCTCATGTGGTTTTACTGGTTAGAAGGTGCACCCAGATTAAAAAAGATAGAATAGCAGTTACCTTCTGTAACAAGCAACAGGTGAACAAGTGTAACATATTGTATCATCTTTTTTTTCCACAAGATACATTTTAAAAGTTTTTAGCATCCAGTATTTTTGGTGGATTACACTTTTTGGTCTAATAACAGCATTTCCTCCTATTCCTTCCTTCATAAAAAGTGTCTTTTGCACTACTGGGTTTTTTTGGGTGAGGTTGTTGGGGGTTTTTTGTGGTTTTTTTGGTTGTTTTTTGTTGTTTTTGTTGTGGTGGTGGTGGTGGTGGTGATGGGGTGTTGTTTGTGTGGGGATTATTTTTTTGTTTGGTTGTGAGGTTTTTTTGTTGTTTTTTAAAGGTTTTCCTAGAAAGTTTTACCTTCTGTGGCTTCACCATTCTGCTGTGGCTTCACCTGTACAGCCATAACCTGATTATTTGCATTCTGGAGGAATCCATTAATGAATACGTAAGAGACTCTTTTGTCTGTGAGCTCCTGCTCATATTGATGGGTTTTCTCTGTTCCAACTCTTTTTTCATGCAACATCAGTTCAGACTCAAACCACTGCTACATCCAGTCTCAGGTACCTGAATTAATGGGTAGGAACATGACATGTGCCATGGTTCAGCTCATTTCTCAGTGATCTGGTGGCACTGCAAACCCAGAGTTGTAAGTCAAGTTTGACAGGCCTGTGCCCATTTATAGTCCATTGGATGGAAGAAAACAGAACAGTGGTAAAGAAATATAAATCTCTTCATTAAATACTTGTCTGCAAGTCTATGAATTTAAATCTGTAAAAGATTAAACTTGTGAGATTTGTGTGAGCATTCTCCCCTTCCCCTCCCTCCTCTTCTCTCCAAATACAAACACATTCCAGGCAGATTTTTGCTGGAGGATAGATGTAGTTCAAGTTTGAATTGAGGTGGAGTCTGAGTGAACATGTGCTTTAGATAAACAGCTTTTGACCAGACCTCTCTGGGCAGTGATTTCTTCTTTTTGCAGCTGCTTCTCAGTGGATTTCTCCCTCGGAGCAGCCAGTCTGATCAGTGGTGGTGGTATATCCTGACAGGCAACCCTCTTCCTGACAGAAGTACTTGCCAAGATTTTCTAGTGCTGGAAGCTGATTTTGTGAACCTTTGCAGCTGAACACTTGTTGCAATGATCCTGGTACACCTATGATGCTGACCATGACACACCAAATCCAGGAGCCAGAATATTAATTTATGAATTATATATTGTTAAGAATTCTCCTTTCCGTACCAGACCTAATATAAGTCATCTGGTTTTGGAAAAAAAATTATGGACACTCTCTCCTCTGATATATTATGTTCTATTAACACAACCCAGCAACAAAAATCCCATACACAATTACATTTTCAATGCATTATTGAAACCAGTTGGCAGGCAGTTTTTACGTTGAGAGAGAGGAATAGTTAATTCATAGCTGTATGACGTTCATTTTCATAAGAACTCACAGACCCTAAGTTGGTGTGTGTTATTTTTTCCACCCATGTATTTAGCTTCACAGACAACCCAGCACATGAACCAGCCTTTCAAAGAGGGTTTGTTTCCCTCTGGGGTTTCCTCTGTGCTGACTGTGCTCTTTTTGGAAATTCTCCAAAAGGCCACTCTCAACTCACAAATCAATTTGCTGCAGCTGGTGCAGTAAATTGAAATTCTTGTAGCTGTAAGTGGCTTCATCTGTGGGAATTCTTGTTGCCTGTAGTAAGGTTAGTCTTGTTGGAGGAAGCAGTGTTGAGGTAAGGTAAAAGGCAGAGGGTTTTATGACAGTGCAGTTATTGTTCCACACAGCACAAATCTACTGGGTGTCAGGCTTATTTGCTTCAAATTTGGTAGACTTGCTGTTTTTAATACCTGTGAGTGGTGTGCTTGTTTCATCTTAAAGCTTCTCTCTTTTCTAGGCACAGCTGAATACTGAAAGCATATATGTAACCATGGCTGCTGAAGTAGAATATTTTATTCAGCTTTTTGGGTCTCTCTTTTAAGTATCTTGGTACTTCCTAAGAAAGGGAAGAGCTAAAATAGTGAAAATAGAGAAGGGTTTTGTTGTGGGAGATGTTTGCTTTTGTTCAAAGTCTGATTTGTCTTTTTCACTCTGTCATGTGCTTTTTTGTTTTCTGAACCGTAAGCATAACATTTTGAAACTGCTTGGGATATAAGAGAATCTGGATAGAGAAGCTGTAAGTGAATAATGTTCTCTGTGTGACTAGTCCTGTTAGTGGTAAATTGCTAAGGGAAATACTGTGTGCCTTATAAAAGTAGCTGTTAGACCAAAATAAGGACAGAGCCTTCAATCTTTAAATTTGCAATAGTTCTCTTTCTTTTCAATGAGCAAGACCATAAATGTTGTCTCTTCTTATTGAGACATGAGCTGAAGCAATATTAGTATACTGGCATGTGGGTAATTTATATACTTAGGGGCCAAAAGTGATTGTTCTTTGGGATTTTTTTTGTTTTTTTTTTTTTTTTTTTTTTTTTTTGATGTATGTTTCTTATGATTAACTGCACTGAATTTCAGAACTATTTGTTTTAGGTATGTGAGGGAAAAGATTCAAGTAAGGAATCAGGAAGCCTTATTTTGTCTGAAATTATCTGTATTGCTCTAAAGGTCCGATAAGTTATTGCATCTTTATTACACCCTATAAACCCTTTTGCCTGCAATATAAAGTTACGATATAGCATAGCTTACAGAGACTATTTAAAAATAGAATAATGAGAAATGGAATGGGAAAACTCTACATTTGTTAAGATTAAGCTAAGAATAAAGAGGCAGCTATGACAGTAAATCAGGCTTTATTCTTAGTTGAAATGTGACACATAAAGTATACTTAGGACAAGAATAAATCCTGGGCAAGGCATTTAGAATTGAATGAGCTCAACAGTATCAACAGTAGCTCTGGTGGTGTACATAGGGGTAAAAATATTAAACATTAGAAGTAATTAGGTCAGAAGTATAAGATTATACAGAGCTCAAAGCTAGAGAAAAATGGTCTCTCCCAGCAAATGGAATAGAGATACTGTTTGCAGCCTGAAAGCCAATGCGTTAAATTGGCAAGCTGTTAAATCCTAAGGCAATAGAACACAAATGAGTAAAACCTAGGGTTTACAATAGTAATGTTGGGTGGAAACGAATGTTGCAATACACTGCAAACTGCCAAGGGAGAGAAGAATTCACTAAGGACCTAAATGCATATCTGACCTTGAAGTAAGAAATCAGCTTCTTTGGGTGTTTTTTGAAAAAAAAAAAAAAAGGTATTTGATGGTAGGATCTATATAATGATGCCCATTGAATTTCACCTTAGTGACTACATTTAATGGTATGTGCCTTGGTCAGATACTTTTCCTAGTGCTGTGTCCACACCCCTATGACAAGTGAGAAGTCAGTGACCTTATTTTCAGAGGCAGCTCTACCACCAAAAAACATGCTTACATTCTGAGTTAGATCTCCTGCCATTATGATAGATTATTCTCTGTGCCCCTGAGTTTGGACACAACAGTTGTGATGATGGGTCTGTCAGATGCTGCCAACATGCCTGGCCTTCCCCTCTCTGCATCCTGGCAGTCGGGAACTATGATTGACCTTTTCATTTGTCTGACACCTGTAACATTTCTTGGAGACTCAGTCATGTACACCTCTGGCTCAAGGCATGTTGTTCATTTTCAGTGCATTTTGAACTTTTTTTTTTTAAGAAGCTATTCTTTTTCTTTCAGAATGACTGGCATATTCAGTCACATAACCATTTTGTCCAATAGCAGATTTGTCTTCATTGCCAGCCAGAATAAGTGTATGTATATGTATACACGGAGGTATGCCAATGCATAAATACATATGGAATGTATGATACAGAGAGAATTGTGTGTGTGTAGTGCATACACTTGAAAGAAGCATTGGCCCTGTGATGTTGTTTCCTTCAAAAAAGAAGAGGTGAAGTGTTTTTTTCTGACATCTAAAGCAAAAATCTTCAATATCAAGAAGAGTTTTATTCGAGCAGTTCTTAAACCACCGTAAGGGTATACTAAGACGAACAAGACATAGAGCATAGTACTTGTGAAACAGATGGCATTAGTCTCTTGTTACTTATTGCTAACTACTGCTACTACTTCTTTGAGGAGGGCTGGTGATCAAACACTAAGAGAAAGCAACTAGAGTGCCAGCTGGGGACCACTGATGATTTCAGTTTGCTTGTTGAGGATTTGTACTGAACATCCCTTTGCACTTTCACAAGCCCACTTGTGAAAGATGTGATGACGTGGCCTTTTGAGATGTGCTGTGTAACTCACTGGCAGTTGGAAATGAATCCCGAGTTATCCAGAGGTCTATAAAGCTGAATTTCTCATGCAGCTGCAAGCTGGGGCTGCTGAGGTCACACAGGGGTGTGGGCATCCTACTTGTCAACCAGCCAGCTCAGACAGGGAGGTGGACACTGCAGCTCAGTAGGCTGTACTGGCTGTCTGGGCAGTGGGGCAGTCCTGCAGCTGGGGGAAACCAGGCAGGCAGCATTGGCCCTCTCTGTTGGCTCCCACTGAAATTTCTCCTGGGATCAATTCACTTCAGAGATGGCATAGTCTCTTAAACAACAAAAAAGACCCTCCTCACTTTCTCACCTGTAAATGTTTTAACATGTTATGACTGGAGACTGAATGCTTGCTGAAAATAAAACTTTTTGCTATTATTTTCTTAATCCATTTTGCCTTCATTATACAGCTTGGTGATGTGGACCATAAGGGTAAGGAACAGTGTAAACTCACCAAAACCAAAATTGTATGTATTTCTGTGAAGTATCAGGAGTTACTTAGTGTTCAAAATCAGTTTCCAACCTGCTAATTAAGTAAATTGCTGCTGCATGCTTATGAAGTATCGAAGAATAGGCTGTTACTGGTGATTTCAGCAGAATTGACTTGAGGAAGCTGTTTATCAATGAGATGATGAGGAAGGCATCCATTTTAAAGTTCTGCAAACTAAAAAGGGCTCGATTTTGTTGTATATTAAATTCAACTAAAAATACTAAAGTCCAGGGGGCTTTCACTGCCTTTTCCTTGTTTTCCCCCTCTATTAGGAGATGTGCTTCCAGCTATGCCTTTAAAACCTGCTAAGATCTAGGGGCATGTGTTGAGGATTCATTCTAACAAATCAAAATAATGTCCTATTCCTAAAAATGTTCTGTGGCTTAGGATTTTGTATATTTTCCTTTCATACATGGTGTTCAGAAAGGATGCCAGAATGCCTAGGAAGTTGTTCTTCATAATGTCAGCGGCGTTGTTGTTAGACAAATCCTCCCTTTACAGTATAGTTATGTGATTCTTCTCAAGTTTCTTTTCTGACACAAGGCTAGATCTTCCTGCCCTATCCTAGTACTGATCCATCCTGGTTATATCTGTATATGCCAACAGTCTATTTGGTTATCTGCCAAAGTTCAAGTTCACAGAGCCAGCTACATCCACAGCTTGTTCCTACTGCAAACCAGTTTGCACTCATGCCACATACTGACAGCACACAAATTTGGCAAGCACATTTAATCTTCAAAATCATTCAGTATATCTTTGCAGCTCCCTCTGACATGTCTCTTATGTGCACTATATTTACACCACAGGTTATGCAATATTCTCTAGCAGCTGGCCATGTTGATCTACTTCAACCAGTGTCCTGCCAGCTGCAGGAAAGCTGCACCAGCAACTACATCAAAGGGTCATTATTTGTGTTAGGGCCAGAAACCCCAAGAAGTTGTCATGCTTTAAAATAAACAGACTCATGAAGATTTTAGGAATATATAGCTAGGTCATGTAGAAAGAAAACTAGAGACAAAGCACAATTTGAAGTCAATTTGGCTACTTCTGTTAGGGATAACAAAAGTGCTTCTATAAATACATTATTAACAACAGGAAGGGCAAGGAAAACCTCCATTCTTTGTTGGACTTGGGGAGAAGCCTAGCTAGCAGAGATGAGGAGAAGGTTGAGGTACTTAACACCTACTTTGCCTCAGTTTTCACCAGTAAGATGGGTGGCCCTCAGAACAACTGGCCTCCGGAGCTGGTAGACAGAGACAGGAAGCTGAATAGCCCTCCTGTATTCCAGGAGGAAATAGTGACTGACTGAGCCATCTGGATCCTCACAAGTCCATGGAACGAGATGGGATTCATCCTAGGGTGATGAGGGAGGTGGTTGAAGAGCTTGCCAAGCTGCTCTCCATCATCTTCCAACAGTCCTGGCTCACTTAGGAGGTCTCAGACAATTGAAAGTTGGTGAATGTCACTCCACAAAAAGGACTGCAAGGAGGACTCGGGCAACTACAGGACTGTCAGCCTGCCCTTGGTGCCTGGCAAGGTTACGGAGCAGAGCATCCTGAGTGTGATCACATAGCACCTACAGGATGGACAAGGGATCAGACCCAGCCAGCATGGGTGTAGGAGGGGCAGGTCCTGCCCAATCAACCTGATCTCCTTTTATGATCAGGTGACCCACCTGGTGGATGAGGGGAAGGCTGTGGATGTGGTCTGTCTGGACCTCAACAAAGCCTTTGACGCCATCTCCCATAGCACACTCCTGGAAAAGCTGGCAGCCCACGGCTTGGACAGGCTCTCTGCTGGGTTAGGAACTGGCTGGATGGCCAGGCCCAGAGAGTGCTCGTGCGTGAATGGGGCTGCATCCAGTTGGCAGCCGGTCACCAGTGGTGTCCCCCAGGGGTCAGTGTTGGGCCCAGTTCTGTTTAACATCTTTATTGATGATTTAGATGAGGGGATTGAGAAAATTTGCTGATTACACCAAGTAGATTCCCTGTCCCTGAAGGTTTTTAAACTGAGATTGGACGTGGCACTTAGTGCCAAGATTTAGTAAACAGACTGGAGTTGGATCAAGGGTTGGACTCGATGATCTTGGAGGACTTTTCCAACCCAATCAATTCTATGATTCTAATATTGGCTTGAGCCACATCTATTGGATTTCACACAGGACTGATATCTTTATGCAGACCATACTTAAAAAGACCAAAAAAACCCCCACATCCTGGATGACCACTGTGGTCGTCATCTTGACCTTGGTCCACATCTTCTATGACTGTGTGGTGAGAAGAGAAGGCACCAACTTGGTCTTTCATAGGCATAGTGATGAAATGTCTCAGTGATGGTTAAAAGCTGGATGGCAAGGTCACCAGTGTCCCATTTGAAGCCCTGGAGATCCAGCACAGGCATTATAAAAGGCCTATAGCAGGAAAATTGGATAAATAAATGCTTCATCCATCCCTGTTGATCAGAATGTTAAGTTAGAAATGAGGCGTAACATTAGCAAGTGTCACACTGGCATTGCTTGTTCTGAGGTCAGGCATCAGCTAGCAGAGATTTTTTGTGAATTCAGCAGTCTGCAAGGGCTCCAAGTGCACTCATATCCCTGTGTCCCTTGCAGAGCTGCAGCCAACTACTGCAGGGAGGTTTGTGGAGAGGGGGACTCCACCTGGCACTCACCTGGCACTGACGGATGCCATGAAATTTATTCTATCCATTTTTTAATCCCATGTTACAAAGTATTTGACCCAAACCAGACAGCCTTGGCCTTCTTGCGCTAAGAGTTGGACTCAATGACCCTTGTAGGTCTCTCCAACTCAGCATATTCTGTGATTCTGTGATTCCATGATTCCAAGCACCAGGCAAACGGAACCTCTTTTCTCTCTCGTGTTGCCTGTATCCATGATAGACTTCTTATGAGATATTGAATGCTTCAGTTTTATACTCAGGTTATTCTGTCAAACAGAAATTTTCTGAAAGCAGTGTCTGCCAAGTCAGGTCCTGAGTTGCTTTGTTGATGTGAAAGGAGGCAGTTGTGAGATAGGTTCAAAGCAAGTACTGCAATGTGGAAATCTGCATTGAAATGCCAGAGCAGAGTGCTGGTGATTTGTTGCACGTGGACTTCTGTCTATTTTGACTTTCTTAGCTTTGTTTGTGATTAGTCAGAATGTTATTACTGCAGAATGTTTCTTTTTAATTCTTTGAAGATGGAATAAATGAGTAAAAAATTATCTACTGGGAAAATTAAATTAATATGCTATAAATCCCGATGATAATAGTATCTAGAAATACATCTTGGGGAAAGGTGTATTGGTGTATTGGAAGGTGTATTGGAAGAAACTATTCCCTTAAATATTTCTTATATCTCATTTAATCTACCTCAAGAATGCATTTTTAAAGCATTTCTTAGTTATTTTAATTAGGAAATTTTTATTTTATAGTTTCTATTGGCTACTCACGTCCCTTTTCAGTAACTTCCACAGACATTCTGTGTACTGCTGTAGTACATTATTCCTATGACTTTGTACATTACTGGAATCTCTACTAAACTAACAAACACTTCAAGGTTTTCAAGAGACAGTAGAGAAATGTTTATAGTAATAACTGTTTAGTACACCATTATATTACTCAACACAGTGCAATCAGCTATCAAAAATATGTCATTTTAAGCAATATGTTTCTGTGCTTTTCTGATTCAAAGTATTTTTCTTCATTTTGCTCCTGGTTAAACATTTATTCGTCTGATTTCCATGACAGTATTAGTACTTTTGTTTGTGAGTATACAAGGTGGAAATATAAAAAACCCTCAACTATTTTTTTAGGCTACCAGACATTAAAATAGTTGTAATGATACTGAAATTTTGACAAAAAGATAGATTGTATGATGAACCATACTTGCCTCTCCAATACTAATTACTCATCTGGGTCATTACATATTTTTAAAAATCTATTTATATAATGTACCCTATAGGAAAAATTTCTTGCTGGAGTAAATAATTTTAACCCCATTGGTTTCAACAGGACTGCAACAGAAATGTTTTGTATATTGTTTTTTAATCCTTCCTTGGAGAAATATAACCAAAGTGAATATTCCCACATATAATTTAGTAATTAAAAAAAAAAAAAAAAATTCTCCTTCAGGCTTACTCTGTTTCAGGGTGTGATATTTTCAAATGGAATTTTTTATGGCTGCACACCAGGGGATACACTAGGTTGCCCTTACTGGCTAGTGAGGCACTGAGGAACTGCTGAAAATGGAATAGACAGAGAAGTTTCACTCTGTGAACTCCTAAAAAGGTGTGCTCTTCGACTTGGTGTAAATGCTCCTTCACAGATATCTTTAGGGTTTGATAAGAGAGGAATCAATTCTGGTGACAGTAGCCTCTCTCAGCATAACTTTCTGTACAGATTTCAAGACTGACAGATAGACTTCAACAGAGCATTTGATTAAAAAAAAAAAGGTGTTGGTAATCTCATTGAGAAGCTTCCTATTTCTGCTTCCTGAAGATTCCTATACTGATACCTGGGCACTAGAAATTCCTTTAACAGAAAGGTTAGAGCAACTTATGTCGAATGTCAATGAAATTTTTTAAACTATTCTTCTCTTTCTTTCTCTGGTAACTCTCTTCCCTAGGAACAATCATTTGTGTTTAACCAGAGCAGATTAAGAAACCATCTCTAAGCAAATCTTTTCCATCCATGGTGTTTTCACTCAAAATTTTATTTCAATTCATATTTGTTAACAGAGTTTTTCCTGAAAAATATACTGAGAATATTTTATAAAATGAAATGTTTAATGTCCACACAACAGTGAATTAGAGTTTATCTGTGAGATGTCAGCAAATTTAGCAGAGGAAGAGCATTTTTTAGATTTAGTGAGATTGTTTTACTCACAGAATGACGGAGTGGCAACAATCAATGCAAGTGTGTTCTGTCTGTGCCAGCACAATAGATATATTGAAGGCAGAATATACCTGCCTTCTTCCTTGTTCAAGCAGTGCAGCAGAGTTACAGCATGAAAAGGGCTCATTTATTTAGAGCCTGCTTACTCAGAAGTGTCCAAAGACTGAAGTCTGACAACTAATAGATCTTGAAGTCTAATTTTGATGAAGACAGGCTATCACCCACTGGGTGAGGCTTAAGGCTGCCTTGCCTCTTACAAAATGATTTCCATTTATTCTGAGAAATCCCATTTTTTTTACTAAGTGCTATTACAGGGGAAAAAAAAATGTTACTAACCAAGTTCTAGCTTCAACTGAAGTCTGCATAGCCCCAGGGTATAAACAGTGACAATCTGACTCCACAAATATTGTTATTATAGTCATGTCATAACTCTCTAGTACTTAAGTGGGCTTTTCAGGAAAATAATGTTCTTAGGTACACCTTTTATATACTTGAATGACTCCCTCAGTATGAACGCAGTAGTGTTAGTGCTACACAGTAAGTAAAGCTCTTACTTCTGCAAATACAAACCTTTAATCTTTTGGCCATTTTATAGGCTGTGAGCTCTTTGGACATGTATGCATGCAGGATATATCTGTGCAGCGTAGGATCTGGCTACTAGCAGATGTTGGAGGTGGGCAATCATCATATCACTGAAGGCATTACACTCCACTTGTCAGTAGAACCAACTGCTTTGAGAGAACTGATGAGCCAGGGTACTGTTTTTGATTTTGGAGCTAGCTTATCTGACACAGGCTCAACTTTCTCGGTAGACTCCGCACTGTAAGTTACATCTTTAACAAGTCAAATTTTTTGAGTTAATGGAGCTCAGATGGTTAGAGCCCAGTGCTGTTAGTGCCAAGGTTGTGGGTTTAATACGTATGTGGTCATTCAGTTAAGAGCTGGACTCAATGATCCCTGTGTTTTCCTTCCAACTCAGAATATCCTATGATTCTGTGATTTATTCACTGAGGTCTTGAACTTTAAATAATCCAAAGCCTATAAAGAGAAGTCATACACTTAACATCCAATTCTACCACCTTTCTTCAACAGAAATGTTGAGAGTTCTGATTTAGCGGGTATTTAGCCGATTGTCTGCACAAAGATTCTTATGATCACAGTTACAGTCAAGGTCTTTTGAGGTCTTTAAATCTCCAAGCAAACCATAGTTTGGTGTATTAATAGGAACTTATATTACAATAAGAGTGGCAAAGAAAAGGGCAGAATCAGCTTGCTTACATGGTATAATTCTTTAATTTTTTCTTAATTTTTAAAATATTAATTTTCTTAAATAAAAATGATTATGCTACTCTGAAAATGTTCTAGGTTAACATTCTTATTTCATCTAGCGAAAGAAAATTCTCTCTATTCCTTGAATGTTTCACAGTATAATGGCACACAGCCCACACCATGGGTAATTTGAATGAACAGCAGGCCTCCAAATTACACTGAAAGGGCTGTTATATTTCAAGCAGGGAACATTTTTATTACAGTCACAGTCCTGACATCCTACAGGGTGCATATACATTTTTTCTTCTCTCTTGATACCAGACCAACAGACAACTAGCTGGAATAAGTGGGCATCTCTGAAATACCCATGGAGAGTTTACAAATACAGGTACCTCAACTTTTTGATGCTGGAGTATTTTGTACTGAGACAAATCTGTTTTATTCTCAGGAACTGTAGCACGAATTGCATGCAGGAAGCCTCATCACATACAATCAGTGATTCACAGTTTCATTCAGAGCAGACAGCCACTTAATGGCATTATTCAGCCCAGCGAGCAGGGATTTGTGTAATGGGGCTTTCCAGAAGTATTACCACAGCAGTGAAGAGAGGTAGTAGCTCAATATTTTCTGTTAGTGTTTGACCTTTTATCATACTTTGGACCTTAATGCAGCCTTAGCTGCTTCGCCCTCTTGCTTTAGAACAAGTCTGCCCATTTTTTCGGTAGCTAAATTAGGACTCAAACAGATAGTAGTCCTAGGCCACATCTTTGTGTTTGTATTCTCATCCCAGTAGTTCCCTCCTTCCTCATCATCACTGTCTCTTTCAATTTCAATGCTACAGAAGCTGTAGTTCATTATAATGAACTGCAGTTCATTAGTGGGGCTCTCTGAACCATGGAAATTCCTTCCTAAAGAGCTGCCACCCCAATAAAGCAAGCTAAAAGATTGGGAATTTTGCAGTGTTCAAATAACAGTTTTGAAAGAACTCTATCCCCTAAAAAGGAAAATAAACATATCTTGGGATTCATAACAACACACACATTTTAATGTTATGAAACACAAGGGAATGTACATATCTAGACATTAAAGTGCACAATTACACATTTTTGTTAAATTTTCCATGTGTCTTAGGTTGTGTCTTTATTGGTCACTGATACACATCATACATATATTCAAAAGAGCTATCCATGACTTTCAGGAGAGGCTAATGACCAGAAAGCTGTGCTAAGATTCAGCAGAGTCTATTCTTAGTCTTGTTATCAGTAGACTAGATGACCTTGGAAAAGTGAATTCACCTCTCCAGACCTCAGCTCTACTTACTGAAATACATTTACATCTATCTCCCCTTGAATTATGATCTGATATGTGATGGGGAAAGGTTTAATACCTCTCTTATTGTTCACAGAAGTAAAGAACATGCAAACTCTGCCTATAATCTATTGGAACATCAGCTGTATTCTCAAAACTGAAGGTCTATAGGTTCAGTTCCTTGAAGTAATGATCCAAAAGGTGTCACAGAATCATAGAATACACTGGTTTGGAGGGGACCCACAATGATCATTTATCCAACCCTTATCCCTGCACAGGACCATCCTGAAGAGTCACACCATGTGCCTGAAAGTATCATCCAAACACTTCTTGAACTCTGTCAGGCTTGGTGCTGGGACCACTTTCCTGGGGAACTTGTTCCAGTGCACAACAACCATCGGGGTGAAGAACCTTTTTCTAATACCCAACCTAAACCTCCCCTGACACAACTTCAGGCCATTCCCTCCAGTGCTGTCACTGATCACCACAGAGAAGAGATCAGTGTCTGCCCCTCCTCTTCCCCTCACAAGGAAGTTGTAACTGCAATGAGATCTCCCCTCACTGTCCTCTTCTCCAGGCTGAACAGATCAAGTGCCCTCAGCTGCTCCTCATGTGGCTTCTGCTCAAGGCCCTTCACCATCTTCATTGCCCTCCTTTGGACACTCTCTAATAGCTGAATATCTTTTATATATTTTGATGTTCAGAACTGCACACAATATTCAAGGTGAGGCAGTACCAGATAAATAACTCATGTTTTCCTCCAAATGAATAGAATTTCTGCAAAGAAATTTTTCCTACCAAGAACTGTCCTTTGGAAGCTTGTTCCTGATACCTTGAATAACATAGTTTCCAAAGTGCCATTGCATTTTGTAATGTCTTTTAAACAACCCTCACTTTGCATTTTCTAAGACAATTCATAAAGACAAAAGTAGTAAAGATTTTATTTATTTATTTACTTCATCAAGCTATTTAGTATGACTTGATCAAAATATTTAATATGATAATTCAGATGAAAGAACTTAGGCGTATTGTGGTTTTCTCTTCCACTGTGGCAATTCTGTGTTTTTGTGTGGCTAATGAGTTTACTCAAGATCATGTATTACTCAGGATATGCAGAGCCATTCAGAAGACAGACTGTCCTTGCAAGGGGGATAAACTGGTCTGACCTACTGCCTTCTGCAGTGAGTCCACAGTGACAAGATGAACATGAACAGTGGCAGTTTATAAGAAGGAACAGACGTCATTGATGCCACAACATTTTAGATAGCTCTACAGATTTACAGAATTGTACAGATGCCATCAAGGGCATTAAAATGCTGATACATTTAACAGAGAAACATGTAGCAAGAACCATAGAGAAAACTGAAAAGCTGTAAAAAAGTAAAGGGCAGGTAGAAATATTTCCAAGATTTATGTGGAACCCCAAAGAAAATTTAGCAATGTGGTGACAAGGGGGAATCCGACAATAATATTGTCAATAAGTTTTCTTATTCCCATTATTTGCACAGTTTTCTTATCTGAAAATGAATGAAAGTTTTTCCCTGAATTTGGTTGGTAGATGCAAGGTATTTTAGAGGGGAGGAGGAAGATCCCTGTAACATGAGGTGGCACTAGGCTGCTGCCATTGCTGATACAAACCTTCAGTACCAGAAGGAGGATATGTGGAAAGAGTAGTCTGTTCAGCTTTCATTCTGACAAATCATGTCAGCTGAGCGAGCTGCCCTACAGAAGCAGTGAAGAACACAACCTGCTTTCTGCACAGGGTTGTCAGAGCCGCTATCCTAGCCTGCATGCCCCAGTCACCCTGGGGAGATTGTAGCAGACTTGTCTAGCCTTGCTGAAACGCAGCATGAGCATTCAGTGCCTCTCTTAACCTCGGCAGGTAAAGATGAATTTCATTGTTAATCAGGTAAAAGGGAGTGTTTCTTCCATATGAGAGGGAGTAACCTGTTAAATTGTCAGCTATTCTTCGCAAGCTGATGGAACACTGTTTGTTAAAACACTTTCAGAGACACATAAGGTCTCTGTAATGACAGAAAAACTGATGAGTGTGTTGATTCAATGGTATAAAGGGCTGACACAGTGAGACAGGGAAAGTGAAACAGATCAGTTTATCACTACTACATGACAATGCAAAAGAAACAGACATGTTGTTAAACCTGCTTCGTACCAAATGCCTTATTCTGTAAATAGTTTCTGATTGATTTTATTTACAAGAGGTTTGTTAATTGTGTCAAACACTGCTGTACTATTTCACATTTCTTGACAGGGTTAGGATACCAATCCACTTAGTGGTCAAGCACTTAAAGATCATAGGACTCAACATAGCAGATGCCATTGCCTCGACTCCCTGCTATGAACATCCTCAAGAAACAGATTAATAACTTTAGTACACACCTCTGCATACAACAGCAATGTGAAGAGTAGTGAAAGGCATTCTTGCTACAGAAAGTCTCTTCTTCAAATCTGATTGGTAGAAAGGAGAGATAATAATAGACTTAGTACAGAGTCAAGAAGAGAGCATGAAAAACTCCTGCTGGTATTCTTTGTATACTGCAGAAACAGGAGAATTGCTAACATGCAAATTTTGCACACATACACTGTAGAGTTTCTAGGCCAAGCACAATTCCTGTCCTTGAAGATTTCTGCAAAGGCATTCAATTGGACCACAGATACTAGGAAGAGTTTCAAATTAGTAGAACTCATGTCTAATTGGCAGTTGTCTATTGCTTCCTATTTTGTTACCCTGATTCTACTCTTTATACAGACTTAAGTTCAACAGCAATTGGGAGCAGCAACCTACTAAATAATAGAGGGCTCTCTTCCACTCGCTACTCAAATCTGGTTATTGGTTGCAATTGATGTATTTGAGTACCAATTACATCTGTGATGTCAAGACAATCTGTGATGAAAGTTTCCATTTCAACTAGGCAACAATAAGGCCTGAATAAAACTAATTTGCAAAGTGTGTAATACTCTGTATGTAACAAAAAAGGTAATATCTTTCTCTAAATATTTTACATAATCCAGATATTTAATAAATAGCCAACATGTCAACCAGCTAGCCTTAAACACAGAAAGTAATAACAAGTTTCAGACTGTTGTTTCTCAAAAAATGAGCAGTTCTTGAATGTGAATGTTATGTGGTATTGAAACTGCAAAAGTAGTAAGATCTATATGGACATGGGAAGTGCCTTTCTGCCTCCTTCTGGTCTGACCTCGGTATTGGCAGCGTTGCTCTCACTCCTCTTTTCTGGCTGCAGATGTCAGAGTTTTTTTGTCAGTGACCACAGAGGCACTACCAGTGCTGTTCATGGGCTTGACCCTGGACAGCAGTTCATCTGTGTTGGAGTTGACTGGTACCAGCAGCAGTGGACACAAAGGAAGCTTCTGGCATCTTCTTACAGAAGCCACCCGTGTAACGTCCCCTCTACCAAAACCTTGCCATGCAAGCCCAATACAGCCCTATGATGACTTACACTTAGGAGCTGCTGTAAAACCTGAGTGGACTTGTCCGCATTTTAAGGAGTACAAGATAAATGGATGCATTAAGAAAGGAAGGACTGCTTAGCTATGGGATATTTTTTCCTTTTCTCAATTTTATTTTCAAGTGCAATGCAAGTAGCCAACATAATGTGTGATTTTTTATTTTTTTTTTTTAAGGCACTATGCTCATATGAATTAAAAATTTTGTGAACCCAAAGTGTCATTTGGTCTGTGAGCTGTAGTTTGCATTTGCAATAGTTGAGCTGTCTTTGGTAATTCTCAGTCGCATGTAAATGTTGAAGAAAAGAACAATCCAATTCTGAAATTCTGCTTCTCCTTTGTTTTCCATGGTGTCTAAATGCTTGGTACAAAAAGCATTTATGCACAGTAATATATTGACTGCCATGAGCAGCAGAGTTAAGATCAATGAATGGTTAATGTCATTCATCTGTGTTTATTGAGCCTTCATCCTTTTGATGCCTAATCCTGCAAAAGGCTTTCAAAAACAATATTAAAAACTTCTAGGTGCACAATATAAGTATGTGCATGCACATCAGCCAAATGTCAGTTTTTATAACTTTCAGTAATTAACATACTTGATGACTATACCCAACCCGTGATACTATTTTCCCCTAGTGCCCACCCTCAGAACATCTCAGAACTGCTCCTTGGAGCCCCTCCAAGGGCTCTGAGCTTACTCTCTTTTTTTGACTACAGGGTATCTTATTGTCTCAGTTGGAGTTCTTGCAGGTGTTCTTCAAAACAGCATGTCCTTGATACTGTATGTCTAACAGAATTTCAGGAATGTGTGAGGAAATGTTCAGTAACTTCTAAATGCTATTTAAAATGTAAGAGACATAGGAAAACTTATTCAACGTATATAACTATGCAAATCTATAGAATACACATTAAAATCCTTAGGCATCACTTCAAAGAGGTTTTCTTCAGTATGCCTGGACACTTATGGACTGTGGGAATAGACCCACAATATCATAAGTGGAACCAGAGTGCCTTTTAAGCCTGAGGGTTTTTTTACTGTATTGTGAACTAGTTTGTATCTTCCCCAAATCCCGGGAAGGAAACCCCTCACCTTCCTAATTAGTATGCAAGCCTTGCCAGGCCAGGTAAATCCTTCCCTGATTGGCCTATT
>JAWWEE010000085.1:30879004-30957671 GCA_035221455.1 Xenops minutus
GTGTGAGTGCTTTGGAATAAACTGAGCTTTGCTGTTAACTCATATTGAGTCGTCTCTCTGCTCTGCAAGCCCGCCTCTGCAACAAATCACCTTTCTTACCATGGCAGAAGCTAAATGCTGCAAAGGAAACAGCATGGGTTATTGGATATGGTCTTATATTGCATGAGCTGCTGAATAGCTGAAATCTGTTTAAAATATTTTTGAGAGAAAATAATTTGTTAGCTGACAAATGTAAGCACTAGTCTTAAAATTCCTAATGGTGATTACTTGAATAAAAGAAGACAGAAAAAATGATAGAGGGTAAGCTTTGATGGCCACTGCAGTCAGGTTTACTAGTCCAGACAAAATGAGCAGTGCAACGCCTCCTGCAGGACTCTGTGTGGCTGTTTTCCTTGGGTGGTCAGATGGTATCATTCTGTATTACTCCTGTAGTGTCCTTTTCCCAGTCACCTCGAAAGAAGTCTGCATAGTGGAAGTGGTGGAATATACTGTTTGAGGAATGTCTAGGTCATTGGTGAATCAAGGGGAATCAGCATTTATCCTTCTTCCCCCAGAGAAACTGTCATGCCTTTGTCTGCAGAGCACTCAGCAGATCTTCACAGCCCTCTTTTACTATGGCTGCCATATATGCTATAGCAGCTTGGAGGCACAAGATACCACAGGGCATATAAAGTTGTTCCCTAGCATAAATGAAATGAAAATTTATTAGGATTAGCATACTGTCAAAAACTTGCATCTTCCAGCATCAAAAGACTGGGTTCCCAGGCAGGACAGGAACCTGACTAACTAGACAGCCTTTGAAATCCAAAGCCTTTTTGCTATAACCCTGCTTTTGCGTTGATACAGTTCTTTGAAACAGCCTTAGTCAAGATAATACAAAAGAAAGTATTATCACTATATCTTATTATAATAAGACAGACAGGTTTATTTCATCATCAGAGGAATTCACCCATATTTGTCTTATGATCATCTGAAATTTCAGGTTACACATGAGAAGATATCCCTTTGAAACTTGTGGCATGAGGTCTCTAAATTTCCTCACTCTCACCTTAAGATCACAAGCTAAGTTGATGAAATATTCTGAGTCCTGGATATTTTCTGCAGTTAATTACATGCTGATGTTCATTCATGATGTTAATCACAGTTCCTCAATAAGCAAACTTTTCCCTCACAAATGTTGCATAAAATACAAATAGCTACTTATGCAGTGGGATTTTGCAAAGAAATTTGTCAGACCTCATGCTCGATGGCATTTCTCTAAGAATGTTAAGTTGCTAAGTGCTTCAGTCACAAACTGAATTTTATTTCTCTTTTCACTACAGCCACTTTTAAGTGTAGGGATATATTCAATTGGTAAACTTTATTTTGAGCTACTTTAAATGTGTTTAAGCATAAGGAAATTACTAACTTTCTTATTAAAAAAAAAGTTTAAATGGACATAATTTCTGACACATTATTTCCATAATCACAGCAAGCTTAATATCCGTATTAGTAATTTGGAACCTGTGCTTTTAAATGCAAACCAGTACTTCTACTTTGTCGCACATTACACATTTTCAAACAATAAAGCCATTCTAAAGCAAAACTTTGTGGTGTTTTCTTAATTTTGTGCAAAAAATAAACCTTCTATAATTTTTATTTTGAGATCTCTACATCCTAGTTCCATTAGTATAGCTTCCATGCTAAAAAGGATATATTTTCCTGAATTTGGGCCACAGAGTACCACTGGGTAACTGAGTAGCCAAAATATTCTACAAATGAAACAATGGAATGGAAATGTGGGATGATTCTTTCTTCAACTGTTGAGTTCTCTTCAGACAAATGAAGGCTTCAATCATTACTAGTCCAATCTCCTATTCTATTCATGTTATAGGTAAATAATGTTAGTGAAAATCATGACATGGTGTATTTTTAAAATAGAGCAACTGTTTCCTTGCAAAATTTGTTGAACTGATTTAATGATTGATATTTCATGCACATATTTTTATTCACAGAAACACATTTTTTAAATAAAAAACTATTTTTTAATTTTTTTTAAAATTCTTGAATGCAATCATAAAAACATAAAACACACAATCTAACTTTTTCCATAGAAAATTCCTTATGCCTCTTAGAATATTTATTTGTTTGTGTTTTCCCCTCAAAATTCCAGATTGTGTGAATAAGACACTTTATACAAATTGGTTATTATTTTTGCCAAAGATATAATTACTTTGGAAAAACTTCTGCTATGAAAAGCTGTGTACTCTTCGTACAATGTATTCCAGGTACATATGGCAAGAAATGAGCAGATAAAAGATAAAATACTAGAATTTTCAACAAATTAATCAGAAAGCAAGTAGAAAAGCAGCTCCTTTAAAAGAATTTTTCTAATAAAAGGTGTAAAATGAGATGATGTAATAATAACTTGGTCCTGAAGATATTGTATGATGGTTTGAATTATAATGAAATGCTGCCAGAAACCATCAGACTGCAACCATGGTGTTGTTTCACAAGGTGGCAGAGCTACTCTTCATATTGTGCGTGTATACTTTTCTTCAATCAATATCTAATCAGCCTTCCAGAGTAGCTGTAAAAGAGCCTACCTGCATTCAAATTAAGAAAGCATAAGGAGGATCTTAAGCATAGGCAATTTTTCAGGCCCAGTACAAGGCTTATTGAAATCAATAAGCAGCTTTCCAGTGTCTTTGAGGGGAATTTAATAGTTTATCCATGGTGTGTTTAAACTCCCCTGCCAAGCTTTCTAATCCTGTGTGTGATTAGCCACAGCAGACAACATATTAAACTTCTCAGGTCAAATAAGCTCATAATGCTTAGCTCTCATCCGGCTTTTTAGAAATCTTAGTATGATTACTAATACACTCAGCTAGAAATAAAAACTAGAAGCTGACACATCTGTAATCCTACCAAATTCAGTGGGACTGTTTCTAAGTAAATTCTAAAAAAATAATACTGATAGACTGAAAAAGTCTATCAGTAAATTAAAATTAAAATTAAAATAAATTAAAATTCTTGATATTTTTCTCCCTTAATTTTACAGTACAGTTCTTTATATTCTTAATTCCAACTTTGAAATTCATCTCCAGGTTCATGAGGAAAAAGTGACATAATATAGAAAAGGAACATTTTTTTCCCTAGTTTTAAATAACAGTTGCAAAGCAATGTTATTGCAATATTTAATGAAGAGGATGAGTCTTTTAAGTATGATTATTTGTCCTTCATCCAGACATTTCAAATTGCAGACCAGAAGGATATTCTATTAGGTGACTTTGATGCCAAGTCTGAGTAAAAGTCATATCTGAGTAAAATTCTTAGCAAGTTTGGAACAAAAGTTCAGTTTGTTATCAACTTGTTTATATCCTCTTCAAGAGTTCTTAAAAATGGGTTGTATAACTTTGTGAAACCAACATGGTTAGGATCAGACTTGTGGCCTCATGGTTCTGCCTTTTAATTTTTCCTTTTAAGATGTCACAGGGTTCAGTGACATTAAATGTTGGAGGAGGGAGTGTATGTGTTTATTATCACTTTTGTTTTGGTGGATGTGTAATGAAAGATAATTATTCAATTCTTCCTCCAACAGCAACAGCTGCTTACCTCTGTAGACATCCTGCTGTTTCCTTGCTTTTACAGTTTTCTTCTAAGTGGACTTTTTTTTTACTTAAATTTTTATTTTCTCTAAGAGATTTTTATTCTTTGCAAATGGTTTGAACAGTTTTTGGCAGCCACTTCCCAAAGCAGTGCCCTCTACCTTCACAAAACAACACAACAAAGTATATATCACAAGGCTTCCTTGTGTGCATTGCTGCAGCCTGTAGATTAACCAGTAATGAATTTATATACAGAGGATACGGCTACTGCTATTAAAAAATTAATCTTCTATTTTACCTTCTTGTGTTTCCAAGTGAAAAAAAACCAAAAAACAAAACAACAACAAATCACAACAGAAAAACCCAAAACCAAATAAACACCAAGAAACCCACATAAAACCTCCCACAACAAACCAGTATTTGTGGCCAGGTTGATCAAATGGTGGTGCTACCTTTGGTACTACAACAACTAGTAACAAGCTGTTCCAGTCTTATGAACATATCTTACAACTTTGAAAGAAAGCACTATACAGTTTATTTTCCTACTGCAGATGTTTCAGATAAGTTATGTTAAACAAGAAAGGTTTTTACTTTCAATCTTGATCTTTCTTCATACAGGGTGTTCTCAGAGTACATTGAGAACTAAATGTTTCTGCTGAGGTCTTTAAAAGAGAAATTTTCTGTTGTGCTCCTTACAATTGTAGCTACCTTTTTACCAGGACTGATGTACATGGCTTTCTGTCTATCCTAAGCAGATATGCAGATGCAAGACATTGCTGACTTTCTTTCAAACGGCAGAGATTGCTTCACTTAATCCCTATATCTGCAACTAGAATAGGAGGCAAAAAAGTGTGACAAAAAGGTTAAGACAAATGCGTCTAAACCACTTGAGACTATGTCTTCCATACAAGTCCATGGCTATTGTAGCACTTGAGGAGGAAGAGAGTAAATACTGCTGTCCACCATACAGGACCACTTAATGTATCTCACATAGAGGTGAGATATTGTATGGATGTATGGATGTTTCCTATTTATAAGAGAGAATGATTTAGCCGCATTTATTTGTATTCTAAGATGAGAGGGAGAACAACTACAAAATACAGACAAGATAAACAGTTTGAAAGATGAGCAAAATAAAGCAGGTTAAATAAAATTAACATATAAACTGCCAATGTAAACTTTTGTGTAATAATATTTCATAAATAATGGAACAAATGTTATATCTGAAAGGATTTTCCTAAGTTTGGATTTCACAGCCCAGCCTATCACATATATTATTTCATTTTGGTCTCAATAAAAAAATAAATTACAGGAGTATAGAGTTCCATGTTTAGTTTGCATTAAATTGCAGATGGCATATTTTTTCCTTTTTTTTTTTTTTTTTTTTTTCTTTTCACAAATGAAAGATGAGTATGGAAATAGTTGATTTTCCACAATCATCTTCAATCTAAAATTCCAGTTACTGACAGATTTTCAGAACTCTGTATAATTCTGCAAGATATAACGGCTTTGTTTTCAGGAAATGCCAGTTGCACTTCACTGATCTCAATCTGGAACAGGACTGAGTACACAAGCATCAGAAATGGCTGTGGACAGTAGTGAAGGAGCAAGATATCGCAGTTAACCTCCTGCTGCAGTAGCCATCATTTATCTGGAGAAGGAATGGTGGTAAGACTGTAAGTCTGTGAATGCTAGTGAATATACACACAGATCTGATCTCCCTTGAAAGAAAGGGCTATACATATTCAAGATCTGGCTGGGCCTAATGCCTGGTAAAATCAACAGAAAAGGCTTTAATCATATTCTGCTGGATGGCTATGTGGGTTAATAGACTGGACACATAATTACCTTCCAAAATAAAACTGTATATACAAATGCAAATGGCTATAATCAGATGCTGCAATAATGCAAGCACAGTGTAATAATATCAAATTCAGCCATAAACACTGTGGAGTTGTAGAATATAAAACGAAAAAAATAAAGACAACAGAACTATTTCTTATTCAAAATACCACTAATGCATATGATTACCCAGGTATACCAATGAATAAATATATGCTTACAAAAATGTCAAAGGATAGTTGTCAGTTACAACTACTGCTCTGTAACAGATGTGTATATGCTTCCATAATAAAACTGAATGCCCAAGGGGAATTTCAATCTTAGAGTTTGTAAAAGTTTGCTCTACAAAGACAACTGAAATTTCCTTGTCTTTTGCAGACGGCTGTGCTAGCTCTGATGTGAGCCAGTTTTGTGGGATGGTCACATTATTGCCTATCGTTTAAAGCCAAATGCTATAATTTTTTTTAATCTCACACACGTAAAATAGAGCTATTCATAGCTATTCATTAAAATATGGTGATATTTTAAAGAAGGAAAGTGGAAAAGCAGTGTAAAAATTTTTGGTTTAGCTTCAAAGACTGACACCCTACTGCAAATTTTTTAGATTTGACTGGTAGCAATAGATCCAGTCCTTTCAATAATTAATATTACAGTCTTAAGTTTCTCCTTTCTTGCATCAAGCAGGTCCATTTGTCACTACTTTTTTTTTTTTTTTTTTTTTTTTAAATAGCATTCATCAACATTATTATTTCTTAACTTCCTAACAAAGCCTGGGTTTATTGTAGTGGCTGCTACAACATAAACTGAAGCAATCTGTAAATTAAGCAATCTAGAATTTAAATTAACACAATATGTTACCAAGGTAGTCATAAAAACAACAAAAAAAAATAGATATCTGAAATGTTTTCATCACTGAAATTGTCCAAACCTGTCCTTAATACCTTGAAATCTAAACAAAACTTACTAATGATATGTTAAAGTTCATTTTGGTCTGCCTTGGTCATCATATGATTTTTGCACCAACACATGTATAAACCAAACACATATGGAAAGCTGAGACACTCACCTCTTGATAAACAATTTTAAGTAAATGGTCTCTTAGTCAGAATGGCACCTAATCTGCTTTATCGAGAAATAGTCTAACAGTTACTTGACCTTTGATATGTGTACCTATTTTTATGTATAATCTTACTATTCTAGAAAGCATTTCTTAAAGCAAAACTTAACACAGCTAAGACTCAGGAGTTCTGATTCAAGGAACAACTGAAATGCAACTGAAGCAATTAATTTCTCTTCACAATCACACTTCAGTTTTCTGACAACACTGCAAGTTTTAGCAGCTGGTTGCAAATATGAAAAGAAATGCTACTACAATATCAGACCTGTTATGTGGGATATCTGAGGCTGAATGAAATATGGGAACAGAGCTCAGTTCAGTGAGCTCCCTTCTGACTGTGGAATTCAACTGGATGCTTTATTTTCCCAGTTCAGCTCTAGTCTGCTCCAGGGCTAGATTTGTTCAGCTGATCAACCTACATTGTTAAAATGTGATTTCTTGAGATGCTGACATAGGACATGGGACCAGCAGAACATAAGACTGCCCAAAGATAGTTTCACAACTTACTCTAAGCCTCACTTAAAGTGAAGCTAACTTTAGTCAGTACTTTTCACCTATGGCTGCTGCGAAGAGACTGTGAATGGTGTTTTAGATGCCCTTTACATGATTTGGAAAGGCATTCTGAACACAGGTACAGGACTGTTATTTTTAGCCACTAGATGCCACCATTGCTCCTATAAAAGCGGTCTGGTCTGTGTCTTTGTCCATTAAACCCCACAAACCTCCAACTGATTTACCTGTGGTGTATCAAAATAGTGGTATAGTACTGAACAAAAATACTCAATTCTTTCATAAACTATTTTGATAACACACAATGTCTTGAGGTCCATTTTCGTCTTGGAAGTGTGTAAAGGGCTTTATGGTCACCTGTCATGGGTCTACCTGCTCTTCTTGTGACAAAAATAAGATCTGTCAGACCTGAGAAGTCGGCACAGCTGACACTGACTGGAGTCATTTCAGTAAATGCATAAGCAATGGAAGTGGCTTAGCATCATACATTGCGCCACTGCGACCGCCTAGCAGTAAGCTGTCTGAAAATTTAGAACACTATTATGACGGGGCTGTATAAGTCTAAAGGAGCCCAAACCACTCTACGTTGTATTGCACATGACTCAACAGGACCCAGCAATTCCCAGCTATTTGAAGGAGCTGGGGGGGAAGGGCTGGAAGACAGTATTTTTAAATGCATGGAAGATAGTATTTTTAAATGCAAGACTCATATGGAACGCTGATACACTCATAATACTGGTAATTCCCAATGCCATGGCAAAGCCTTTCTGGAGGACATCCTTTCCTACTTGTCTGTCGGTAGCTTGGTAAAGACAGACCTAAGATCTGCTATCTTGTTATCACAGAACATCTTGGGTGGTGTTTACATGTCCAGACACAATGCTTGGGTTGTTGTTTTTAGTGGTGACAGCTGGAGTGAATATCTACTGCCTTGCTGCTTGGTGGTATAAATGTACCAGTCCATGTGCAGATAGAGAGGAAATTAATGATGGAATGCTTTGGAAAGGATGCTCAGTCCTGGGGAAGCCATAGGGTATGTTTACTGAGCCTGATGCTTGCATATATCAAAAACATAAAGAGCACACAGCTTGGTCACGGCATGTGGTGGAGTCACATGGAAAAACTGCAAATTACTTAAATAAGTGACCTCTTCAGAGCTAAAGACTATGCAGAGTAGAGGTTCTTTGTTAGCTGGTCAAAGTGATACCATTTTCCAAAAAGACTTGAAATTTTCCTCTATTTCCATACTTTTGCTAGCATCACACAATAGCAGCCTCCATTCTCCTCTCACCTTGAAATATCTGACAACTGATAAAGTCCTATGAAGTGATAAACAATGCCATAGACTTAGGTACAAAAATGGGTGATTTTGCAGAAAAACTATTAAGTATGTTCTACTGAATCTTGGATGTTCTACTGTTGCTTGGATGTATTTCAGTGAAACAACAAATGGATGTGAGGTGCAGTTTATGGCTTTCACTGGAGATAGATATCTTGCACAATTAAATATGGGATGCATATAAATACGGAGGATATGCAGGTGACCTTAAACTTCAAAATTAAAGCTGTCCCTATAGGTACAGTGTCCTGGACATTCAATTCCTGCTGTCAGTCATCCCAGGCTGTGGAGGACATGTAACCCTGAGGTCGGGAAGATGACGAGACGATGCCCCAGCATCTTGTAGCTCGTGATAACAGTAACAATACTACTACTATTACTAATAATAGGCCGTGGGAATCCACGCCAGAGGAAAAGGCGCTCTTCGCTGCAGTTATTAACTGTCCAGGGCGGAAAGCAGAGGCCAGAGCGAGGGCAGAGGAAACGGCTTCCCTCCACCAGACACGGCACCCCGGACCTGCCTTCCACGACCACCCCTCTGGGGGAGAAGCCCGGGCGGGACGGTGATGCATGGCCACGCCCGCAGATGGAGCCCCCGGCCTCGCCAGCTGCTGCGGCGGCGGGACCGGGACGCACCCACGGCCAAGCGAGGCAGCCGAGGGCAACCCCCCTCCCGCCGCGTCCCACCGCACCGCCTCGGCCCCGTCCCTCGCCGACCCCAGCGGAGCCGAGCCCGGTGCGGGATCCGCGAGCGGCTCCTAAAAAAATCGTTTCCTTCCGGAGCGGCGGCGGCCGCCACTTCCCCGGCGCGGCTTGGGCACCGGCGGCGCCCTCCGGGGTGAGGCGCTCGGCAGCCGGGGAGGAGGGCGGCGGGCTCGGAGCGGGGGCCGGGGCCGCCGTGCGGAGGAGGCTGAGCGGTGGGAGGGGCGGGGAGGGACCAGGCGCCGCGGGGACGAGGTGCCAGCGGAGCGGAGGCGCCGCCGTCGCCCGCCGCCCTCCCGCCCGGAGAAGTTTGACTGGGGAGCAGCGCAGCCGCCCGTGCCAGCGCGGCGGGGCAGGGAGCCGCGGCGGGAGTGGCCGCGCCCGGGGCCGCCGCGGGACGGGGTGGGCTGCAGCGGGACGCCGGCGGCGGTAGCGGCGCTCCGGGAGCCGCCCCGCCCGCGCCATGGCAGCGCGATCCCGGAGACCCTGGCTGAGCGTGGTGCTGGGGCTGGTGCTGGGCTTCACCGCCGCCTCCTGGCTCATCGCCCCGAGGGTGGCCGAGCTCAGCGAGAAGAAGCGGCGCGGCGCCAGCCTCTGCTCCTACCACGGCCGCGCGGCGGGGCCGGGGTCGGCCCGGGGCGCGGCGGCGGCGGCGGCGGCGGTGGCCGGGCAGCAGGCGCCGCCCGAGGCAGCGGCGGTGCTCGGCGGCACGAGTTTCAGGAGCAGCCCCTGGGAGCTGCCGCCGGCGGCCGCGGAGGGCACGGTCTCCAGCCCCGCCGCCGGCGGGGAAGGGGAGCCGGAGGAGGAGGAGGAAGGCGGCGAGAAGCGGAGCGGCCGGCCTGGCGGCAGCCACAACGGGAGCGGGGACTGGGGGGGCGCCCCGGGCTGCACCAAGCCCCGCAACTTCCTCTACGTGGGGGTGATGACGGCCCAGAAGTACCTGGGCAGCCGGGCAGTGGCGGCGCAGCGCACCTGGGCGCCCTCGGTGCCGGGCCGCGTGGAGTTCTTCTCCAGCCAGGGCTCCGCCGCGCCCCCCGGGCTGCCCCCGCTGCCTGTCGTCGCCCTGCCCGGCGTGGACGACTCTTATCCGCCGCAGAAGAAGTCCTTCATGATGATCAAGTACATGCACGACCACTACCTGGACAAGTACGAGTGGTTCATGCGGGCGGACGACGATGTCTACATCAAAGGTGACTGGGGCGTGCCCCGCCGGCGGGAGGCAGGGATGAAGGGCAGCGGTGTGGGGGAGCCCGGCCGGGTCCCACGGTGGGTGTGGGGTACGCGTCTGAGGCGGGAGCGCGCGGGGCATCTCGACCCGCCCCTGCCCCGGCGGTGTTTGCTCCCAGCCCCAGTGTGCGGGCCGTGCAGAGCAGCCCAGTCGCGGAGCGAACCCGACGTGCCCCGGCCGGGCGGTCTCTACGGAGTCCGCGACGCGTTGGGGAGCAGAGGCTGCGGGTTGAGCCGCGCCTGGCGCGGTGAGCGGTCCCTTGAATGGGCGTGGGGTCCCGGTGCTGCCGCCCCCGCGTTCCCTGCCGCCGGGCGAGGCTCCGCCGTGCTCCCGCGGAGAGGGCTCTGTCCGACCCGGCGCGACCGCGCCGGACCCGCGGCCCGACTGCGGGGTGGCTGTCGGTGCCGCCGAGTCCCCAGCTTCCCTGGCGGAGTCGGTGCGGGACTCCTCGGGAGCAGTAGCAGCTTCCCGCCTGCCCCGACCCTGGGGTGAGCCGCGGCGGCTCCGTGTGAAGCTGCTGTTCAGTTCAGCGCGTGTCTCCGGACTGCACCAGCCCTGCTCCCCGCGAGTTCCATGGCACTGTTAAGACATGATGTTCTGCAGCTTCCTTTTGGTCTACGCCTGTTGCTGTGCGGTTATTCGTGTTGTGTCCGGCACTCGGGAAAGAGAAGCTGAAGTTGTAAGCATAAATAAGCCCAGGTTATGAGCTTGGTTGCTTACACTGTTGTAAGTTCACTGAAGGTATTTGTACCCTTCCCAGTCTGTCACTTGGTTTTGAGTCGTTTAATAGGCTTCTTGCTCATCAGATGTCATTCACCTGTCAAATACTGGCACACGAACACTTGTATATATGTGTGTATATTCAGTTACAGATGTAAAGCTGTCAGTGTTTTCTTTGGGTTCATTTCGAAGTTGTAATGAACCTGTTTTTAACTGGTTACCCCGTACCAAGTTAAACCTATTCAGAAACTTTGAATTTCAAGTAAGTATGAAGTCAGAATTTCTTAAGAGAACTAGATAAGAGGTTTGAAGGGAAAGAGTGTAGACATTGTAGCACTGGAAATAATTTGAAAAGGACCCGAATTTTACTTTTTTCCCCAGAAAATTAGTCTGTAATCAAAAGTGTTTTACTTGGTTAATTTTGATTTGCTTTGCTCCCCCAACCTGAAACCACGTTGTCCAAATTGTCCAACTTTAGAGAGAGTTTTAAATTAGCAAGTGAGTGCTTTCCATCAGTATTGTTGAACAGAGGAAAATTTAGTGATTCATTTTGATAATATTATGACTTTTGGCTGAAGGAAAAGGTAATTGCAATATTAATTGGAAAAAAGAAAAAGTAAACTTGTCCAAGGATACTTTCAATTAGTTGTAGGATTCTGCTTTGGAAGTGATTTACCTGTGACAGTCTTAGGTGATTGCTATATTTTTCTAAAAGCTTGAATAACAGGAAAAGAAATAGCTAGCAGAGAAGTCAGAGAAATAACAGTAATCTTTTTCTAGGTGAAAAATTGGAGGAATTTCTTCGCTCACTGAACAGCAGTAAACCTCTGTATTTGGGACAGACTGGTCTGGGTAATATTGAAGAACTTGGAAAACTTGGGCTAGAGCCTGGAGAAAATTTCTGCATGGGAGGGCCAGGAATGATCTTCAGCCGGGAGGTTCTCAGGAGGATGGTGCCACATATAGGTGAATGCCTTCGAGAAATGTACACTACTCATGAGGATGTGGAGGTGGGCAGGTGTGTCCGAAGATTTGGAGGAACTCAGTGCGTTTGGTCATATGAGGTAAGTGACAGTGTGAATTGCAAGCTTCTGTTTGTTTACAGAGTTTTAGATATTGCAACATAAGTAGCTGTATCTGCAATCTCTTTCTAACATAATTAAGTTTTAATGCATGCATCAGAATGTGAACTGGGGGCTATAAGGAAAAAAGGGAGGAGAACATTCACATCATGTTGCTGTAAGCAGATTTTTTTCTACTTGTGTCTTTCAGTTTTCATAGGTGACAATTACTGCATTCGTGTTTAAGCACTGGTATGTTGTAAGTTGCTAGAGCATTGTCTTGAACTTTTCTACATATAATCCTTAACAGAGAGCTGCTGTATTTGACTTATGCTGTTCAGGTTGGATCTTTCGAGGAACTTGGGTTTGGATAAACAGGTGGCATATCTGCTTGTTCTGCATCGCAGTCTCTAAAAATATGTGTGGGGTTTTGGTGGTTTTTTTTTTAATTACTCAAATGTATTTTAATGAAGTTCATTATTGGAAAAAGTAGAAATAGGGGTTGTTTGGTTAGCGGTTTTTTTTGTACAGAAATGAAATTTGTTGCACGGCCTGTGTCTATGATGCAGTATTAATAGTGGTTTTCCTCCTGTAAAACAGTGTTAAAATGTATTAAGGATATATGCAGTGTAAGAGATTTTCCTATGTTGAACTAATTTTATGGATAAATCACTTTATTCAGTAGTAGCATTTTCTGAGGTAATAAAAATGAGTTGCATGACCCAAAAAGTTTATTTATGATCCTATAACTAAAATTCAGGCCTGTTTCTGTGAAAATACTGTGATTATTGGCAAGACTGTCTTTGTAGATAAAAACAGACTAAGCATACAACTGTCAGAAGGGGTAAAGGGGTATAGCTAATATCATGACTATGATTTTAGTTATTTTGACCAGTTCTTTAATATTAATATATGCTCACCCTTGTGGCTCTCCTTCATTAATCAGGAAAAATTATTTAAATAGGCCACAATAAGTGGTTATGTGCTATTTGACAAAAAGACAGGAAAAATAATTAATTTTGTGGATTAGTGGGGTTTTTTTCAATGACCTGGGGAAAGGTGGCCATTTAAGAATGGATTTGGTAGGCTATGGTGTATGTAAAGAGGTGAGCAAAAGTAAATACTGGATAGTTGGTATCAATTAGGTAGAAATCTTAGAGGGGGAAACCTTCTTTACTTCATAATGGAAAGGTGCTTTTAGAGACTATTTCGATACATGTTGTAAATGTCAATGTAAAATAATACACCCGTTGCACTGGTAGAGAATGGGAGGCATTTATGGTGCTGATGGAAATTAATATAGGACTAGTGATTCTTAATCAGGCATCCAAACTGCATGCTACATCGGCCGCTGAATCTACACTCTAATGTGTTTGGGCTATGTCTGTACAAAGCTTATTTTCCAGTCCTTACAGGCATGTGATGCCTGCTGAGCTGTATCAGATGGCAGAATTGTCTTGGAAGGGATTTTGGTTTTGTTTTTCTGGTTTGTCTTCTTGGGAAAAAGTCTGGGGAAGGGAAGCAAACTGATAATAGATAATATTATCAAAGTGGTTATAATTTCTTTTGATGTTGAATGCCAGGAAATGTTGGCTCCAGGTACTAAGCTTAAGAGTGATGGAGTGTAAAAATACAAGTTTGGAGACTGATTTATATGACTGCCCAGAAACTGGGCTGTTCATGGTAGGATTGGAGCCTGAAAACAAACTTTTTGAAAGAAAAACATGTTTTTATGGGATCTGCAATAGAGTGGCACCGGTCCTGGCTGTCAGTTACTCTTGAAGGACCTATGTGTATGTAGTAAGGAATGGAAGGAAGAAAAAAAAAGTGGGGCACTGCAATAGCACCTACTCATTTTTGACTAGTATTTCTGTTTGATTCTGAAGAATCTTTATTGCCAGAACAGAAGCTGTTCTGGAAAACACAGATGATTAAGACAAAGCTGCTTAGGATGTTATCCCAACACTAAATCTATGTAGATGGGAAGGAGTGAAATAGGGTGTTCGGAGAGAGAAGATGCATTTGTGCTTTGACGTAGTTTGTGCTGTGCTGCGGTTTGATACTGCCCCTGAGCAGATCTGCGTGTTACCGATTGTTAGATGAGGTGGTGATGAGGATGATTTTTTTTCCCCTAGGGCACTGAAACTGTTGCTATGTGCTCTTTCATTCCTGCTTTGGATCAGAAGCACTCTTTGTGTTCTAGAAGGGGAATATTTTCTCAGATACATGTGTGTAAAATCTAAGATTGGGGCCAGGACTCCCTGTATAACCAGTTGCACATTCATCCTGAAGTCCTCTTGTTGTATGTAAATATTAGACCAAGGCCCCTTGAACTGCAAGACTATTATGAACTCAGTTGATTTTGGTAAGAAGTATAATTTGTATCTCATGCTGGAAACAATTTCATTAAAATTCATAGAAAATTTTCATCTCCAGAAGAGTTTAATCACTGTTGCCTCATTTTTTACTGGATTCCTTTCCTAAGAACTGGATCAGAAAGTTTCTTTTTGGCGAGGGTGAAATAAATCAGTTTGAGAGAAAACCTGAAATGCTTGATCTTTTTCTGGGTGGCTCAGCTGGTATAAAGACTGGCTGCCTATCAGGGTTTATTCTGCTGCCACTTAGGGTTAGCAAGTAAGCATATGGTAGCTTATATGCATAATATGCTTGCTGGCAAGGAGAGAGTTACAATTATTTTATTTTTATTTTTTTGTGGCAGCTTCTCTTTGTTGTAAGAGTGAATAAGAAAAAAAGATGTATATGAGCCTACAATGAACCGTTCTTATATTTGGAACATTATAGAATTTAATTCTAGTTCTACTAGATTTGAAGTCAGGTCCAAAGATTACCCTCTCTCTGTGTCTGCTGATAGAGCTTCTCCATTCTAAATAAAGAATTTGTTGTTAGATTGCTGAGAGAGTGAATCTAATAACAGGGGTTTTAAGGCTCTTGTCAGGAATGGAGGTCAAAAAGCCCTCAGGCTACTGTCTCCTCTAGTTGCAGTACTGTTGTGTTGGACTTGGGCAGCCCCCGGTGAGCTGAAGCAGGGGCAGGATCTACTTGAAACATGGACCTGAACAAAAGCATTTCTTTCAACTGAATTGGTATTCAAGGCAAAGCCTTGCTGACCATGAGTATCAGAAGAAAGAAGAGGTGGTCATAGTCAGCCAAAAATGAAGGGCCAGGAGAGCATCAAACTGCCTGCTTGACAGCAGCTTACTTTCAAATTGCCTCCAAACAACAGCTGAACTGTAGCCTAAATCTAGTCCATTTCCTTGCTTCATGAGGAAGTATCTGCTAGAAGCATTGTACTGATGGATCATTTTCTTTCTACAGAAGATCCACACTTGTTCCAGTATCTTTTTTCAATTGTGTTTCAATTTATTCTTCAGTTTTGATGATGCCATAAGGGTTAAGGTATAGTAAACCTGACAAATTTGTCTAAAATATCTCTGTAGAAAGTCTTTCAGCATCTTCTGCTTCCCCAAATCAGAAACTGTAGAGATGAAAAGGGGCCTTTTGCTTTTATGCTTTGAGAATCCATTTTTCAAGCTATCACTCTCTTCCACTAATTTTGCAGCCTTGAAATGTTTTCATTTTAAAGGAATGAATAAATTAGGTTGATTTTTAGTGACTCATGTGTTCTGTTTTTTAGAAACAAAAATGTAGTTGGAAACCTGAGATGGTCTGTGTTCCTTGCTTAGCTTTTTAAGGATTTGACTATAGAGAACTACTTAGAATAAAGGCCTGATTTCTTTATTTACCTCCCTGACTTTTCTTCTTAAGTTATATTTCTGGTTTCAGAAGGCCATTTTGTCATTTTTAATCTAAGTTTCTATCAGATTAAATAGTGTAGTTCCAGAAAAGGACAAAATAAAATGCTTTGTATGTATATACATGTATATATATGTGGCTATAACAATTGAAACAGAAATCAAACATTATCAGGGTGTAAATACTATCAGAGAATGTGTTTTTTTTTCAGGAAGGGAGAAATGACAAATGCAGCAAAATATCTAAAGACAATTCATTGTTGTATTTCTACCATTTATTCAAATGCTTGTAGAAGTTTTCTTTCTGTGTCCTTTTTTTGCCTTTTGTGGGAGAAAATAGCAGAGACTACCTCATGTTAGAAGGGATCCATAAGGATTGTCAAGTCCATGGCCTGCCTGCTATATTCATTTTGAACTTAAAAACTATATTATGCAAAATACCCCATAGACTCTTAATCTTTTGGTAATGTGTGTGTTGATGCTAAAAGAAAATACGGTACATTGTACATACAAGCAGTTGACGTTACTGATATATCTTTTTTTTCCTTTGGTTTTTTTTTTCCCTTTACAAAGTTCTATGATGGTGATAGAATACAGTCTCATTACTGTAACATTTTTTAAATAAAACAGCTCTCTAATACCCAATTTGTTGTTGATTCCCAGTAGTTACAGTAAATATTACAGTAAATATCATGGGAAAATGCCTCTTTGGATCAAGCTGCATGCTCAGATTTTCTTTACAGTGCATTGGTATTTCGACTGTCTCTGAAGGTTCTGGAACCTTTATAAGCCATCTTCTGTCTTGCTGTAGTAATACTTTATATTTTCCTTTTTAAGTTTTCCTTCCTGATACCTTTTAATTTTTCATTTGAGTCTCTATCTCTCTCTTTGACGAAGATGTTGGTGGATCAGAACTAAGCTTTGAGTTCAACCCTACACCAAGCAGAAGCATTAGAGGTGTATGTGCCTTTGATGATGATAATATGGTATTTTGCTTATTTGGATACTGGACTAATTGGTCTTGAAGCAGCAGTACCCACCCCCACTTAAGCTGTTGGGCTTGCGCAGCTTCATTTGGTAGTTACATAAATGCAGCCTTAATTTAAAAAAACCCAAAACCAGAGTGAACTATAAGTGATCCTAGAATAAAAAGGCATGGAAGAGTCAACTCCTGCAGCGGGGTCTCTGACAGTACATGGAGAGAAACCCGATGACCCCAGGGGCCTCAGAATTATTTGCATAAGTGTCCAGTTACTAATACAGGATTGTTTGTGTGCTGTCTTAGCTGTGTTAGTAATATCTGTTTGATTACAGTGACATTAAATGTACATGTAAAACTTCCTTACCTTGTCTGATTCTCACCTGCTTAGAAAAGGGACCTATATTTTCATACTTCTGTAGTATAGTGTTTCTGTGTACATGGTACAAATAAATGCAAATAATTAAATGCATATCGTATTGCAGTAACCATGGTGCTAAATTGGGTCATTACTCTTGCCCTTTGTGCCTCTGTCTGGTCCTCACCTGAGCTGCCTGCCCTGGCTGCACTATGCAGACTGCCTGCCCTTTCTCTGGCTTTGTAAGTAACCTCTTGTCCTTCATTTGCTCTCTTACCTGGAGAATTTGGGGACACTGCCTGAGACTGCCTCTCTTGGGTTCATGTACTGTGGGAGCTCCCCGTCTTCTTGGCCCTTCTTGATCCTGCCATGATCAGCTTGGGTGGGAGTTGTGGAAGTCCATGGTGAGAAAACAGAGTTGTCCATGGTACTTGGATGTTATTGAGTTGTGTTTCCTCATGGGGCTCAGCACAACGACAAGAATTGGAAATACCTTTTTTTGGGGTCTTTATTGTGGAGGATGGCATTGCATACCTACCATAGAGATGTGCAGCAGAGCACACAAGCCCATGGCTGTGGTCCATTGTATGATGGCATCTGACCCATGAAGCCAAGAGCCTGGCTGAGAGCTAGCTTCTCTAAGGCTTGGTTTATGGTTGAGTGTCCTGTCTTTTCTGCTCTGACCCAAGAGGAAATACTGCTAGTACCTTTTTGGAGTTTGACAGCTGTGTAATTCTGACACCTGGTGCTGAGTTACCAAGGTGCAAAGACTTTGGGGGAGTGTTTTCATGTCTCTGATGAAGAATGCATGGCTACACTTTCCTTCTTAATGTGTTTTCATCTAAGATGCCAGCAGCTATTTATGTGCAGGACTATGCAGGCTAGCTAACAGCTTCCCAGTCAGTTGTGAGTGTTTGTATATTCTTAAAGCAAGTATTTATAAGGTTTTCATCTTTGAGAATAAGCTATTGTTGGACTTACCAAAGGACAAGCAAAAGTTTTTAAATGATTAAAAATGTGTTTTTAGTTCTCTGTGGGAAACCTGAACCATCTCTCAATTTCTCTGGATATGTAAAGCTAAGCATGTTAGATTTTTTTTTTTTTCAGAATTTGCTCTCATTTTACTGGTAATGTTTTTTCAAGACTTCTGTGCAATTGAATATATCCAAGTGGTTCTTCCACAGATGCCTAGTGCAGAAGTCTAGGTGTTGAAAAGTAATTTTTTTCATGAGCCATTGCAATTGTAGAGCAACTATTGTAAGAATCATCTCATTTAAACCCATCACATCATCAGTGCCTTATTACTATGCAAGGATTAAGCTTGATTTTTAAAAAGCCTAGCAAATGAAGAACTTCCCTGCATTATAGTCGACAGAGGAGTTGGTGCTTTAAGTGAATTCATGAAACAAAGCACAATGAAACCCTGATGTTTTCTTTTTAACCTGAAATAGTTTTCTGTACTTTACCTTAAAATGAAGTAAATGAAACCACATGGGAAGCAGTAGTTCCTATAGATATTTTCAGAAATTTTTTTCTATTTTTAAAAATTTCTTCTTTCCTGTGTCTTCTAAAATAAGTTTCCCTTTCACATGTACAGATCTGATTGTGGTTATTGGTCATGCTTTCACTAACAGTGTTGTTAAACTGTCCTACTTGAGCCTTTCTGAAGATGGAGGGTTTGTTGCAGGAAAATTAAATAGTAGAGAGTTACTCAAAGGGTGTTTAGTCTTCACAAAGACACTGGTAGTCCACAAGTTATTTCCTCTTACTCCCTTCCAGGTGGTTCTGTTACTAGTTCTGGGCTGTTCGTTGTATCTCTTCTCATGCTGACTTACGAAAATCTTCCAGAGGTAACGTTTTCCTGACTTTTACTTTTCAACTTCACATCTCTTGACATCAAAAGACACATTTCCACTGAAGTAGAAAATGCTCACAAAGAGAGAAGCTGGAAGCTGTATACAGATAGTTACAATAATTTGAAATAAGCGCTAACTAAATGTACTTTTGAAACCTTATGAAATACTACATTATGTAGTATGAATAGAGTATGTAGTACAGTATGTTGTATGAATACTACAGTATTTCATTAAGTTTCAAAAATAGGATATGTCTTTTTTTAGAAGAATAAGCTTTCAAACTACTATTCCAGTTTGTATTTGTCTTGGGAGTTTTCTTCAAATACACAAATAGGTATGAAGTTTAGCTGGATCATTGTAGGTCTTCATAATTTATTTATTTTGTGGTTTCCAGCTCTTTTCAGTTCTTGTGTAGATGGAATGTATTAAGTCATCATCAGTATATGGTGCTATAACATACCATTGACAACATGCTTGTATTTAGTTATTTCATTGCATTGCATAACGTGAAAGACTTGGAGAATACATATATTATTAAAAGTGTAGCAAGAATTGCTACACTTTGAGGAGTTTATTCCATCAGACCTCTGCTGGATACTAATTTAAGCTCAAGATGAGTGCAGAGGTTGATCATTTTCAGTACACTTTTGGAACTGGGCAGCAAATAAATGTGTAGTTCCACCCCATCTGCAATATTTTTGGCTTCTGAGTATTACACTAAGTAAAGATTTTTGGTTTGCCTGTAAGAATTCTTTTACAGCACTCACATACTTTAGAAAATAAAGAACATCTTGAACTAGAGGAATAATTTTAGGAAATTCTGGAGGAGGATAAGCAGCCTGGAAACTGATACAGGCTTCTCACATGCTGTTTTATGTATCATTTAGTCTTAAAATGAATCTAGGAAGGGAAAAGTGATAGTTTTGTGTTTGTGTTTGTTTTTGTTTGTTTGATTTTTTGGTTTTGGTTTGGTTTGGTTTATTTTTTTTTTTTTGTTGGCCTTTTTTTTTTAATGTAATACTTTTGAGACACATTTTCCATTATCTTTTATTTAATAATTTTGAGATACATTTTCCGCATTGATTGGAGTTTTAGCTTTAGTAAAGTAACTTTTTTGAACATATATATATATATTAAAAAAAAACCCAAAGCTTAAAATAAGTATTCTGGAATACACTGGTTTAACGAGGCAGTTGAAGACTGAATGTTGAAACCTGAGGTACTGAGTGGACAGGTTGTGTTTTTAATTTTTAGCTTGTGATAAAATATTTTTAGAGACTTGAAAGTGTTTTTTTTAATAATTTTAAAATAGGATGGTAATTTTCTGTGTGTGTACTTGTTACTTTGAAGGATTTCATACTTTCAGGAGTTCTTTAAAGTGCATTTGAGTCCCTAAATGTTTTGCCTTTTTTTTTCTTTGTTATTATTATTCTTTATGACTATTCAGGGGCAAATTAACATCTGAAGAACAATATTTTGATCACGAAGGACACTGCTTGTTTTGACTTTGCATTTACTGGCATAAGGGAGGTGCTGGTTCATAAGGCCCTTTCTGAGTGCAGCATATGTGAATGAGCTCCTCATGATGTAAAAGCAGGTGCATTGAAGAAATGCAGCATTTCTTTAGTAGTATACATGGCCTAAATGCAGTGGAAATACGTGTGGCTTTAACTACTATATGAGGCATATGCTGTAAATCTGCATGCTCGGAAATGTTCATGTGTACATACATATGTATATGCCTATATGTTTACATACGTGTACGCATGTATTTAAATCTTGTGCCTAGTTGATAACCAAGCTTCCAGTGGCATCAATGAAGGTCTTTTGGACCATAAGCTGTGCTTCTGTGTTCTTATTGCAGTAACTCTGCTAGAAAGCTCAAGAGTTTAGCTTTCAGTTTGTTTTTAATTTCTCTTGGTAGTTACATCTGTGTCCTTTTGATCTGTATATATGTGTATTTTGGCTTCAATTTAACATAGATTTTTTTTGTCTTTCCTTGGAAGCTTTCTCTCTCTGGCAACAGACTGTAGCACACCTATTATCATAATAACTGTTCATCATGGAAAGGGCCCATCTTATGGACCAGTTCTTACCCTGTCAGAATTGGACAGCTTCCTGTTGTTGATCATCATAAAACACCATGTCTTTTTCTGTCACTTTTTATCAATTTGGGGCAAAATTTCTGCAGTGCAGTGAGTCTCAGTTCCAGAAGTCAGGGAATTCAGCTCCAACAAATGTAGCTGATGACTAAGCTTTTAGTAAAGTGCTTAGTTCAACAAACAAAACAGTTTTGTTATGTGCTTTTGATGTCTTTAACTGTTGTTTTAAAGTAATCTGTTAAATATGAATCTGGTTTGCAGGTGCTGGTATTTTGGATTCTTCTTTTCTTCTCTAAATTTTTATGACATATTTTTCTTTGTGTCATAGGGGCAAATAATTGCACCTAACTGAGGGTAGTTGACTGTAATAGAAAATGTTGTCAAACAGTATGAAATACTTCTTCTTAGTGTTTGTCTGTAGTAATTCTGGGAAATGTAGTATTAGTGTGTCCAAGATGGTCATGTAAGCATGTATGTGTTTCTTTTGTGACATTTGATGCTTGAGGCTTTGTCAGAGTTTTGGAATGTGTCTGTTACATCTTTGCAAAAATTGGTTATTGTTTGTACTTTCAAGAAAGAATTCTGTATTGAAACTATGCGCTGGGCATTCCTTCATCCTGGCTATGTAAATTGGTGCTCATGTCCCCTGTTCCAAATCTGTTAGCTTTAGTTTTTACTTTACTAAATCCAAGAATAAACCTAACTTCAGACTCTGTTCTTAAGTTCCAATCTATGCTGTGCTGCTGGCGTGCGTGCTTGAAGATGGCGACTCTGTCATGGGAAAGAGATATAAAAGGTGTATAGTCCTAACAGGGCTAACAGAAAGCCTTGAGTGAATTAAGACTGGTCTTGTTTCTTCATTATGCTTATCAACCAGCCCAGCCCAGTCTGAGCTTCCTGAGTCATCACTGGAAAAGTACTTCAAACAGCAGTGGCTTTATTATTTTAGCTGCACTGCTCCTAAAAAAACTGACTGCTTGCGGCTTGAATGGATAGACTGACTCTTCATGGGTTAAAAAACTGTCTGGAGGGCTGGGCCCAGAGGGTTATGGTGAATCCAGTTGTCGGCTGGTTGCTAACAGTGTTCCTCAGGGCTTGGTCAGTCCTGTGTAACATTTTTATTGATGATCTGGATGTATTGAGTGCACCCTCAGTAAATGTGTAGACAACACTAAGTTGAGTAGGAGTTTTGATCTGCTTAAAGGCAGGCAGGTTGGGTAGATGGTTGGATGTGATGATCATGAAGGTCTCTTCCAGCCTTGATGAGGCTATGATTCTATGAATGTTAGAAGCAGGAGAGGGAAGTGTTGGAAGTAGGTAGGTTGGAATAACAGAGTGACATGCATTTGAGATTGGCCTGTTAGAAAACAGCTACTATGAATCAGCTGCTTGTAACTTGGTTGCATCCACACAAGTGTGACTGCTTTGATGTGTTTTTGTTTTAAGACCAGATGTGGTGTTGAGGTTCTCTGTGTGTATGTCTGTGTAGATGTGTGTATGTATATATGTGTGGGTGTAGGTATTTAGGTATATTTTTAAGTATAATGCAGGGTATTGCCATTAGCCTTTTTATTTCACTTTGAGCACTGAATAATCATAAAGACCATTAAATATTTGTCATTTAGTTTGCTTGTTACCAACTATTTCTAGAGACTGATGATTATTATAGCAATTGTTGTGCCTTGAACTATGTGGGATTGTAGGGCCCTCATCCCCGTGTGAGAGTCCAGTGTTAGAATGTTATGTTCCTATTAAATATGCCAATTATCTTCCATAGTATTCATCTGTTGCCTGTGTTTTGCTAGTGCATTGAGGGATGTGAAAGCACTAAAGCTTCCATATTGATCTGACTAAGATTTCCATTAGCTGTGTATGCTGTTGATAAAATGCTGATAAAATTTCGTTAGATCAGAAGGGGAAAAATCTAACTGAGGACCACAGAACGACCATGTTAAAATATATTCCTGAGAATATGTTAGCTCTTGATTAAATAGGAGCATTCAAAGTTTTCATAATTCTGAATGCTGATGATACCTACTTTTTTGTCTGAAAATGTGCTTCCATAGTAGCATTCCTGTGGGGTTAGACCAGAACTGCAGAAGTTTCCTGCTCATCTCAATTTAAAAGAACTTTGCTGTTACTAATTGGAATGTTTAGTTTAGTGCTAAACTCATAATTTTAGTAAATAACTTCATTGTTAATTTTTCATTGCTGAATGTCATTTGGAGACCTACTGTTTTCCTTGGAAATAGCCTTTGAAAAGATTTACTTAGCAGTTCTCTCATAAATCTGTGAAGTGGCCAACAAAAACAAGCTAGCTGATGTTTTTACTAGTATTAATATCCATGTAACCTTCAGTGTAGGTACACTCTGTATTCTTTCAAACTTGAAATAAAATGTGATGCCCTGAGTTGTGGGAGAAGGGGCTTTGTTCTTCCCTTGTTGATTTTTTTATTTAATTCTTTCTGTTTATCCATAATTATATTGATCAGTTTGGTTGAAATAAGTGTTTCTCTGCAGACTAGATACTAGCCTCTACAAACAAGGTAACTTTTTGTCCTTGTCATGTCCATAAGGATCATGAAGGTAGGTAACAAAAATAGTTGCTAGTTTAAGTATTTCAGTTATATGGGAAGAGTGGCTTTAATGACTAGTACAAGGATAGAATCATAAAGGGTTGCTCTGTTACTTTTTTAACAGTTTCAAGAAAAATTTTATGTGTTTTATGGTATAATTATTATTTTTCATTCACTGGGGAAAAGTACATAGTAATCAGAGATGTTAAGTAGAGTTTTTGGCATCTATTACTCGATGCAGAAAATAAACGAACATCATGGTTGTATTTCAACTGTATGTCAACTGGTTGATGTTTCTACTCATTGAGACACTCTACGGAGTTATTTAAGATACTTTCCAAACATCCCATCATTATGTTTTCTAAATGCACTGGTCTCCATCTAAAGTAATAGGGTTTTCTATTTTTATTTGTCCTGTCCCATTGGAATAGTGTTGTATAAATGCAATTGTCATAATAAGTAGCACTTTAAACTTGTTTGAGGCAAAAATGTGGCCATTTTTTCTTCTATGAGCTGTTACTATTTACTTTAGAAAGCTGTTGTTTCATCCCTTGTATTCATATTGATAAGCAATACAGAGCTTTTATTCAGCATGGTACAAGAATCTGTGATCCTCTTCTTCCCTTAATCACCCTTCCTTTCATTTGCCTCAGTCTCTTTTTTGTTAATCTTTTTTAAAAAGATGTGATCAGGGTTACGTATGGATTATGTGTGGGAACTTGCCTGTAACTTCTACAGTGGTGCTCAGTGTTCATCCTTACTACTGCAGCTCAGGATTGCTTTTATATTTTAAGACTTCATCACTCTGTATATTCATCACCATTTTTCAGTTTGTTAGTACTCTAGGTCAGTGTCATCTTTGCCTATTTTCACCTGTCGAGCTTCTGATTGGCAGAATATTTCACTTGTGTTAAAATTTACTAGTACAGTAGTTGTATGTTGCTGTTGGAAAACTCTGCCATCCTAAACATGACATTGCAGTGTCAGGTAAAAATTGCCATTTCTTGTGTAAAGGGAATGTTCCTGGCTGGCACAATAACCTCAACAGGAAAGGCAGATGCTATGATAATACAAGAATTAATGTGTTGTATTGCATAATCACATCCCATATGGAAAATGCTAGCTGTTGTGCCAAGTCTACATGTAGCTCCTAACAAGCAAATGGTTAGTGAATAAGAATGGTGTCATCTCACAAAGAGCTTAAGCACATAATGTTAATCGTGGAGGGCTTTAATTCAAGTGAAAGGAAGCAATTCAGTGCACCTTAGAAAAAAATCACCTTTTGGTCTTCCAACTTTATCCTCTGTCATTTGTCATTTTCTTCTTTGATGTTCATTGTGAAGTGACTGCAAATAAACACATAAATTATCAGAAACTCCCAAAGGAGCTCAAAGGATTATTTTTGAACATTGGACTTTCTTTTTCAAGTCTTACCTGACTCTAAAGCTGAACATCCATGTAAGAGAAACATGCAGTAGTTTCCCATTTTGCTCTGGAGCTATTGTAGCAGGGAAAAATATTGAATGAATACTGGAGTCTACTTGGTGGAGTTAATGTTTCTGGTTGAAGTATGTTGACTGTTGAATTCAGATCTTTTCATGCTAGGAATTCATATCTAATTTAGAAAAAAAAGAAATCCTGTATGTACTGTTAATGAATGCTTTAATTAATTAAGAATTCAAGTGGAAGACTCCAATTAATTGTTTATGAAAATAAAGGTTGAAGAAGTGTGTATGTATATGTATGTAAATATATACTTATGAAAAGTGCTAGAAAAGCATGCCAGTACTTTTAAATGTGATGACTTGAGACAGTTTCCTTGAAACATCAACAATAAAATACAAACTTCTAGAAGAGGTTTTTGTATAGGCTTGAAATTTTACTGCTGTGAAAAAAAGATGCAAGTATTATTTCCAGTGTTAACGTTTCTTCAGCGTTTTTAAACTTCAGTAACAGGTATTAGATACACACGTGTTATATCTCATGTGTATGTATATGCCTTAGGCAGTTTAGTTCATGGTTGTGTGTTCAGATTGGCACCAGTTCTGCAACACATACGGAACAAGCAGCTCAGTCTTTGTGGTGTAGAAGCAGTCTGCTCCTGCCAGCTCTGGCAGCTTTCTTGGAAGGGAGATGTCAACTTTTGCAGAACTCCGCTATTCCTAAGTAAATAAATTAATGCAAGTTGTAGACTTAAAGCTGCCTTTGGAGTCTTCTTGCAGTGATCTGTGTTAAATGCTGATACATCCTTGGGTATGAAAAGATAGGTTTTTGGTGCCGTTTTAGCATTCAAATGAGGAAAAGAGCCATAAAACTCCTGAGGAAGCTCTGGGGACCCTTAGCACATGCAGGCATTAAAGCTGCTGTCCATAATGGGTGCTGTGAAACGGGATGGAATAAGTCCACCTCTCTTTGCTGTGATCAAAATCACTATCTTTTTGTACTCGACTTATGGCTGTAACAGGAAAGCTAAATCTTGTAGGAGAGACGCAATCCTTGAGTTTGTCATAGCCTGCAGTGATTTTCTTGTGTTCTGCTTTTAGCTGACACAAAACTATATGTAGGCAGGAAACTTCACCGAAATGTTTGGTTAAGAGCAAATTTCAGTTCTCCCCTGGGGAAAGCCTGTCTCCTCTCCTACTTTACTGCACTTGCTCTTTGTATACAGGGAGAAAACTGTTCATACCTATGTCTGACCTCTTTAGCCTACTTTGTGGGAAGTCTCTTTAATCTGAAGTTCAATTAAATGTATGTCACGTAATGAAGATAGTGACTTGTTTTTTTGCCATGAAATTACCTCCTTGCTCAGAGCTCACATTCTCGTCATCCTCTGTCCCTTTCTTTGGCTTTGCCCTTTGTGTTCTGTTGCCATTTTGTCTTGATTGCAGTAAAATTTTTGCTGTGACTCTTGCCTCTGCTTTTGAAGTGACATGAAAGCCCATAAAGCCATAAAGAATTGCTCTGTGTTGTGTTACCCTGAGAGTAAAGCTGTTTTGATAAAAGCTATGATCTGTCTGTGAAGAGAAATCTTGCTAATGAAATAGATGTGCAATGCAAACATATTAAAGGAACGATGTGAGCTGTGAACATTTTCTTCAGTGGTTTGAGCATACATAGAAAGGGGAGATGTCATTTTCAACACCATGAAACCTGCATAACTTTTGGAGGTTATTGAGGAGCAATTGCATTTTTTTATGTAGTTTTTGAACTTTTTTTTTCCTCAAAGTCCCAGAAAAGTAGCTCTTAAGTTAAGCTGATTGCTTAAATCAAGAAATATGTGCATAGACACTTTTCAACCATATTCTCTTCCTCAAATCTTCAATTGAAAAAGCTTTTTCTTAATTCAGTTATACATTTTCCTGAGAATATGTCTTTATAATCTTCGGTTTCCAGAGAAAGGAAAGGTTTTTTTGAATTTTTTAAGAGGTTTTTTAGTTTTGTAGGAGTGGCAGGTAATTCTCTGAAGTTGAGTGAGGTGTATGTTACTGCTGTGTTAATCTGTGGTGCAGTCTATTCCAAATGAGAGATTGGTGTTCCTCACATGATAAAGGCATTGAAGATGGTACTCTACCTTATTCCTTCTGTGTTGCCCTCTTAAGGTTGGGCAGCTGAATGCCATTGCCTGAAGTGTTGCTTTTACACTCCACATATTTTAAGATAAACTCAGTTTTCTTGAAGCTTCCTGTACACCTCCATTTCAGTATTTTTTAATAGTTTATCTTCAGTACTATTGTTCTGTGGCACAAAGTCTTAGAAACTGCTGCTGAACGCAGGAGGCCACACTTTATATCCGCCCTTTCTTTCATTATCCGTAGTTCTTCAGCTATTAAATATTTGTTACACATAGCATTCTTTGTTAAAAATTTTCAAAACCTGAAGACTGTGATCTTCATGGGGCTCACGTCTAAAGGTTTTGTTTGAACAGGAGGCAGTAATAGCTTTTAGAAAACATTTTTAATCTTTAATAATTTCATAGGCATTAATACTCTAATGTTCTGTAGATGATGAAATCACCAAGCAATAAAAATGCTTTCACCATGGTAGCGTGTGTTTTCTTAGAGCATCTCCCTGAATGCCTGGAGCCATGTTCTGTGTTCTAAATTTTTCAGATGTAATAAGTTAAATATGGTTAGTACTCAACTTATTTGGATGGGAGACTTATGGAAGACATTAGGCATTTGAAAGAAATTATCTTGGCAGTACCTGGTGCAGATCTCACTTTCCTGAATTCACACTATGTGAATGCCTGTCGACTGGAGTGAAGAGTGGAGCTTTTGGGGTAGTACTTGTTGAGGTGCTGCCTCTATATGAGACATCAAGTTGTGGTCCTGGCAGAAATCCCATGAAGAAATCTCTTGTTAATCTACTTGAAGTCTTTGTCTAACTTTGCTGTTTTATGGTCAGCCTACATAAATGTCTTTGAAAATTGATGCAGTATTGTTACACATTATTTAATAGCTCAATAATGTTCATTTTTTAGCTAAGTGACATTTTGCCATGTCTAAGAGCTGAACTCCTTGGACTTCTAGACAATTAATTATAAAATCTTTCAATGTTCCAAGAGTTTATGACCTTGATCCACATGACTTTTCACTATGCGTGTGCTCAGTGAGAATTGTAAGTAATCAGTGGTAGGCAAAGCTGAACCGTTGTTTGGATTGTGAACTGCTACCACATACCATTGGATTGGCTGCAGAGTTTCTAGAGCAGCATTGTGAAGTGTTTCTGAAATGTAGGTATAGGAAAAAATACATCCTTTAAGAGGATATATGCTCTCAAGGGATAAACAAATTAATTCTGTTTGAATAAAGAACATATAAGTTAATATATGCGTATGTATAGTTTTATACATATGCAGATGTATGTATACATACTTAAAAAAGCTGTTCTTAAGAAAAAGAATACTTAAGATAAATGTTTCTGCTAACACCTATGCAGTATATAATTAAATAATTGTTTTACCAAGCTGTTAGATTTAGAAATAGGCATTTAACTGAGCGATGCCCTCATTTGCTTGACTTAGAAGCTTGTGTGGGAATTGCAGTCTTCAGACCAAGAAATGTCTTTCCATGTGTATTTTGCACTACTAGAGGTTATTCTCCACACTGCTGAAAAGTTGAATTGTAGTTAAGATGCAAGGAATGGGGTTGTTTCCAAACCATTCACAAGACAGAGCCCTGACCCTAGTCACCTAGCTGGTGACTAGGTACTAGTAAAGCCCTGCAGTAATGAAGAGTTGGAGCATCTTGTGCATCTGCCTTTTCAGTGCTGAAAGCAGAAGGTGAGAAGATGGAGGGCAAGATTGAGAGATATGGTTACTAGACAGAATGAGTCAGATGCTCAACTGGAAGGTTTTCTGTGAGCTCTTGAGAGACAAAAAGGGAAATACCATACAAAAGTCTCATCATCTTCTGCGCAGCAGAAGTATGTGACAAAGTGAGAGCTCAGAAGAAGAAAGTGGATAGAAAGGAAAAAATGAGGTCATCTAGGAAGGGATAAAACCATGTATATCTAGTCTAGGGTAACATGTATAACCTTGGGACAGGGCCTTGAAGTTGAGGAATTTAAACAAAAATGCTGTTAAAGTTGAAAACAGAGAGAGGCTTTCTCTGTTTTTGAATGATTTGTTTCCAGCAAAGGAAATCCATTTGGGGCTGCAGTATGTAGGTGAAAAAAGATAAACTGGAAGAATTACTAAATGCTAATAATGTCCAAAGGCAGTCAGTTTAAAACATAGTAGTGATGGGATATTCTGAGTGAAATTAAAATTGCATTAGTTAAGTTATGATCTGTTAATGTGCTCTTACTCTTCAAAAAAGCTAGTTCATTAAGGGTTTGTACCTAACATAGAGTTTAGTCAATTGCAGTTCTAATAACAAAAAGTCTTCTCTTTGAGTAGCCGTAAGAAATTGTAATTTATTTTTTGCAGGTCTCTGGTTAGTTAAATTATTATTTTTTATTTATTATTAATTTTTATTTTTATAGCTTATATGATAGGCACCCAAATCAACAAAAAAACTAATAAAGCTGTACAAAAAAGCAATGACCTGTGACTGCAAGACTGGAAGTGAGGTTAAATTTATGAAGGCATGTTTTATAGATGTTTGCCACCATTGCTATTTTCTTTTTTGTTTTGTTTGTTCTTCTTGTTTTTCCTTTTCCCAATTTAATGGATCAGTGCTGTCACTCAGGCATTCTTGGTCTGGAATTTCTCAGACCTACGAATCCCTAGCCTTTTACCATTACCAATATTACCCACAAGAAGTCATATCAGAGTCTGTGCAGTAGTCTGATGATGGTCATCTTCACTTTCAGAATGCACATATGAATCTTACCAGTTGAATACTGGACTGAAACACCCAGTTTCAGCAGCTAGTTACTTCACCAGCTAGGTCAGACAGGACTGACAGTGTCCATCCTACGAGATCTCCTTCTGATCAGCTTAATTTTTTGTAAAAATCTGTGGTATCGGTCCAGTCTAAATGGGCAGCAGGGAAAAAAGCAGGGATAAAATTCCGGCTTCTGTGACTCCTAATCAACTTACAGCAACCATTTCTAAGTGGAAGTTAGCCTTCATTAAATACCTGTTAAGCTCATGTTTTCCTTGATGTGTTGTTTTTCAGGCATTGGGTTAAAGCAAACTTTTTTCTCCAAAGTCCAAATGAACAGCCAAGTCAAGAGCATCTCTCCATTCAGAGGCTCTGGTACCTGCCATTTCAAACAGATTTTTAGACTATGGGTACCAATATGGGGCTTGAACCCAGAACAAATTTCAATAGAAAAATTAAAATGGGGCTGTTTTGCCCCACTGACAGTCTCACCATAGAATTTAATCAACTTTCGATTCTACTTGGTGATTTGATTTGAACATTATGTCTTATTTTTAAACCAGTGTATGTCTTACTCTGCATACTGTCCTTTCATACACATTTTCATCTAAAAATGTATACTTCAATTCTATTAACAGTTATCTTCAATAAGTTTATGGAAAAGCAGCTCTAGCCTATGCTGCATTGTAGAGCAACTTCTGTGAGTGAGCTAAAGATAAAATTCTGTTGCTTGGCAAGTTGTTTTTTGCAGACTATCTTGTGCAGTACAGAGGTAGAAAAGCAAACTAACTTGAGAAAACCTGCTGTTTAGAAACATTATTAACAGTGTAGTTGATCCCTGTCCCAGTACAGTTTATAGACTTGCAGGGTTTTTATTAGTTTGTCTAAAGATGGTACCTTTAAACAACATGTCAGTTGTGTAGAGATTTATCATAATCAGTTTTAGTAATTCTTCTTTGCTTACAGGTAATAAAATGTGATTTCTTTCAAATATTTGCTTACCAGATCATGGTAATTTGCCTGTTTTCCCTCCCAACGCATTTCAAGAGCGTTATAATGGAGGTAGGAATCCAACATGGAAGCAAATGACCACCTCATAAAAAACCCCTGTAAGCTTAGTGGAGACAAATGTATTCTGAACATTTTGATTTTTCTCTATTGCCATAGTCCACAATGCTTCCATTATCCCGGTCATCTATCCAGAAAAGCTCATTGGTAGAAAAGCACTATGAAGAAAGTCTCCAACAGCACATCTGTTAGTGTGAGGAAGCAGTAGGAGATGCAAGAGAATGCTGCAAATGAAAAGGCAAAAACCTTCCTTTTGGCAGCCAGAGAGTGTTCTGCCTTTCTAGGTGCCACCGGCCAGGAACTGTTAGATGGGAGGAACAGTTCAGGTAGTTCTTCCTCCGTTCACCTCTTGTGTCAGCCCTCTATATGCCTGAGAGGGTCCTTATATTCTGAGCAGTCTTTCATTTGTTGTAACACGGGAGGATAATAATGTGTCCCTATGCTAATGGATTGTGGAGGGTCATAAAACATTATCTTTTCTGAACACATTTTTCTTTATTCTCTGACATTAGCAACTCCCAAGATTTGTCCCATCAAGATTTTAGGTGGTACAATTTGCCATGCAAACTTTCAGCTCTGTAAGAATTAGGATTTTTAATTTATTTTTTAAATTATAAAGTATAATATCTGAATATTTTAAAGTATCTAGGATGTGTAGGACATCACATGGTTTTTCTGTCCCAGGCTGACTTCCAGTTGAATCCTTTTACAGACATTTAGTGTGCCATTGTGTCCCACAAAGTGTAAAAGATTCAGGATTTTCTGTAAGTGTATAAGGATTTTTCCCTTTCCTGTACCTATTTTGTGTGAATCTACTTGAGAGGCACAGAAGGAAAAAGCTCCACAATTATTTGGTGGTTTGTAGATTGTGATTGCATATTTCATACTCTGAGCATTTTTCTGCTTCATGATTATGTTATCAAGACTGACTCATTCAAAGTTTTATTTCCACCTTTTATTTAAAGCCTATACTAACTGTAACCATGTTAACATCATACTTTGTGTTCATCTGACATGCAAGTCAATGTAATTTACAAGATGTGGGATCTTTCCATCATGCAGTGATAGTTATTTTATGGCAGGAATATACACACACACACACACACACACACACACACACATATAAAAAATGTATTTTCTGTTTATGGAAGAGTGCTTCTGTGACTGAATGTCCGAATACTTATTCTGTCATTTCATCATCCCAACTTTTTTTTCAGAATTCCTGTCATAAATGTGGTTGTTCTTCCTGAAAAGCTGTAGTCCAGCACTTTGTCCCTGAGGTATTGACACCGATTTAAAAAAATCTGTATGGATGACAAACTGTTGAGGAGTTTGCTACCACTTGATTCCAGCAGCTGTGCTGATAGACTAAGGTTTACTATGTGGCTGTTTGCTACTTTTACAAAGCGGAATTGTTCAACCTTTGATTAAAAACTAAGCCAATATATTTTGTTCAAAGACAAGCAGCGTGTGTTAATTGCTCTAGCTCATAAACATAGCATTTATGAGCTGTACTACTGTGGAATGCCAACATGGCTTATGTTTTGTACATTATTTTTTATTACTTCTGTTGATCCCTGGGATAAAGTGGTGCAATTTTTTCCATCTGTTGGTATAAGTGTTCCTTTTGGTTCCTTAAATTCTAAATGTTTTTCCTCTATGCCTAGTGTTCTGGATAGTTATCCCACAGTTTCCCAAGATCTTAAAATGTTTGACTTAGAATCTGTTATCATAACAAGAATTAATCAGGAATGAAATTTTCTGTGTAAGATTTATAAGGTTTCCCTTTTTGTTAGGTAGTCTGAGGATTTATCAAGATTTTATTTTGTCAGATTTTTTTTGTGCCTTTTTTTTGTTTGTTTGGTTTTGTTTTGTTTTATTTTTTCTTTCTTTAAACTCAGTCAAAGTTTTGGGGGAAACTTCATGATTAAAATACAGTGGTGACTAAAAGCACCAATTTATTTAGTTAATACAAATCTTCATTCGCGAAGCCTAGCCATGACTGACAGTAATAGAAGGATGTATTGATTCACTTAAGCTTTGTGGGAGAGAGAAAACACCATTATTCATCTTGTTGGTTAATAAACCTTGTCCTTTGGCTAGTATGTGAGGGATGGACTGGTAGTAAACTCCATTCTAAATGTGTTAGAGATGGATAGACGTTTTCTGTGATGATACATCTTCACTGATGGTATCTTCTGGTTTCTAACATACCAGATTAATTCACTGGGGGTGGTCTAGCTATTGTAATTAGATTTGTTTGTTTCTGCTGCATTCAGTTCATAATTAGGAAGTACCATGTGCTTTTTTCTTCCTGTACCTTCTCTGAAAGAGACATTATGATGGTGCTCTCTAAAAACGTTGCTAAAAAAGCTGTCTTTATCCTCCTTTGACTTACAGAATCTAATACAGCCAAATTTAAAAAACAAACAAACGAAAACCCAAAAAAACCACCCAACAACAAAAACAAAACTTGGTTAGAGTAAAAACCTATTTGAGAAATTTCTTCTATGTCTGTCTGTTCTTGGCTTCTCTCTTTATTGACACTTTATTATACTCATGTTTTGAAATGTGGCATTCTGTGTTCATGCTTATCTTCTTATGTTTCCAAGTCCTTATATTGTAAGAGCTCTGCTACTTGTTTTTAGTTACATTTCAGCTGTGTAAAGAAATGTGCTTTTGAATTAGCATTTTTTAAGTAGAGGAATACATAAATATCCAATATGTTCTTTTGATACATGTTTAGTTTGTTTACATTGTTACTGAAGATGATGGAAATACTTTATAACAATGTCAAAAGTGTTAAAAAAATGGAATTATCTTCAACACAGGCTGGAAGTGTCCTTTATGTCGATATTATTTGTGTTCAGAAAGTATACAGGTGCAAACAATTTGCTTTCTCTACGTGAGGAAAAAAAAGGAAGATCAAAGTTTGAGAGAACCCCTCTTTCTTCCCCAATTAATGTTTAAAGCATCTTATTTATTGTGTTTTCTAAGCTCTTGGCTATAAACATTATTTTTTTTTCCACACGTTAATTTGTGTATACAAAGGGATTTTTATTTCAGTCTATGGCACAAGGGAAGGATATATTGGAAACAAGCACCTTAAATATTTAGTGTCAAGTGAGACAGTTCTTTTTTACTGCAGGAAATACAGTAAAGCCACATGACAAAAAAAAAAAATAGCAAGGACAATCTGTTTATTATATGGTTTCTCCCAGTGGTGAAATAGTTCTGGGTAATCCTAATACAGGTTGCAAAAACTGCTTTTCAATATTGAGTTCTAAAGAAAAGGCGTTTTAAACAAACAAACAAACAAAGCTTTTTCTGTAATTCTATTAATTTCTCCCTTTTGCAAATTTAGTTTTATCAGTAATTTGGTTTTCATGATTTATATATATTTTTAATTGCTCCTACCTAATTTAAATATCATATAATTGCTAATGAAAATGCCATTCTAATGAGCACACATTTAGAAAGATACTACCACCATTCTAGTAATAATTTTTTAATTTTTATGCTCTGTATATTATATGCAAATCACTACCTCTTTTGAAAGTGAACTTGAAGTGTTTTCCCTGGTGGTACAAAGAAAAAAGGGGGGAGGATTGAATTTACCAAGGTGTACACAGCAGGAAGAAGTATTCCAGTTGTGTTGGGATGAGCAGATGTTGCACACTACTTGCTCAAATCCTCAGGGATCTGCTGCAGTAGATTCCCTCCCACAGACAAATAGCAAGGAAAGTATGCAAAGGGAAAGAACGTGATCAAGAATAATTATGAAGTTATTAAGGCAAGCAGTACTTGACCAGCCTTATTGCCTCTATGATGGAATGACAGGTTTTGTGGATGAGAGGAGAGTGGTGGACTCAATACATTTTTGCTTTAGAAGACTGATGCTCCAATTTTATTCTTAGCTGTAAGTGAAGAAGTATAAACTGGATGAATAGAGCACTGTGTAGTCTAAAAAAATATAGGGACTGCTGCAACTCATGGTTGCAAGTGATGGTTCAGCATCCAGTTATTGTCTGGTGAAAGGTGATGTACCTTTGGTGTCCAGTTTTGGGTGCAGTGTTCCTCAGTGTCCTATCTCTGAGGGCCTGGTCAGTGAGATGGAAAGGAAGACTGTACCCTCAGCAAGTCTGCAGAAAACATTAAACAGGGGGAATGACCCAAATAGAAGAGTGATGTGATGTGCAGTGCAAAGGGTCCTTGAGGGATCTGAGGAGTGGGCCTTCAGAAACCTCGTGTGTTAACCAAGAAGTACTGTGAAGTTGCAGATAGGGTGAAACAGCTCTGTGTTCTGTACAGTCTGGGAGAAGACTGGCTGAGAAGCAGATGTGCTGAAAAGGACTTGCCATTTCTAGTGGAAACCAGCTTGAGCAAAAAATATGCTCACATTGCAAGCAAAACAAGCCACATGTTGATCTATATCAGAAAGAGCATGATCAATAAACTGAAGGAAGATGATCTGCTCTGTTCCCTGCTGGAAGAATTATGCTTGAGTCTAAGTGAAAGGTGATAGTGGCCTTTTAAAAGTGACAAAGACAATAGAGTTGAGCTCTTCCCAATAGATCTAGACAGTGTAAGAAGGGGGCAGTTGTCATGAGTTGTGGCTTAGGAGGTTCTTGTTGCACACTAGAAACTTTCCTATGAGGAGGGAAGGGCAATAGTGGGGCAGACTACCCAAGGGTTGTGCAGTTTCCATGGAGGAAGGTTTGGAAACTGCATGCCAAGCTAGGTACTGTGCTGGGTGGTCCACTAGACCCCTGAAAATCCATGTGTCTGCGAAGGTGCTCTAAAGAATGGAGAAGAAACAGGGCATGCTGGATGATGGTGAGATCACAGCAGAGCTTACTTGGGATCCAAATCTGTAATGCAGCACACTCTTAAGGGAAACACAGTGATCTTCAAGCCACTCCTGCTTGTGTAATATCTAAAGTAGTCAACCTCTGAAGAAAAGAGTGACTGTGAGATGCATTGAAAATTGCAAGCTTGTTTTTATATTTGCTGCTTCTAACATAAAAGAATAACAGCCCCATTATATAGCTGCAAAGTCAGAGCAGGAGCTAATCCAAATGCTTAATGGTCTCACTGCATCAGTACAACGAGGTGGTTTCTTTTTCTCTGGAACAGTGTATTAAGAAAATGCTAACATAATTTTGGTATAACACCCATCTTAATACTGCATTTCTCTCAGTAATAAAATACTGTTTGTTAATATCAGTCTGAAATCAAACCTTGGGCTAGCAACAGTTCTGGAAATATGACAACAGAATGAAAACAAGTCATTAATTTTTAGGGTCTAAGAAATTTCCAAGTTTTTTTTTCCTTTTGTTACTCAAGCTTACTTAAAAAATGACTCTTTTGTCAGTGCTTGACAAAGCTCGCATGTTTACTATGTTCTCAAAGTTATGAATTGCCTAATTAACTGCAAGTTTTTTTAGAATGTATTTTTTTGTTATTAATATGCCTTGTGAACTCTGAAGCTACGACAGATTGTATAGTTCTCATGAAAGCATGATGACAATTTTTTTGTTCACATTCTTTGAATAAGAATTGTAATGTTTGTATTTGATAAGGATAAAGCAGTGTGACTTTTTTACATTTCCAGGAAGGATATTTCTTCTGAAATCTCTTCTAAGTATGGTTTTGATATTGTAATGGCAATTTCCAGTCTGTGACAAATACCTAAAGGAAGATGGATTTATTTGTCCAGTGGATTTCAACATGGCATTTTAGGTCTCTAAGCAGGAGGCAACTAATCTAATGCATTGTCTGTTGGTTTCCATGGCCACAAAATTGCAGTAAAATACTACTCTGATTACTCAAAGGATCGAGGCTTGGTGAAGGTTCTGCACGTCTGGTTGGTCTACAGAGGTAAAATGCTGAAAATGGAAAAATAAGTGTTAAGCTTACCAGCTTTTATCCTGAGTAATGATATGGCTGTAGGGAGTAAATGAATCTGGTAAAAAATGGTTTTGACTGCATGTGAAAGCAGGCTTGTTTCATGTGCCTGGGGTCGGTGAATGGGGAGAACAACAAAATATTAAGAAAAAGCTGGGGGAGGCTTGGACTGTAATCCTGTTTGAATGGAAATATTCTGGGTTAGGAAATATGCAGAAAACATGAGTAAAAATATGTACTTTTTTTTTCCTTAACAGAAAATACCAAATAATCAGAAAAGGTCTGTTCTGTAGGTTGTAAGTGCAGGCCTGGTATTTACTATTGAACCAGCAAAGAGCTGGAACTGAGTATTGTACATCATTAATTTACTGTGACCAGATCTCTAGGAATGGGAAATTAAATATTTTATAATTGTAATTTTAGCAAGTTGATACTAGTCTTATTTAGTAATGTAAATTTTTTAAAAATAAAAAGCATATAAAAAAATCCCCACAGTTTTAAAATTTGATGTCTTGATGTCAATTTTCAGTTTTAGAATTTGTTGGATTATTTTGACTGGAGAACAGATTGTATGTAGGAAGTAATTTGATTGGTACACAAAAGATGCTGATCTTTGTCGGTAACTAATCCATGATGCTGTCTGATGCTGGGGAGATCTGTACAAGTTATGAATTGTTTGAGTGAAATGTCATCACACCAATTCTATCTTTGCAAGTTTAGATGACTCTGCTGTACAAATGTATCATGATATACAAATATCTATGTATTAATAGGCATGTTTCCTGAAGTACATTTACCCTTACAAAAGATAACTGTGGACAAAGATGGGAATTTACTTGAAGAGAATATGGGGGGAGCGGGGAGAGAGGGAAAGGGTTGTTTTCATAATTTCAAGCACTTCATAGCCTTAAAGTTACGACACTAGAATTTCCGAGGGTATTTAGAAAAAAATCAGATTTCAGCATTCCAAAACCGTAAGCAGAGAAAAAAATAAGTGTGACTTATGTTTGAAAAAAGCAGAGTGATGTAAGTCAGTAGCTTAAAAACTATTTTTAATGAAAATGGAGCCTGTGCAAAACACATGAAAGTGTCTAACTTTCCACTGTGGTTTTAAATGGCATACATTGTTTTGTTGTATTGGTTATCTATTTCATTTTAATTTTCATAAACTTCACTCAGGCATAGGGCAGGATTATAATACTTTTCCAGTGCTTTTATGCCCCACTGAGACTACCTGTTTCATATTTTTATCTCAAATTTTGCTAATTTTCTCTAAGTAAAAGGTAGGGTCAGTTGTATGAACTCTTTGACTTGTAACTTTTGATAATAGCAGATGGCATCAATATTTTGTCTTTAAGAAATTGAACAAAGACTTTTCTTTGTCAGATTGGCCTTAAGTCAGAGAGACTCAGGGTCACTTTTCTGCCCCCATCTTAGTCTTTTTTTCCTCCTAGTGTGGAGAACTGACTCAATTTGTGAGGTTAGTAGGATGTTTAGTAGTGTACAATTAGCATAACCAATTGTCAGTATATGCAGGAAACTCAAATGTTTTAAAATATGACAATGCACAGTTGTCATCAGAATTAAATTCTTTCTGTAATAACAGTTGGCAGCAACACATACTGACAGTTAATGGTCTTACAGTATAGTCTTGTAATACTGATGATCACAAATTAGACTAATAACTGTTCTTGTGGGTTTTAAGATGTATGAGCCTTTCTTGCCTGCTGATTACACTACAATTGAGGTTAGTCAAAGGAAGCTGCCCAGAAGACTAGGCTGCATTTAATACAGGCTAAAAATGAAATTCACAGTTTTATAATGTTAAGGTAACTAATAGAAATAGTTATCCTTCCTTTCTTTCCTTTAATTGTAATAGGAAGGATAACTCTTAACATTGTTATTAAGTACTAAAAAAGAAAATTACATAATCTTATGAGAGAATTATAATCCACTTTTAAAGCTGATTTCAGCAGGTTTTGGTGGTGGGTGTGTCCATATCCCATCCCTTGTCCTTGTCATCCCCTAGTCTCCCAGTCTTATTCTTAGATCTTATTGACGTGATCCCAAGTGTATGATTTCTGTATGAATATTTCCTTGATTCCTGTCACAAGGGAAGCATGTATACCATTTCCCTCTATTAAAATTTTGCACTGTATTGCTCAGAGAGAAATAATACTTATAATGTTGTTTATATAAATGAAAGATTGAAGAAAGATGCCTGCATATTTATAATAATATCTAGTGAGTACAATGAAAAAATGTAGGAACTGGACAGTTTATAAGAAAAATGTTTTTCTTCTTACAATAGCAAAATCTCCAAACCTTAAATAATGTGTGTACTTTGTTTTATGATATTTGCAGATGAAGTGCTGAGGCCTCAACAACAGGCCCTTAGCCAGAGGTGAACTCTAGATGAACCTTCCAATCTAATGTTATATCTAGCTATGTATCTGCTAATTAGCCAAAATCCTATATAAACTGTAGTAAAATACGTAATATGGTAAGATTATACCTCTGTAAAAGTGTATGCTTGTTAGTAACATATATCGGTATTCACTTAATTAGTAAAGATTTGTATTTGTTAGGAGTGTATTTAGAGACTAGTCAAGGCCACAGAGGTAGACAACTGGCCTTATTCAACAGTAGTTGGTCCAAATTGACTCCCTTCATTCTGCTCTGAGCCCTGGCCAGAGGAAGGAAGAAAGCCAGATACTTTCAGCACTAAATAAATGATGTAAGCTTGTTTGTTTAACAATATAAAAGCTAGACTCTTTCACAGTGAAGACAGAGGCCTCACTTATGAGTGGATGCACTGCATAGGATTTCCCAGTTACTGGGTGTGGTTCTCCAACCCTTTGCTGTGATTGGAGCTCTCCAGCTGATGTGTGGGTCTGAATGCTGATTATGGTGGTGTATGAAAGGATAACTGGTGATGTATCCTCTTAATCACTACAGAAACTCTTTGTAGGAATGATTACGTGCATTGCTAAGCTTATCCTTTTATAATTATCTGCTTTGTTTGTAATTCTTTGCTGTTTTGCACTATAGTAAATTTATACACTTACTCTTTTAAGTTGGTGTCTGTGTTCCTTGTGCTGACCCTTGTCCCCTGCCAAAATAGCAGAAAAGCCTCACCTGACCAGGGTGGTTCTCCAATGATAGTTTTTCGTCTCTGAAGGAGAGGACAAAAAATCCTAAACAACCAGGAAACCAATTTTCAAGCATAATTTACAGCACAAGTGTACTGTGCAAGCTGAAAGCTGTTAACAGCTTGTATTTCAGACATTAACAAGCCTGATGAAGAGTGAGTGAGCAAGAAAGCTGACTCTGCAGATGAGTCAGATTGCTTCTTTATGGAAATGTTTTGTTACTTGAATTTATTTATGCATTTTACAAATTAGTCTGAGGAAGTGAAGACTAAGAAGGGCTTTAAATACAGAAAACAGTAATTTTGCTGAAGATATGAGTTGTGTGTATTTAGTATGTTGCTAGAAAGTATTAATTAGTTGGAATCAGATTACCACAAAAGCTAATGCTTGAAGCTCATTCAAGGAGCACATCAAACAAGGTTTCTTTTTTTTGCAGACCAGAACTCCTCTTAAATTGTTTGAAACTGCTTATCTGTTACAGACATCAATATATGTCCCAGTTGGATATTGTAGATACCAGCTGTTGCATTTTTAAGTACAGATGGCTGATCAAACTTCATCATTACCGAATGCTTTGAGTTATACATTCTCTTTTGTAAATTCATTCTTTTCTTGTTCACATCATCCTCTGTTGCTCTTTGGGACAGCAAATGTATTTATATGTATCGATTATAAATTACTGTCTGTATGAAACTTACAGCAGGTAATCTTTCTTAAGTATAAACATGCACAGAAGCAGGAATCCGATTCTTGTATTTAGTGCTGCTACTTATTGCAGACTTAAGGTTTTAAGACTCAAATGTTTTAAGAGCTGACTACTGACACAATTTAATTAGTGTGGCTTTTTTAAAGCTTTTTGCAAGTTGGAAGCTATTTGAAAGTTACTGAAAGTTGTTCTATGTATTCTGATCACTTTCTGATAAGAAATGCAGAAATAAGTTCCAAAAACTAGTATTTTAAATTACTTCAGAAAGTGTGTAGTCTGTTTGTAGTCTGTTACAAACCCGCTATTGCCTAAATGTAGTGTAGTTACTGAGGATTACTCTGGTTAATTCCATTTTTGTTAGATCTGCTGTACAACAGGGATATACATAATCTCTTGAAATAAAGCTGACCCTACATTAACTGTGCCAGCTACTATAGCTGTAGTAGTAACTTCCCTAGAGTATGGTGAGATAGAAGAATGAAAGGGAGATACTGCTTTGAAACAATACAATTCTGAGATCAGTAAAAGCATTGAGGCATTTCTTTCTTGTTATGGATGTCTTCTGCTTGTGTATAGGTCAATTAAGATAATCCTTCAGCATAATAAGATCATTTAATAAAATGTGGTCAAGTAATATGACTTACAATAAATATCTGATGTTAAAACATAAAAGAAATGTAAAAATGTTTCAAAACATGTAGCTTATTTTTGCTTTTGTTGTGTATTATGTAATAAAGTCTGGAACCTTCTTAGGAAAAATATATCCTCAAGTATACTGTTTTAAAAGCTGCCATTTGCTATAATGGAGCCTGTGGAACTTTATAGGACTAGAAGAATAATAGGGATGTGACTTGAAGAATCATGAAGGACTGTGTAGTATGTTATTATAGGAATTCACAGTAAAATTTGTGATAAATCTTAACAGCATGATCCTGCTTGAGATATTTCTGTTACTTGCTGATAAGTGTGTAGATCACTTTGACAATCATGTTTTGCTCCCAAGTGGCAATGTTAGATGTCTACCAACTCTTTGGACAAATTTGTGTGACAAGGCTTGTATTGTGTTCTGGGCATTTTTAAGCTCTACACTATATTCAGGTGTCATGGGATGTTATTAAATTACTGTCAGTAGAGTGAAAAGAAAGAACTAGTGTGCTTAATTGTAAATTCTTCTTAAACTGTTCTTTGAAACTTTATTTTTGGAAGCTGCTGAATTAGTTTACTTTCTGAAATAGTTTCCTATTTGGCAGTGTATTAAAAGCATGTATACTAAGCAAACAAAACCTATCTATTTAAAACAATTAAGGATGCTTTGCCGAGTGCTTTAAACTTGAAGTACTGGGATGTAATTTAAATGCGTCTTGCTTGTATTAAAATAGAACTTCTAATTATAGGCTAAGATGTAGGTGTCTTTTTGGTGGATAAATGTAAAATTTTGCTTTAAGGGATTTTCACAAAACTATAAACTGGTGGAGGACTCATTGCTGTACTGTAATATGTAGTGATGATAATAAGGCAGTAGACTATGATTTCTCTTGTTTCTAATAGACATCTCATCACAAATGACAAAAATCCTATAAATAGGGTAGTATGACAAATAATGAATTCTTTCTAGTGCATGTTCCTATTCCTTAATACTGTGTTTTGTAGCCTATAGAAACAGGCTTTAATAAACATGGTTTACATTTTATACACAAGAGAGCAAAGAATGGGTAAGGTAGCCCTGTACTCCATTTCAGCATGTGTGTGAGTTCAGAGGTCTGTCCTGATTTGATAGGTACTTGACAGGTTCATAGTTTTTTAGTGAAATAATTGGAAGCATTTCTTCCCACTTTTCTGCCATGTCATGATATAAACTTCCTCATAAGATTTATTTTGAAAGTCCCTAAATTATTTTGACTGTAACTTTAGTCAAAGAAGTAAAGGAATAGGAGAGGCAAAATATGTCATGGGGCATTTTATTGAGACTATTGACCATAATGAAGTTTGATACTGCACTTTTTAAAAACTTACTGCTGATGCAGTACTATGTACTAACACTGTGACCTCAAGGGATATTATTTTAGAAAATGGTATGGTACTGGAAGAAGACTTTATAATGATAAAACAAAATACTTGAAATGTGATTTTTACAGCAGTATTACATCCTAACTGGAAAGAACTATATTAAAATAAATAGTGAATTCCAGAATAAAAAGTGGTACATGGGTTAAGAAATCTTTTTAAAAAGGGTAGGAGTGCAGCATGTGAAGGTGTGTTTGTGCTGCCAGAACCTAGTTCCTTGTGTAGCTAGTGCAGATGACTAGTGACATGTGGCCCCCTGCTTTTTGTGTGATCTGTTAGATAGCCATGCATGGTCTTGTACAAAATGGACTATGCTGTGATTGATATTAGATAGGCAGCTTAACAAAGCACACTAATGAATATATAGTGATTTCCTGAAGTGTGTTTGAGCAGTGCAGGTTGCCTCTGACTTGATTATCCTGAGGAGAGCACTGAAGTAGGTAAAGAAAAGCCATCTGATGAGTGTTTGTTGTGATCAAATGTAAACACAGCCTTGATTTTGGATGGTTTTCGTAGGTAGTGGCTGATCATGCTTTGTGCTCCGTGCCTTCTGAATAGGTTTGAGTAACTTAAAAGTCCATTTGTGGACTAATTATCTAATGTTTAATGATATTTGAAATGGAGAGATTTAGATTTGTCAGCCTTGTTTTGTAGACCACTGGTTATTTTGTAGGCAGCTGCATCTTTGAATAGAGAGTTTGTGTAGCATTATCTGAAGATGTTCACTTAATTGCCTGTTCATTTGTCATGTGATGAATCATTATATAGTTCTTGACTTTGAACTTTCAAAGACATGATAGCTTCGACAACTGATAAATATAAAATTACTTCTACAGAAATGTAACAGGTACTCTTTGCTGACAGTGTAAAACTGAAGTGCTGCACGTCTGGGCATCTCAAAGATAACTGACTACAATCTGCTTTGTCACTTCTGTTTGCATTCAGTTCTACTGAGTTACACTTCAGATAATGATTTAGAGGAAACTGATTATAGGTTATGACAGTAGAATATTCTCCAATGTCTGTAACTATTCCTTCATAAAACAGTATCTTTGGACATGTACAGATGTGTTTTATTTAATTTCAGAGTTCTGTCTGTGTTCAACCCCGGACAGTAAAATGATAAAATTTTTGGGTGAGGTTATAACATAAACATTACTCAGAAGTGTTCAACAGGTTGAAAAGATATTCTCCCATTTCCTTGGATGTGAGGTAAATTTAAAAATAGTTGGCCAGATTAGTGTTTTATTTTTGTCCTGCTTTTAAGTAACCTTTAAAAACATGCAATGCTAAAGGAGAAAATATTTGCTTTTCACACTCTTCTGTTGAGGACTGTACAATAGCTTTTCCACCTGGAGGATATGATATGTGTTGTGTTGCACTTTTAGCACAATTTAGTACGGATAAGCCAGGGATAAGATATTTTTTGGGAGTTAATTTCTGTGTTACTAGGTTGTAGTTTAAGTATGGATGTTTCATTTAAGTAGGTGCCATGTTCAATACAGCTGAATTACTTGCTTTTGACTGCATTAGTAAAATAAGTTAAGAAAATATTCCAGGCTAACACTGAAAAGGCTTTTATATATTTTCAACCATGGTTTTATTGCTTTGAATACATAATTTATTTCTTTTAAAAAACATCTTTATGCTGAACTGGAATCAATACATTTTAAAGCTGTGCATTTTAGCAGTACGGTATTTAAGACATTCATCTCTGTGTCTAAGCATGCTTTTTTCACAGACCCCTAATTTTTTGTTTGCTAAACAAGTAAGCAGTAATCACCTTGGGAGTACTTCCATGTTCTTGTGAGAAGGTTGTGTGTCTGTTTTATTACGTCACCTTTTTTTTCCTTCATGATCTCACAGTGATGCAGCTTTTTAAAGGATTGTTTTGGCGAAAGTTAAGAATATAATTTTCCTAAGTCTGCATGCATAAATGCAAGCTACTTTATCATAGAATCACAGAATAGCTTGGGTTGGAAGGGACTGTTAAAGGCCATCTGGTCCAGCTTCCCTGCAATGAGCAGGGGCATCTTCAGCTCGATCAGGTTGCTCAGAGCCCCATTCAGACTGTCGTGGAATGTTTCCAGGGAGGGGGCATCTACCACCTCTCTGGTCAACCTCCTCCAGTGTTTCACCATCCTCATTGTGACAGCCATCTTCCTCACATTTAGCTTAAGTTGACCCCCTTTAGTTTAAAACCATTACCCTTTGTCCTAACTCAATGGGCCCTGCTAAAAAGTCTGTGCCCATCTTTCTTATAAACCTCCTTTAAGTACTGGAGGGTGTAAGACCTAGTGTTTCCCCAGGCATCTTATATTTAGGGCTCCAAAATTTTGCCCATGGAATTCTTGCAAAGCCTTTTTGTTCTTTCATAGCTCAAGATCGCATAAAAAGAAAATGCTACATACATTTGCCAAGAGATTTCTTTTAATTTAGTGAGAAAATAGGCATTTTAGCAAAAGTGAAAAAGGGCTAACATGCATCGAAGACAAAGCATTTCACCAAAGCACCCAGCACATGCTCACCTACACAACTTAGTAAAATACAACCCATCAGTTCTAAGTTACCCAAAAGAGATTAAGAAAAGAGTAAAGAAAGGGAAGAGATTATGAGAAGAAGGAGTAAAGAGAGAAAGGAGAGGAGTAAAGAAAGAGATTAGAATAAGAGAAGAATAGGTTATTGCTGAGAGTCCTTCACATGGTGACAGCCGGTTTAGAGAAGAAAGAGGAAGTGCAGCTGCTGTATTTATGTGCGTTGGCCACCTTGCCAGGTGGGACCTCTGGCTTACCAACCACTCTGTAGCTCTGAGCCAGAGTGAGAGGTGCTATAGCCAGTGAGAAGCTGGGTCAGAGGTTCCAGGGGCATGGTGTGGGTGGGCTCCCAGGCGGCACTTTTGATTGACAGCTGCCCCATGCTAGCTTTTTGGCCGCCATATAAGTTCTGGCCCTGCCATATAGGCTTCCAGGCCCTTTCTCCCCCCCAAGTTGGTTCTCACTCCCTAATTAAATAAACCATTGAGATTCTAATCCAGTGTCTCACAGAAGGCCTCAACAAGGTCACCCTGGAGGCTTCTCTTCTCCAGGCTGAGCAACTCCAACTCTCTCAGCCTTTGCTTATAGGAGAGTACTCCAGCCCTCTCGTTGTTTCTGTGGCCCTGCTCCAAGAGGTCCATGTCTTTCCTGTGTTGAGGACCGCAGGATTGGATGCAGTATCCAGGTGGAATCTCACAGGGGCAGAGTAGAGAGGCAGAATCACCTCCCTCAACCTACTGGCCACTTTGCTTTTGATGGAATCCGGGGCACAATTGGCTTTCTAGGTTACAAATGCACATTGCTGGGTTACGTCCCGCCTCTCATCCAACAGCACCCCTAAGTCTTTCTTGGCAGGGCTGCTCTCAATCTGTTCATCCCCCTGACTGTATTGGTAACTGTTCTATTCAGGGTAACCATTCTGTTCAGGGGGGTTGCCCTGACTGACGGGCAGGTCCTTTCATATGAGTTTCCCATGGGCCCACTTCTTGAGCTTGTCCAGGTCCCTCTTGATGGCAGCCTGTCCTCCAGGAGTGTCAACTGCACCACTCAGCGTGCTGTTACCTTCAGATTTGCTGAGGGTGCACTCAATCTGCTGTCTTGTGTCACTGATGAAGATACTGAACAGTCCTGATCCCAGTATGAACCCCTGCGGGACACCATTTACCATGGAGCGAGTGACCACTACCCTTTGGATGCGACTGTCCAACAATTCCTCTTCCACAAAACAGCCCACTCATCAAATCCATATCTCTCCAACTTAGAACAAAGATATTATGGGAGGGCATGTCAAAGACCTTACAGAAATCCATATAGATGACACCTATAGCTCTTCCGTTGCCCACTAATACAGCCACTCCTTTTTAGAGAGCTCCTAGATTGGTCAGGACAGGACTTACCCTTCATGAAGCCATGCTGGCTGTCTTAAATCACCTTCCCGTCCTCCGTGTGCCTTAGCACAGCTTCTAGGAGGATCCCCAGGCACAAAGGGGAGGCTAACAGGCCTGTAGTTCCCTGAGTCCTCCTTTCTAAAGATGGATGCAGTGTTTCTCTGTTTTCACTCACCAGAGACTTCACCTGACTACCATGACTTTTCAAATATCGTGGAGAGGGGCTTGAGAACTTGAATCATAAAGTTGTTTAGGTTGGAAAAGGCCTTTAAGATCATCAAGTCCAACCATAAACACAACGCTGCCAAGTCCACTATCCCTACACAGCTGAACTCCTTCCTGATGCTCTTCCCTGGATACCTGTTCCTGCTTCCACCATCTCTGCATTTGCTTTTTGCCCTTTAGTTTGACCAGCATGTCTCTGTTCATCCATGCTGGTCTCTAGCCTTCCTTGCCTGATTTCTTCCTCCTGTGTTGATTTATTGCTAACATAATATTACCAATCAAGGCAACAGAAGCCTAGATTTTTTGATGTTTGCAGTAATTGATGGTGTTTTATGCCCAGCTCTGCCTTTTCCTTGTTTTTTGTTAACTAGTGTCTATCCTGGGTGTTCAGATGAAACATGATGTTCAGTTCTGGAAGAAAAAAAAAAACCCAAAAGTGATGGGAACTTGCAGAGTTTGCTGTCTATTATCTTCTGTTAAAAGCATGACTGAAATAACTTGTGTAGTCTTGAGAAAACAATCCAAATATTTTTGTGGTCTTTTTGGGAATCTGAGTGTTGAAATCCTCTTACCATAAATAAATGCTCTGGCATTAGGGTTCCCAAGAGCTTCTACTATAAAGAAAATACTTCTTTTTAATGTATCTCCAGATCTTAAAACACGTACTACAATATTGGATTTAAATTCTCATTTATGGAGAAGAATGCATTTTTAATTGTGAGAGCACTTTGGTATCTAAAGGTATGCCTAATGTTTTCTACAAGTCTAATGTCTGTTGATGCCTAAACACTACTATGACTCTTGTAGGTTTGTATTTCTTAGCTTCACTGAAGTCAAGAGACCCATACTATTTCTTAAGGAATGTTTTTGTAGTAAGTGGCAAAAAAAACAAACAAAAAAATCCAGCTTCTTTGCTGTAGAGAAGATGATGTTGTTTTTCCTCTGTGACATTTCCTCTAAGATTTCTTTGTGTCACCTTGTTATTTCAGAAAGCCCAGGTAACAACAGTGCATTACAATGATTGGGTTCTGCTGGCACACTCTGAGTCACCTGTATTTTTGGCAAGATAAATGCCATTATTTTAAATTGGAAGGATGTTACCTGATGTTCCATTTGCAGAACCTCTTGCATATCTGTCCTGTTATGTTATGTCTTGGGATGAACACTGCAGAATTCTTTCCATACTTCCACAAACTGTGCTCATGTTGAAATCTTCTGGGCATCTCATTTTTTTAAACAATATTTTTCGCAGAAATACAAAAGATGAATATTCATGTCAAATGCAGTGCAAGTTAGTAGAATGCTGGTATTTTATGCCATTGGTGGAAAAGCGTGGCTTTAAATAAAGTTACACTTTATTTTTAATGAAGGGCAAAAATCTTGACAAAGCACTAAAAAGAGCATCTGAAACAGTTTATTTTCAAGGACGGTGGCTGAACTGTAGAGATGAATTTGTCAAATACTTCCTGGGCTATGGAGATAGCAAAGCTGTCTGTAGCATCTAATTTAAATAGTCTCCACATAGTCCTAAGACTTTTATGGTACACAAATCCTTTTTGATGTGTGTATCACCAACTGATTAATCTGAGTAATAGTTCTCACAATTGCTATCAGTGTTTCTAAGAAATGTGTGGCAACAATGCCACAATGTTCTCAGAACTGTGGTTATTTAGCTCTCATGTTGCTAATTTCAAAGGTATTCATCAGCAGGAAAGATTATGCTTCAACTTTCTTTGTAGTCACCTGAGGCAAGCAAGCATGGTGACAGTTTTGGTGAGATATCTACATTCAGAAACAGGCTTCCCAAGGAAGATGGGCAGTTCCCCAAAAAGAGAAAATCAGTATTTATAACAAAAGTATTTTTTTCACTTTCTTCCTCCTTTGTACCATCAGGCTCTGATTTGCATTGTGGGAAGTATGAAACACACAACTATTTAAACTGATTCAAGTAGCTGATATTTGAAGACAGGTGTGACAGGCATACAGGACAAAAACTGGGGGCATGAGTACCACAATGTACACATGTGGAAATGTGGCATCACTTTCCTCTTTCTCTTTGCCTTTTAAGGATTTGTCGATTTCTGTGGCAAGTTCTAAATAAATCCCAGTCATGTTCTTCTAATTCAGTATGAACATGCTCACCGAGTTGACTGGTCATGGTGCTGGGAGCGTGTAGGGGCAGGTGCAGAAAAATGGTATTTGTGCAGCAAGAACCCCCAAGGTGTCCAGTGCTTCCTCCCAGACAGAGGTGCTTGGGAGGGAGTTCACAGTGCAGCCCTCAGGTTGTGACGAGTGTCCAGGCCATCCTCCTGAGGCACAAGCAAGTACCTGTGGAAGGTGCAAGCAGTCTGAAGCACTTGTCTGTGCTTGTGGGGTTGACTACTAAGGAGCACTTTGAGCAGTGTCCAGACCTGCTTTTCTTCCCCATGACAAACTTTGTAGAGCAAGCCAAAGGTCCTCTTGGGGCCTGCAAGTATGTGTGCACATGGTGGAGCCGTGGACAAAATGTATTGGGAAGAGGCTGTGACTTCTAGGGCATCACTTGTTACTTGTCTCCATTTGGGTATTGAACTGTAGCAACTCTTTGGGTGCTTCTGTCCAGCCAAGTCCTTTTCCATGGAATTGTTCGTCCATGAAATCCATATCTCTCCAGTTTATTGGCAAGTATTTTGTGTGGGACTATATCCAAATCCTTAAAGAAATCCAAGGGGATAATACAAGTGCTCTTACCTTATCCAGCAACGCAATCACTCCATTGTAGATGGTCACTGGATTACACTAGCACAATTTTGCATTTGTGAAACCAAGTTGCTTCACTAATCACCAACCTGTCTTCCACATACCTTGATACAGATTCCAGGAAAATCTGTTTCATGACCTTCTTGGGTTTATAAAGTTTACAGAGGCTTCCATTTCACCCTTTTTAAGAATGAGTGCAATCTTTTCATGTTTTTCAGTCAGTGTAACGGAGGCGGGCTCGTGGAGCAGAGAGACGACTCAATATGAGTTAACAGCAAAGCTCAGTTTATTGCAAAGCACACACGCAATTATACTTTTTCTAAGAATACGTGCACTAACATTATTGGTGTATATAGCATAAAAGCAATTATCTATTGGCCACAGTTACAAGCTACTGTCTCTGTCTCTGTACAAACTCTTGCAAGTGTCTTATCTTCTGCTTCTTCTGATCTCTCTCTCAGTCCTTGCAAGTAGTTTATCTTCCCAGCTACACAGCAGCGATGGCCAAGGTGAAATTCTTTTTACTCTGTTAAGAAGTTCCCAGGCCTGGAAGCTACATTTTCCTACAAGTCAGGGCACTTCATCTGACATTAGGACTTCTCGAATATCCTTGAGAATGTCTTGGCAACTACATCAGCCATTTCCCTCAAGACCCTGGAGTGCACCCTGTTGAAGCCCGTTGACTTCTGGGTTCCTCAGGTATCTCCAGCCTGATGTTACATGATGGAAAGGAATTAATTCCGCTGCCTTTAGCTTCAGGGACCCGAGAATGTGGGAAGAGTATCTGCCAGCGAAAACTGAGTCTCTTGCTCTCCGTTTGCAGCATCCTACTTTCTCTTTTTCTTCTTTCTCCTCCTTATCCTCCTTAGCTAGCATCTGGTAATTTATTCATGAAGAAATCCTTTTCATTTTTTTTAGTGTTTCTCTCTATTCCACCCCATCCCTTCCTCTGTGTTTAATTTCATGAGCTAGCCTTATCCTTCAATTTCTTTCTGATCTGCATGAACACAAACTGCTTTTGTTCTTGTATGTGGGATAAGTATGACCTGGATCTAACTAACATAACTGCATGCTGCTGAACACCTCACTGATTCCATTCTTTGTCTGCAGCAGTGCTGCTAGCTTCTGTTAGGAAGCCTCATTTTGTGTGGAATGTTGAAAAAATGTAACAAATATGTTAATCTTAACATGCTTTTTGTTGTGATATCTAATAGATTGGAGTTAGATGTTTTTAGTGAATTCGAATTTTAAAAATAAATTTTACCACCTCCCAAGTTGATTGTTGGCCATTTTTGTGACTCAGAGTGAAATATTTTCTGCAATACCATCGGTATTATTGGCATTAGTACAATCCTGTGTATCTTCAAAGCAAGTCTTCATGCTTATAAAAGTATTCTTTATTTCTTCAGTGCTGCTGTTAATAAATAACTGAATGAGATACAAACTCACTCTTGAAATATTACTTCTTGAATTTATAAACTGATGCCATTTTATGATGCTTACTTTTTGCTACCTGTTATCAGTTTTCAGTTGATGTAAAATCCTTCTGTTTATTAGGACAGGGCAAATATATCAGGAGTTCCTTAGCAAAAGGATATTAATTGTCATCAGTACAGACTTACAGTAGACATCTTTAAGCCTTCATCTGCATTTCATCAACTGGCTTAAGATTTTACGGTGTGGCCATTAATTATACACTAGGACACTAGGTGAATATATAAAGGATAATTCAAAGACACACTATTTGGACAGTTGGTTTTGTCCTTAAGCATTGCACATTTTCACTGACAGGTCATAATTAAATGCAAAGTTTAGATTTTGCTATGATGAAGGCCTGAAGAGTATGACCTAAAATTGTCATCTGTATTCGGAATCCTTTTAATTTAGTCTGTTGCAGGCTTCTGATGGATGGAAAGCAGCAAATAGAGTTCCTAGACATATAAAATCTTGAACAAAAAGAGAGATCCCTCTTAATGTGAAATCCTACCCAGGCTGTAAATTGTGCTTACTGTTAAAAATTGCCACTGTGAGTTATATTGTAATATGTTACTGTGTTGTAAAGGCATGCAGTTCGGGATATAATTACACATTTTTTAAAGATATGTCAATAAGTATGCTGTGCCTTGTTAACCACATCATTTATGAGAAATTTTCTGTCTTGTACTTGCCATAGTGATAGTCATTATGACTGCATGATTTTAGAAGGAAATAAATATATTTTTAACAACCCAATAATAAAGAATTGAAAAATTAAATGGTATTAACGGAAATTTCGAGGAACCAAGTGTTAAAATTAGTTTTTTCTTTGCATGAGGAAGTACTGACTGATGAGATCATTACACTCTACAGATCTCTTGAAAGGCTCAAACCTTTAGGTCGTACAGCATAAGGAGAGAGGTGAAAGATTTAAAGCACAGTAAACATAGCTTGTTATTGGTTGGAAGCACTAAAAAAAAAAGCTTATTGAGATCTTGATATGATTATGCTATACCACACGATGTTTTTGAGTGGAATTGGCAATGTTGAGGTAACATGATAATCTGAAAAGTCTTTTCCAACTCAGACAATTCTTTGATTCTATTAAATATTATATGTGTGATATAAAATGGGCTGCAGAAAGAGAGAGAATGAGTTACTGTAAATTTTAGGCCAGCTAGGTATATTGGGAAGACAAATGAAACAGCAGTGTGGTCTGCTATAAACTAATAAAATCCTAGTTAGTTATGTTCCAACAAAGGCAGTTAAGGAACTCACTAAATAGTGGGTAATGTGCTACCTCTGAGTTTGAAAGAACATTTGTTGATGTTCTTGTTATATTTGCTATTGTATTAGGGAGAAAAATGGGAAAATAAAGAACAAAAAAACCCAGTAGTAAAAGATAGGACACTCATCCTTCTCCTAGCCCATCTTTTATGTTTTTAAAACAAAATGTGGGGTGGATGGAAGAACTCTTCCTCATTTCCATGTTGTAAATCACTAAGAATAACATAATAATTTGTATCGTAGTTTATATTACGTTGAAAAAGGAGGAAATAGTGTGTTGGAAGAAAAGTGATAATGAAGAGACCCTTAAGTAAAGTGCCCTTAAAGAAAAATTTCTTGTATTTAATCATGGAGCATCCTGGCTCTTTGTGTGTGATCAGGCATATTAGTTGTATTTGGTACTGATTTGAAAGTTTGGGAGGGCAAGTGTCAGTCAAAACTTGGAACTGGAGCCAGCTTTCCAGTTATATTATGTTGTTGTGACCTTGTGTTACTTTTGGGTTGCACTGACACTGCTATGACCACCATTTTTCTGCTTTGAATCAGGACAGAAACCCAAAGGTATTGCTGTAGAGTTTAGGAATTGGATCCACCAATTCCATTCTATTACAGTGCTCTCTGTAATAGAGAAGTTGCGTCTGCCTTAAGGGATGAAGAATACCACATGGCCTGAAAACATACAGGAAAACTCTGAAGTGATGTCAAAATTGAGAAATGAGAACCTGATTTTAAGGGCTTTGACTTTGCTGGAAGAAATAAACTTTTCACCCAACAGATTTGAGTGAATTTTATAAATGTTGCTGAGTGGGTAACAGATTTTATTTTTTATGGTAATTCCTGAGACGGAAAGTGTCTTAGCTGTTAGCCTAGACTAAATTTGCAATACTTTTAGGAAAGGTTTTGGTCTACTACTTGAAGAAATTTTGCATGGAATCGTTGAGAAAGATACTCTTAAGTCACACTTACAGGTAATTTCTTTCTGAGGCATCTATTAGAGGATTGTGAGTTAAAGACATTTCTTCATATAACCATTATAATCCTGGTCCACATGATCTTCAGTTGGAAAAGCCAGTAGTGGCTTTAGAGATTATTTTTGAAATAATGCTGATTTTGCTTTTGATATTGCAAAAATTGTTTCAGTGGGCCAAATTTTGTAATCTTTGTGGTTTCAGTTCTTATGTGTATCTCATTTATATCCATGAATAGAAAGAAAAAAAATTTAAAAAAAAGAAGTCGAATTATATCTTTGTAGTTGATGAATGAATACCTAAATGGGAAGTGTAACTGATGAAAATAATGAAACACATCACTGAATTACAGTTACACTCTGAAAAAAACAGCTATATGAACTCAGAGTCAAAATAAGATCTAAACCCATAGTTAGAATGAGGAGAATCAAAGCATTTTAACCACTTGCCTAGGCAGCCAATGTATCAGCCACAGAGAGGCTAATGTTCAGGGAGCTGTTGCCATTTTCCAGCCTTGGACTAGTCTTAGGTTTTTCCCTCCCATTGAGTTTTTTAAGTTGTGACTCTTGAATGGATGAAGTTCCTTAGCATGGTCAGAAAGATTCATACCCCTGTCAAATGGCATATAAATAGTGTTGGGACAGCTTTTTTCCCAACAAATAGAAGTCTGCGGTTGGAATATTTTAATCCAGTATGTGTCTATTTTAAGCAAGTCTCAATTTGGTCAATTGGAAGTATGTGTGGGAAACTGAGAGTAGCATACTTTGTCTGTCAGTAGTTGGAGTAACAGTTGTTGTTGGCTGACTAGACTGTGCTTTTTTCAGAAACATTGATCAAGTTGTATTTAATTAGTACTTGGTGGGGAAAATTTTTATATATTAGATCATAATGATGAGATTCAAAGCAAAGTGTCTAACACAAAGGTTATGTTTTCAGTATAGCAGTGGGTCTTTGGGAGGCTTGTCTGTTAGACACATGTAGAAAAATCAAATTGCAGAAACTGATTTAGATCATTATGATACAGAAACTTCAGCAGATCTTTCATTCCATGTTGAAATGGAGTGCACAGCATGCTCTGAAGAACTGAAAAGTTTTTAAATTATTCACTTTGCCAGAACAGGGTATGTGTTCCCGCCCCGCGCTCCCCCCCTCCCCCCAATCCAGTAGCTAGCCACAGGTATATAGCGTCTCTGGTGTATAGTGTGTGATTTTCTTTTTTTGTGTGAGTTCACATCTGTTTCACTCAATTCATTGAGCTAGTGGTAGAGGCACTTTCTGCTCCAAAATCAGAAAGTTATGATGTTGTTCTCAAATGAATTTGCGTTTGGAAACTAATTCCAGCTTTATTTAAAAAATACATAGTGTGCCAAACTAAACTTTCAAACAAACAAGTTATACCATTCAATATGGAACAAAATATGGTCATGGTCTGCATTTGACATTTTCCTGTGAGGCAGAGGAGGAGAAAAAACCCTCACCTCAGACCCTGGAAGGGTGATGGAATGGCTCATCCTGGAGGCCATCTGTAAGCACGTGGAAAACAAGAAGGTGATGAGGAGCAGTCAGCATGGATTCACTAAAGGGAAATCATACTTAAGCAACCTCATTGCGTTCTGTGATGGGTCAACTGGATGCATAGATGAGCAGAGAGCAGTAGATGTTGTCTACCTGGACTTCAGCAAGGCTTTTAACACTGTCTCCCATGATATCCTCTTAAGCAAGCTCAGGAAATGTGGGCTGGACCAGTCAACGGTGAGGTGGATTGAGATATCACTGAACAGCAGAGCTCAGAGAGTTGTGATCAGTGGCACAGTGTCTAGCTGGAGGCTTGTCACTAGTGGTGTCCTCCAAGGGTTTATACTGAGTCCAATATTGTTTAACTTAACCAGTATCCCTCATCAGGTACAGAGTGCCTCCTCTGCTAGTTCTGTGATGATACAAAGCTGGGAGGAGTGACCAATCCTCCTGTGCAGCCCTTCAGAAGAAGTTTGGCAGGCTGATGGAATGAGCAGAGATGAATGTTCTGAAATTCAACAAAGGCAAGTGCAGGGTCCTGCACCTGGGGAGGAATAACCCCAGGCACCAGCGCAGGCTCGTTAGGGGACTGGAGCATCTTGATTACAAGGAAGGGTTGAAGGAGCTGGGCCTCTTCAGCCTTGAGAAGAAATGACTGAGGGGGACCTTACCAATGTCTGTAAGTATCTGAAGGGAGGGTGACAAGAGAATGGGGCCAGGCTCTTGATGTGCTAAGCAAGTGGTGGATGAGAAGCAGTGGGTAGAAACTAGAATACAGGAAGTTCCACTTGAGCATGGGTAAGAACTTCTTTACTGTGCAGGTGTCTGAGCACTGGAGCGGGTTGCCTAGAGAGTTTGTGGCACCCTGATTGAGCAGGGAGGTTGAATTAGATGACCTCCAGTGATCCCTTATCCTTAACTGTGATTCTCTGTGAGTTTGTGTTTTTTACTGGAATTCATAAGTTACATTTTTTGTTTTTTAAGCATGCTGCAGTCTTAGAGTGAAATTGAATTGAGGGAGAGGGAAGCTGAATTTTGGTAATGAACATTCATCCTATCATGTCATCCAAAGTGTGGGGCGGTGCCCTTTCCCCTCAGAGCCAACCTGGGAAAGTTTTTCAGGGGGTTTTTGGTCTCACTGGGAAGGTGCATCTCTGTAGTGGAGCATCCCGGAAGCTCATAGGATAGGGTATAAAGAGTGAGTGTGGGTTGGAACTTGTGCTCCCTTTACCTCTCTTTTGCCACCAGAGCATGGTGAACTCTCCAAGTCTTTGCCAGGACACCCAGCCTTCCCTTTGCTGTCTGACGAAACCCAGAATAGGAGTGCTGTGCCTGAAGAGGAGTGCCCCAATGGTTGCCCCTGCCTCAGCTGCCACCGGTCACCCTCCACCACAGCCAAAGAGAGAAGAGAAAGTAAAACTGATTGTTCCCACTTTGTGGGCCTGCAGCAGCTCACATGGGGAACCCCAGCCAATCTCCCACCCCTGCAGCCCATGAGCTTGCTCAGCATGCCGCACGCCAGGTGTACCCTGCACCCATGCCACTGCTGTGGCAGAACCCACACCAGTGCCTCAGCAGCATAAAACCTTTTGGACAAATTGGTCTTGCAGGTTTTGTTGTTGCCTGGGGTGGGGAGGGAGGTCTAGGAAACATGCTGCTGTTGTTGTTGGGTTTTTTTCCCTTTTTAGTAAAATTGTTATTTTTTTCTTTATTCAGACCCCTTATAATTTTTGGTTGCTCTCTGTACTGAGGGGAGGGAAATAATAAGCGAAGAAAGGTTTGTCTCGTCCGAGGTTCCACCTCCTAAATATATTGTCATTAAACCAAGACACGCAGCCAGTAGATGGGGCAGGGTTGGGAAGCTACCTGCCATATTGAGAATAGACAGCAGCACCTTTAGGATTACTACAGAAAAAAACATTGCTGTTACCAAGAAATGGGATGAAAAATCCACAAACAGAGTATTATATCATTCGGCACCTGCACTTCTTTACAATCTTGGTGAAAGTGCCTGTCAGCTATAAATGGCAAAATAAATGGCAGCTGAAAGTCAAGAAGGACTTATATAGCAAAAAAAAAATAAAATTCTTGAGACTTTTTTCTTACTAACACTTGGGAAAAAGATTACCAATGACGACTCAGCAGTCAGTGCTCAGTACAGTGTGTATGTAAGCTCTGAAATACTGGCCTGTGAGAAATCACGGCCAAGAACTTAGGAATAAGAAGATAAATTCTATGGATGAACAACATCTACAGTCACATTAAAGATAATTTAAGGAAAATGCTTCCTTATACTTTACAGCATAAATTGGCTTTGATTGCCTAGGCAGTGAAGATACTTCCATTGTCTGCATGTGTCTCATGGTTGTTTTAGAACCTCTAGACCTTCTGAACTGTCTGCTATGTCTGCCATGTCTAACTGGAAGACAGGATACTGAATTACATGAATCATAGGTCTGCTGCTGCTGATTTTTATGATCCCTAGATCCAAATCCTCACTCAGAGAAAATGTGATGTAAGAGTTGGGGTATTTAAGAATTACCTGAAGTCACATGTCTAGAGCAGTTTGAAATAGAAGTAACAAACTGCAAACTTTAAAAGTATATTGCTTTTGTGATTTTTTTTTTTTAACTTCTAAAGTTTAATGTGGCTAAGTATAAGTATATTGAGATTTATTTGTGTGTGAGAGAAAGAGTAAAATTATTACTTTAATGTTGCAGGCCTCCTAAATTTCAATTTCTGTACAAAACACACAGAAAAGTTTAGCCCAAGCACATGCAGCATAAGCATATGGACATATACACATGCATTTATTTATTTTCTAGATTGTTTATATGTATCCATATATTTTTATGCATAATCTCCATTATCCTGTATGTTCCACTGCATAGTACGTAATGTCTTTAAGATGTACTTTCCAAAAATTTTAACTGTGGTAACAGAGCAAATGTTCCTCTCTAAGGAGGCAACACATTGATTTTCTGTATCAAAAAAAATGTTTGGGTTTTTTCATTGCATTTATGTGGATGGACTCAAACCATGACTGCTGTTAAATAGGCACATGTACTTTGTAGTGTTTATGCTGTAATTTACCAGAGAATTGTACAGTGTAATTTTGTAAGCAACCAAAGCAGTTAAATAGCTTTCTCAGAAGGACAGTTGCAGAAAATTACTTTTTTCAAGGTCAAGAATAACAGAATCCATTTCATAAAAACTGAAATGGTGGTGTTATGCTTTAGTACTCTAACCTACCTGTCATTTTACAGTATACTTAAACAGTGCTGACACAGTTTTAGAAGAGAGCATGTACAGCCTTCAACAGAAGCAAGTAAAGATTTTGTTTGACCTCCCAGTTACAAGATTACCATTGGACTAAACCAAATTTGCTAAGAAGAGCCTAGGCAACAGAAATTGACAATGATTTATAATATAGTTGCGTGTAAAATAGCTGTCTCTCTCACCATAAATGATTGCACTGCTCAAAGTAACTTGCATATGATATTTGCAAGGCCTAAAGCAGCCATAAATGGGGAGATGTGTTGTCCCCCTTGTTGCTGCCCATGCTGAGCTTGTCTGAGTTACTTGGAATCCTTGGGTTTTCTGTGCCTGAACAAGTACCAAACCTAAGGCCCATTTTGTATTTTTGTAGGATACACACCGACACAGAACTGACTTCTGATTATCTGCTTAGGTGAGGTAGTGCAAAACTGTTAGAGCTGTAAATGCCAATTCTGGATTTTTTTCCTTCTTTGCATTTCACATTGTAAGTTAGGTGTACAAATAAAGTTTTAAAGAAAATATTTGATAAAAAAGTGCAAATATTCTTTGAAGCACTTAAAAGTTGCTTCCTCCTGTGAAAATACGTGCTTGTTTCCTTTTATGAAACTTGCATTTTTTTTTCTTAGTATTCCTATGTGAATGCTTAGTGCTTTGCTTAGTAGCTAATAAATGAGTGGAGGCTTTTAATCTGCTATGTGGTACTAATGATACTCATGTTAACTTGCTGGTGTCTGTAGCATGTGAAAACATGCCACATCAAACCTTCCACAAACTGACAAAAAGCTTTGTAGAGCCATGTTCTATAAAGCCAGTCAATTTAAAATAGTGAAGGATGAAAAATAAAATCACAGCCCAAAAAATCCCAAAGCTAACCACAATGAAGTATGTCCTTGCTATTCCAAATAAGTACATGAAGTGAATGGTGAGTGTTCCCACAATTCAGGTCCTAGAGAAAAACGTCCAAGTGCTGATATCCATGCAGTCTGTGTTTGGCAGGATTCAGCTGTATATCGAATGCTGTGTTGCACTGACACAAAACTCCCTGACTACAATTATGATCATATTCCCTCTTCTCCGTTACTCATGGGGAAATACACTCTAGCCTGTTACCCAGTGGTATTATTCTAAGCAGTCTGCATAATTACAGGGTGAATGGCGGTCCATCTTCCACAGCATGAGCGTGACATGTTTACCCCAACCCATGCTAGCCTGCATAGCTGCTCACAGAAAGGTTACAGGCTTGGATTTGTTGACTGAAAGAGGTGGATTAATGTTTCAGCCTTCTGAAATAAACCCAGATATTCTCATAGTGAAAAGCAGAGTATGTTTTACCTTTCATATGATCTGGGTAATGTAGTGGCTTCTTTCAGCAGTATCAGGGTGAAAAACAGAGATAAGGTGTTCAAAATACACACAAAAGGTAAGACAGTCTTTTGGTATTGTGTTTGTCACAATGAAATAAAAATTTTTAAAGCCCTTCTGACACTAATTTGGACACTATCCCAAATGAGGCTGTTAATTATTTTTATTTTTCCTAGAACACGAAGAACCTCTACAGAGTTGGTTTTGACTCTCCAGCCCTATTTTGCGACTCTAAGTCGGACACTGGTGTAGTTTGGGGAATATAAAAATGTATTCTTACTACAAGGAAAGTGCCTTTCCCTAGTTTGACTTTCCTCATTCCTGATAGCTAGACTAATCTGCTGACTCCTCAGATTTTAGGGTCTATTTGAATTTCCCTGAGCTTTGAAAGGATTTTGATCCAGCTTTACTTTGCTTCTTTTCCCTAACAGTGAATTAAGTGTTGTGTTTTTAGAATACTGTGTGTTTGTTCACATGGAACTAATTGTTCCTTATCCAAAAACTGACAAAGCAGTAGACACTACTTTTCTGTCGTCTCTGACATCATCAGGCTGAATAGAACATAACATTTTACAATGAGAAAAGTACCTGTAATTGTGATGAGTATCCAGCAGTCATAAAAGGTAACTATATAAAATCTGGTATTTTTTTGAACTGTATACCCATAGGAGAAAGTGAGGTTTGAGTCTTCATGGATTTAAATTTTTCTCTAGAAACAATTGGGGGAAAAAAAAACCTAAACAGAAAAGGAAAAAAAAAAAACCAAACCAACCCCAAACCCAACAAAACCAAACCAAAACCACCACCACAAAAACAAATCAACCCAGCCAGTAAGCACATTCATTCCTGGAACAGCTTGAAGAAAATTTATTTCATGGTATTACTGTTCTGGTCAGAAGCGCAATAACTCCACACTCAACCCATTCATCTTATATTAAACTACTAGATAAAAATAAGACAGGCATTTTATTTGCAGGTACTGTCTTTAGACAGGAAGGTTATCTTATACAGCTGAAAAGAAATGCCTGCTCTATCTTATCCTTGGCAAGAGAGTTTTCTTTTATTGTTTCATTGCTGAGTTGTAAGGTGTAGCAACTACCTTGTCACCTGCAGAAAAATTAGTCAATTGGTAACAACTTGCAAACTTTCAAAGGTGCTGATAAGAGAAAGTTTTCTGGAGAGAGGACAGTGAATATGTTGATGTAAACTGATCTTGACTAATAGGAATTTATTCCCAAATACTACAGAGTACTCTGCTTTTAATGAAAAAAGAGTAAGTTACAGTTTACTAACCATAGCTAACTACAGAGGAAGTAACAGGGACCTCTTTCAAGAGCAGGTAGCAATGTTGGATGCTAAGGGATCTGGTTATTCTAATTGAGATGACAGGAAATGTTTTCATTTTTGTGCGTGAAAATAAGCTAGTCAGATTAAGACAATCGCACCTTTAAGATTTTGAAGAGCTATTATAAAGAGTATCTATGTAGCCATTAGCCATCTATGTGTAAAATTTTGTAAGTGGTCTTTAGTCTCTAGTCTATTTGCTTTGATGAGTAGATGTACAATATGGAAGTAATAATTATTTGATATTAAAACAGGCTACTCTAATATATTTTAAAAATATGGCACGTGTTTGTGGTACAAGAAATCTCTTCTGACAACCTTGAAGTGATAATAGTAATTATTGGAAAACAGTAATTGCAGGTGCAGTGCCTTTACTGATTGTTAGTGGTTTGCTTTTGTGCTGTTAGAAAAGCACTTCTGCACTGAGTTTTTCAATTACTTCTATGAAGCAAGTCCGGGTTCCGGTGATTGACTGTTTGCTTTGGCAGCAGTAGAAAGAGTGCTTAACACAGAGAGGTTTGTAAAACCTCAGGATTATACAAAGACAAATAGAAGCAGGTATATTGTGGAAATTTTAGGTTGGTTCTGGTACAATTATGCTTCAAGCTTATGTTCAACTCTTAAAAGCTTATGGACTTTCCCCAGTCAACCACAATCTCTCTTGCTCTTAGCTGGAGTGATCTGTGCTCACTGGTCTTTAGATCAATTGTAAATCCATTGTGATCTGGGAAGTAGAATTGCCTTATCGCTTAGGCAATTTGGGTATATTTAGGAAAGGCACCAAGGAAAGATCTTCAATCTCTCATTAAGCACTCATTAATACAATATTAATAGTGTGAATCATTCATATGGCATGTTATCTTTCAAACACGTATGTACTGTAAGATTTTATCCCTTACATTGTAAAAAACAACTTTTTAAGTTACTGCTTCACCATCAGTCTTTTGGGACCCACATTCTACTGTTTTTCTATAAACTTTTATGGAGTTACACTGTAGTTTCCAGTGAATGTGCACCTTAAATATGGTTGGTCAAGTTACATGGCAAATTGGAAGTGGCTGTACCTTAATCCAAAAGTTTGAGTTAGCATGTGTTATTCCGTCCTGTTCAAGCCATGTCACAGACCAGTTTCCTGAATGAAAAACATGAGGAGTAGTAATCAGAACTGAATATTTTAACCACAATATTTAGCTTTGATGTCATGGTGTGGTTTAATAAGAAGTCAGTATTTTGAAACATTTAGTCCCAATTAAAGCAAATGTATGACCTAAAGTACAGAAAAAATCATATAGTCAGCTAGTCATGTAATTCTTGGTATCTTGTCAACACAATTGCTCTTCAAGTGTAAATTCCAGAATGATTTTATTTATTTATTTATTAGTTGTGAATTTTGTGCTTGTCTGGTGTTTATGCAGCCATAAAACTTTGGTATATTTTTTGTTACAACACAGCTTTTCATAGAAACAACCAGAATACACATGTAGGAGAGATTTTGTTCTGGTGATCTCTGCCCAGGACAAACAAAACAGTTGTTTTTATTTTTAAATCCTTGGCCTTCTACAGTTATTCAGGGCTTGTCTGACAACAAATGCTTCACAGCTGTTGATTTCTCTCTGAGAGACCTCAACACTAACTCTCTGACTTTCAGCAAATAAAACTGATTTCCTGTGGGATAAACTTAGATAGTGAAGACTGACATGTGCATTCTCACCTATTCTTCTAGGTCAGTAGAATGTCATAATCACCTGATGTCCAGTGCTGTAGTATTATACATGTCCAGGAGCATTTACATCGGCAGAGCTTAGTAGATGTCTGTTTGGATTTAATGGTGTGTTTTAACACTATAAATTTTACATTAGTTTTAATGCCAGACCTGTCACAGTAAGATTTCAGGTATATCCCTCTCTCAGGTGCTTCATTTGGCTTAATCAGCATACCGAGGAAGGGAGAGGGCAGGGATATTTAAATGTTGTAGGCTTTATTTTATTTTTCTTAAACTCTTTGCCCTTTTGATGAATTATGTGATGAACTTAACAGGGTAATTTGGGAAAACTTGTGCTTTATGAGGGCAGAAGACCAAGAGTTAGACACTTCTATGCTTGGTATCGTGGGGTTTTTTTGTTTGGTTGGTTGGTTTTTGTTTTGTTTTGTTTTGTTTTAATGGGATTCTAAAAGTGTATTTCTGGAAACCTGGTGATTAAAGTCTGATGTGAAAACCATACCCCCAGGTGCATTCCTCATATTTCTTGTGTCTGTTATTGGTCGGTGTGGAACCTCTATACAGTAATGTCCAAGGGTAAGTGATCACTGAGATAAAAGTTGACAGCTTCTGGCATTGGAATGCAAGCCCTAAAGTCCAGAAAAGAGGAGGAAAAAAAGGTAGGAAACAGTGTAACAGTTTTCTGCAAAGTGTAAAACAGAAGACTCTTGAGCATTTTTTCCAGTAGGGATTTGAAACAAAAAGTTGACTGTACAAGTTCAGTGTGACATGGTCTTTTAAACTTGTCCTTTTCTGCTGCTCAAGTCCTGCAGAAGTCACATCTGGTTGTAAAATACTTGTTTGTTTTTCCCACAAAACTCCGTTTTGTTGCTCTTTTATCAGTGTGTTTCTCTGTTGCCTGTTACCCAGATTGTAGTTATTGTTATTTTGAATGCTTTTTGAATCTGAAACTTTCCTGAAGATTGTGAAACATATTGATTTGCTACATTTACAGTTACTCCTGTAGCTACTTCCATAGTTACTCTTTTGTTGTGAAGACTTACATTTCTCATTTGAACCTCTTCCATGAGGCATTTTATAAAGTTCTTAATATCTGGCTCTGTCAACCAGGTACAGTCTTTTAGATAAGCAGACTATAACGCAATGACTTTTTAAGTGGCAGTCTTACAGCTGTGTCTTGTGACCCATCTGACTATTAACTGCTTTGATGATGTTAGAAAAGTGTTATATGTATATCAGAAGTTCAGGAAGAACTGGCGAAAACCAAAGAGGACACTGAATTAAGTTCATTATGCTTGAAGGCAACTATTGAGTAACAGCCAGTGAAAAGTAGGAAATCTTAGTTGTTCTTAAACTGTAAGTGTAGAAACTCAGGGAAAAGTAGGATCAAATGAAAGAAGTTTCCTCTATGTGGATAGCCATTTCCTGGATGCTATTTCTTGATTTGCTCTGAAGTATTAAAAGTTATTATATTAAATGAGAGTCAATTGAGTCAACTGCTGTTTGATTTTTTGACCTTGAAGCCTTATGCTTGCAGAGGGTAAACGTCTTGTTAACATATGTCATGTGCTTTTACTCTCTGGATGACATTGGACACCCCTAAATAGTGCAGGGCATCTGCCAGGAGAAGACCATGAATTTTGTCCAAAAAAACAGATGCAAAGCAGGCTGGTTTCCAGAAGTCCATGACATTTTTAGATAAAAGACAGAGAAAATTCACATTGGCCAAAATTATTTTCCTATTGAAAACTGGAGGAACTTTGAACTAGAGGAGACACTTTGAATTGGAAAAATAGTATATTTTGTCTTTTACTAAGTAACATTTGCCTTGATCTTAAAACAGAAATATTTCAAGTGTGATTTTGTATTCACAGTAGCGGACCACAATGCATAGCTGCTACTATTAATTTTACTTGATTAGATTTTTTTTTTTAATTTCATCATGGAAGGAAATTTAGAAATGTGGCTTTTTTACCCCCTTTAATGTTAGTACGTGCTAGAGAGTGGGATGTTAGAACACACAAATTTTAGGTTGAGCTGAGTACTGTGTCAAATGACTATACAGTAAAGGCAGATGGAAAATGAATTTTTCATTCAGCTCAAGAAAACAAAAGTTTAAACCTTAATCTTGCCTGCTGCTGTTGTATCAGCAATTCTGTTATTGCTGTATGTATGACATTTCATTGCACAGTGTGTCAGTGACATCTGTTCTAAGAAGAATTGTCCTCTTACAGATACTTACCTAGAAATGAAGATATTAATTATAATCAGGCATTTCTTTCTTGGAAAAATTTCCCTCTTATTGTAATTAGTTATTACATTCAAGGGATTGCTTTGAATTTTAGCAAGCATTAGTAGCATTTGTAACAAATTTTATTGCTAAAAGTTATGTGAATGCCTGCACGATTTATTATAAATGTGCAAAATTGCATCATTTTTCATAAACCATAAACCATGTTAGTAATGGGTTCCATTATTAGATGTAATTGATTTATATGAGTAATATATCTTCAGTGCTAGTTTTTTTGTTTCAGGTTTTTTAAAATTATTATTATTTTATTTTTTGGAGGTTTTTATTTTTCATTATTACTACCAGATATAAGATAATGTAGCATTTCTGCATTTGGAGAGGATAGAGATTGATAGAACTGAAGACTAATCAACTTTAAACCTATTGCATTCTCTTTTGTATAAAAGTGTAGTATATAAAGGCTTGTGACAGGTTACTTTTCTTTTCCATTTATTTATTATTTGTTTCTTTCCCGTTTCTGTATGTCATACTAAAGAATGGGTCTTTGTTTTTGTTTTTTTGTTTGTTTGTTTTTTTCTATGATGTTTTATTGTTTGAGATGGGGTTGGATTTGAGTATGGGGAAGTATTTTTTTCTTTATGCACTCTACATTGCTCTTTGAAAGACAACTTTGAGTGACTATGATGACTTTGCTGCAAAGGATCCCCTGCAGTGGCAGCTCACTATACATCAGAAGTCTACATGTTTAGAAGATAGTGAGCAGATTCTGGAGGGTCCCTAGCCACTGTTTGAAATAAGGTAATGAAGAAGTGAAATCCTGTCTTACACTTGACGTTGCTGTCTGGAAGACAGCCTAAGTAGAGAAGTTGTTGTCCTTACCTCTTAGACTTTGTGATCTTGTGCTCCCCATTTTTTCAGCCTGCTGACTCTCCATACCTTTCTCTCTTGCATTTTCTTGATGGAAATAAATTAAAAAGAGGTCCATTGCTTTCTCCAGGTTTCTATGTTTTAGTCATACATACAGAATGCTTTAAACAGGGGACTTCAGCTTTCTTCTGGCATGTCTAAAGCCCCGGTGGGTAGGTTACAATGTAACATTGAGGACACTGCAATATATTTTTCAGTCGGTACACTAACTTCACCTTAATTTCTTCTGTCCTCTTCCCATGTGTAGAAATTAATCATTGCCTCATAAGCCTTAAATTTTAAACCTGTGTTGTACTCAGAGTGGAGAACAAGTAAATATTATTCCTGGAGTATTTATGTACTATGAAAGGAGCTAGACCTTTCCAGAATGTTAATGTTACTAGTTGGTCACTAGGTTTCCATTTTCATTTGCTCGTGAATTAAACGGTTTTGTAGAGGAGCAGTCTTTCCTTAAAAAGCAGTAAGAAACAATTTTTTTTCCCCATTCTTTATAAAATTTCTCTCTTTTGTCTGCATTTCCTTCCTCTTTTGTCCCAGGGATTGGCCCAGCACCTGGAGTGCCTGACTTGACTCTCTGAAATTTGACAAGATGTCTTTTGGGACGGGAAGTGTGAGAGGGTGTTGTCTGAATAGTGTTCACTCTTACTGATTAAATGCATACATGATGTTTCTTCTGTGACTCCATTGTGTGTGTTTGATACAGACACTTGGGTTTTGCAAACTGACAGTTTTATATTCAGGAATTGTAAGCACATCTGATCTGCTCTTATTCATCTGGGATGTGAGCATCTTTTTCTGCTGCCAGAATGGTATTTTCCTTTCCGTTTAATCCCTCTGAGATTGTTAAGTGCGGTCTTTGTGTCTTCAGGGTTATCCCACTTTAAATTAGGTCAATTGAACCTGGTGTATCTATTGGTTTTCTAGATTAATGAGGGTATAGAAGTTGCATGTTTTGATTGATATTAGTATCGTAACTATTGTAAGTTGTTTCTCAGTTGGGTTTTTCCCTTTCTTTTTTTTTTAAAAAAAACTTCCTTTGAATGCTCTGATTAAATTATCTGATTAAATGATCTGATTTTTTTTTAGCAAATCAGAAAATCATTTAATGTTAATGATATTTCATAGTTTTAAAAAAATGTTTCTTGAATATTAGTGGCTTAATTCCTATTTTGCTAACTCCTCAGTAAGGAAAAGATTTAACAGAAAAATAATATGAAAATATTGTTAAGTATAATTCAGTAATCCTCTTACTGCAGGTTAAATATGAGGTTGAGTTCCCTTCTGACACAATTGTGTAATTAGTATTTTTTGAGCATCTGAGGATTTAGATCTGTACAAAACTATTTTTCTTGCAGAGCAATATGATTTATATGACAAAATTATGTGATGACATTCATATTCTATTCACATACCTTGGTATATGAGTTTTTTCTGTACTGAGACTTCAGGATAATAAAGAGCTACATGAAGTAACTGAGATTTACAGAAGTGCAGGAAGCATGACAGCATGAAGTTTGTGTGCAGTAATGTAGGCTGAATCACTTGGGTATCAGTAACTTATTGGAGGGTATCACATGCAGGACTGTAACTGTAGAGCTCTAAGCCACAAAAAGCCAGTTATGTTTGGGAGTGATGCAAGATGAAAATAGATGGATAGAAAATTATGGTAAGAACCTGAACTGTTAAAAAAATAGGATCACTATTCTTTATTTCCATGATGTACAGTAATTAACTCCTATCACCTTCTTTCACAACCAATTGCAGCACAGGGAGAATGATCTGAGATTCCTTACTTTTTCCACTTTGTTGCCAGGAACAACGGTGTAGGAAACTGCTTTACAAGCAATTCTGCCTGTAATTATACTGGTCCATGTATAATGAAGGCATGAAAATCAATGTGTTCACATCTGATGTAATAAAGTCCTGGTAAATCTTATGAACGATCGCTGACAAGTCATCCCCTCAAATCTTCCTTTTGCTGCAGGGCATGCAGTTGGAGTTTTGGAGACATCCATAACCATATCTCCACAACTATGTTAGATTCAGGGCAAGATTAGACTTTATTAGCTTACTACAAGGAGCAATCTTTAATCTTGCTAACAAATTCCTCAGGTTTAAATTTATTGTTCTGAACAAAAGCATAATGTTTGGCCAGGTTTTTAAGTTCAGCTTTAATCACTTGAGTCCTTTGTCCTCAAGAAGCTGCTGATTCTGGTAGCCTCTAAACCTTACTAAGTTTGTTTTCCTTGTTGGAAAAGGGGGTATTGCATCTTGCAAGCATTTTCTGTTCCATCAAGATTGGCCAAAGTGAGGCATGTTTTAGTAGCACTTTGTATGTTTCCTTCTGCAAGTTCTAGTTTTTTTTCTCAGTGAACTCATCTGCAACTTTCTAAAGCTTCAGTTCAATGCAATGCTTTTGGAAACAGAAAACTTCTGGGAAGCTTTACTGTTAAGAACTTACAGTCTGGTCCTTCCTCTAAAAAGTGCTTGTGATGGGCTGGAGCTTCTGCATCTGAAACTGATGATTAGATCCATCAGTTCTGTAATTGCTTCCAGAAGGTGAAGTTTAAAATTGCAGACCATCAGTGTCTTCTTCAGTGAGTTTTACTGACTGCCTGGAACTTAGTTCTTTTGAGTATGTACCGTCAGCACAGCCTAACAGTATTTTCTGTTTAGATTCTGTAACAATTGCCTCTTGGAGCTTTACTCATTATTGTATATGTTATTAAACATGACTAACTGAAAGTTTCATATTGGTCTCACTGAAACTGTGTATATTGTTGAATATTTCTTTTGTGATCATCTAAGTTGCCTATATTTATTCCAAATGTGTTGCACTCATAAGGGAAATGCATTTGGTAACATTACTTTGCCCTCTTTTGAATCCAAGTCCCCAGATATGCGAAATAAGGAATACCATCTTTCTGGATAAATGTAAACTTTCTAAAAACATCCTAACTCTTTTATTACTCTTACCTGTTCTATTTATGATACTCAGTCCCTTTTTCCATCCAAGGACCCGTGTTGTTATCTGTTTGCCCTGAGACCACACAATCTGTTCACAGACATTTTTAGAATGGGAATAATGTGCATTTTCAAGTAACAGTGTTTTTGGGCTGTGTTCTCTCACATGTTATCACAAATAGTGTCTATCAGCAAGAGTAGTTCTGTGGTACTGAAAAAGAGATCTATTGCTACAGGCTCCCATCTACTCTAATGACACATTTTACTTATTCAAGACGTTACTCTTGTGCTGTCAAGAGTTGCTTACCAGAGTAATTGAGAACAACTGGAAGTACAAAACCAGGATCCTGAAATGAGCTGGAGAAAAAAGGGGTAGTGAATATTTTTTCACTGGATTTTTTTCAACAATACAACCACAATACATTTTGTGCCTTGGCTAAACTGTCAGCCCTTTTGGAGAGATGTGTACCCAAGACTGTATCCTGTGAATACCTGTGATAAAACAAAAACAAAACAAAACAAACAAACCTCAACCCAACCAACCAAACAAAAAAAAAGCCCAAAAAACCCCAAAAAATCAAAACACAAAAAAACCACTAAGGCTGTACTAGGAACCTACATACTGTTACTTCTGAGCTAATGGAATTTTGGACTTTGCAACTGCAGTCCTTAAAATGTTACATAAAATGTTTTGTCTTTAAAGAGGTCTGTTTTGCGCAACAGTTTTTCCAAAAGGATAGCAGAAAGTAACATCCCTTTCTCTCAGTTTTTGCCAGATTTCAAGAGTCTATTTTCTGCATTCAGCTTTGCTAGATCAGTTCTTGAGAATTTTGGTATGATCAAACAGTGTGTCATTTAGTTGGCATGACCTTTCCCTTGCCTAGCCTCCCTAGTTTCTTCTCCAGGAAACAACATTTATCCTGAGGTAGGCATTGACAATTTCTATGCTAAAACTTGGGGATTGAGAGTTTGCCTAAGTTATATTTCAAGGGATGAAGGGGTAAGCTGAGCTAAGAGTTGCTTATTAGGAATTTATGATAATGCATGCCACTGTGCAAGTGGCATGACAGCAGCCAGGTGGCTGTATTGGCCTTTTATCCAGAGCAAAACAGCATCCATGCTGATAAAAATCACATATAGATTTCTAAAGTATTGTGTAGCCTGAGCATGCAGCATCCATTTTTGTACACTTCTCTTTCCAGCTTTTTGTATCCAATTAATAGGGTGTTAGAAATTAAAGTGTTCAGTGTCCTGAATGAAATCAAGTTGATTTGTGTAATTCTTTACTCAGGATTACATAGTCTTTTTAATAAGCAAAGATCAGAGGAAGATGGTATGTCAGCATATAATATTTAAGATGGTAAAACATAATTTTATCTATGAAGTAGCTAGTTTATATTTTCTTCTAATCAGTAGAGCAAATATAAGATATATATTTAGTAGTATCTAAACTGAGATATTCTACTTCTGACTTGACTTTGGTTTCCTGCACATTATATTAGTATAACATTTGTCTACATTTTCGAGAAAGTTTATATTGAAATTACAGTAGAAATCTGGCTTTTTTAATAGACAGTTTTACACTCAATTATACTGTATTGAAATGAGTATATTTCTGTAAAATGGTTTTAAAACGTTCTGTAATTAGCATCTTTCCTGTCAAGGATTGGAGTGTGTTTGAGCTGCATCTTTTACCTCAGCTCTTAATTGGATTGCTTAAATGTGTAGGATCAAACCAGCCACCATACTGATGGCAAATAATTTAAAGATTTTTAAGATCTGTAACAAAGCCTGTTGCCAGAGTCCTGGTCATTCAGTCTGTCCTCCATCCAATTCACTGTCTGCTTACGCAGCCCATACTTTATCAGCTTTTCTCTGAGCATCTTTTATGAGACAGTGGCAAAAGCCCTCCTGATGTCAAGATAGGCAATACCAGTTGCTCTTCTCTTGCCTGCTAGTATCAATGGTATTTGCTTCCTAGCTGAAGATGATCTTCTATTATGTATGAAGGAAACATTATCACAACAGACTTTGGAAACTTTTCATGTGTTTTTGCCTGCAGTAGGCTTGAAACTTCCTATGTTAAAGCTTGTAACAGAAGAACTTCTTTCGGTATATTTTGAAAATTATCCAAACTGAGAAACAATAGAGTATGACAGTCATTGTCATGGTGGACTTTTAAGAGAACTGGTAACTACTGCTATCAGAGAAGGTTGTTTTCCTGGGAGATAAAGTCTGTATTGTGGGAAGCTCAGTCTGGCAAAAAAGAATTAGTCAGTGACAACTGAATAAACATGTACTCAGGAAGAACCTGAAGAAGAATTACCTCTGAGATTATTAGTGTGCTCTGTAAGTGACTTTTGTTTCCCAGGCAGACAGTACAGAGGAATGAGTTGAACTTGGAATCCCAAAATTGCTAAGGTTCAGGGTACTCTAGGGATGGCATCTGATCCAACCACCCTGTTTAAACAGAGGACCAATTTTCCCTGGACCATGTTGAGATTACTTTGGGGATATACAAGGCTAGAGAATTTGCCATGTCCTTGGGCATCCTGTTCAAGTGCTCAGTCACTCTCACAGAAAAAAAAAAAAAAAAAGTGTTTTCTAGTGTTCATACAGAATCTCCTGTATTTTAGTTTATACCCACTGCCTCTGATTCTGTGACTGGACACCAATGAAAAAAAAAACTGTTATAGTTTTGTCACACCTTCCCGTCAGGTATATCTTCACATCCTTCATGTCTTCACATATCTTCAGGTATATGTATTAAAAGTGGCAGTTTATACCATTACAGAGTTAAGTGTGTAGTTTCATATTTGCACAGTTCTAGTTGAGTGATCTACCAATGTCACCATAATAGACAACAGTCCCATTCCATCCTGGTCCAGTTTATATTCCTCTGAGTCAGAAGCTACATCTGCTCACTGCAGCATCAAAGTAATGACCCTGAAACATTAACATTATGAAATGGCTTAGTGGAGTTCAGTTGGCTTACCTTCTGCTTGGAAAGTCATCAGAATTAAGCCAAAGTAGGCAGTGGTTACAGTCAGGAGATGAGTGAGTTTTGGAGGGGAAAGGAGAGAAAGAGCCCTTATGTTTTAAGGCAGAAAACTATTAATTTGGTTTAGCAGTACAGAAAAAAGTTATTGACTAATAAATGAAGCCGAACACTGACAAAATCAAAGCAGATAAATTTAGAAGGGAGAAGAATATGTAATGATTAGAGAAGAAACAGGTTTTAAAATCAGTAAGTTAGTGACAGTTTATTGAATATATTTTAACTGATTTATGTCTTAGTGAAATATAAGGCAAGTATGGGAGTATTTAAACACAGTAATCATTTTGAGTACCTTGCAGGTAGTTTTGCTGGTAAGTCTATATTTAATTTTATCAGTGTTTAAATATTACTGAAAAATATTACAAAGGCATGATTTGCTACTTAATGAAGATTGTTAGCTAATTTTTTTTTTAATTGAATTTAATGTTAACTGAGTTTTCAGGATTACTGCTTTAAAAGCAGCTTGTTGTCCACTTCATACATAGTGCAATGTAAATTTTTGACCCATTATGCATAGGCAAATCTTCATGGCTGTTCTTGGATTTGCATCAGAATTTGAAGTAGCAGCTCTCTTGCAAGTATTCTGATTTTGTAATGAGACATTGGCTCACTTTGTTTTAATTCAGTTCTACAGAGCCATGCTTTGTTCATTGAGCAGTTTAGTCCTTTGCCTGCCAAGAAAATCCTGATGAGTTCCAGTTTTCCTTTTGAAGAACAGAAGCACTTGAATACTGCAAAACAAACGTACTTTCAAAATGATTAGCACTAGCTCCTTCCAGGGTGTCTGTTTTCCTTTGTCCATTTCACTGTAAAATAGGGTGTATTTATACAGAAGACTTTCTGTGGAACTTACTTAGTACCAAAGATATATGTAATGTTTAGTAAACAACTCCATTTCACCACACTTGTGAACCTCTGTTTTGAAGAGCAGTGGTTATTTCTATCATAGCACTGTCACCTCAGACAGAATTTCAGGCAAATTTTGCAGCTTACATAGCACACATAAGGCATTGAGGATTTTGGGTTCGTAATCATGTAGATTTCATACTTTTTTGTGTTGTAGTATTGCTGGAGAGTATTTTGTAAACCAATGAGATTATTAGATAAATCTACTGTGAAACTTGAGACTGACAATTTTAAAGCAATGTAACATTTGTAATACTGTTTTATTACATAGTGAAGTTGTATATATAAAGAAGCTGTAAACATAGAACTTGGTGTTCTTGAAGTCAGAGCAAGCACTAGGCAAATATATGTAGATCTGTCTAACATTCATTTAAATGAACTTTATCTTCCAGTCCTTTAGGTTATCTGAGCAAACACACTTACTTCCTAAATTATGTGTTATGCAGCAATGTTTTATTTATGAAGGATTTTAATGTTTTGGTTATACTAGGCACACTGGGATTCTTTTGTGTGTATACTGTCATAAGGATCTGGCAGTAGATAAGAAAATAAACAGAACAGCTAAAATTATAAAAACAATGGTGTGCTTTGTTTGTGGTTTGCTTTTTTTTTTCTATTCTCTGAACTATAGGGAGTTTTCAACATCAGATTGTGGTGACTGTCTTGACCCATGCTTCCAACTATTGCATTAGAAAGGAATTTGTGAACCCCTTTAGTCTCACAGTACAGTAATCACCAACACAGGGGGCTCTTTCTCCATGATATCACAAATTAAAATATGGCTTTATTCCCAGAGGTAACATTGCATTTTGAAAACAACAAGGTATTTGTGTATTCCCTTGGAGAAAACCCCATTTGTGTATGAAATAATTATGGCAATTTTATTGCAATTCATTTTCACTGTTGAGTTTCATGGTAATACTGTTTATCATACCATCTGTAGAAGCATATATTATGCCTTTGATTTCATCACCATGGGATGACACATGCCACAAGGGGAAGAAAAGAGCAAACTTTTTAGTTTAGATAATTTCCATTGTAGTTTATTCTCACAAATGGTATTTAAATTAATCATTTTCTTAGAATTGTGGTGGTTTTGTAGTTTCATAATTCTGACGTTATAGATGGTAGGTGGTCAGATATACTTAAAATGGTAGGTGATTTGATTAAATTGCTAATGCTTTCTCTTTTGAAGCTATGATAATATTCTTTTGTGTGTGTGTGTTTCTTTCATTCTGCTCATTTATTAGCATTTCTGCCCAAGAGAGAGGCTGTCACTTTTGTTTCTGTAGAATTTGTGATCTCTTCATCCATTGTGTCATATAAAATCAATGGTTGAACCTAGTAACATTTTCCAACCCTTTTTTTGCCTGTGTTCAGCTGCAGTATAGTAAGTATGTCTGTGGGGACTTCCAATACTGTTCTTTTCTGTTTTGGCATACTTGAAGGTCTCTTAAAGTGCTCCATGTATCCTCTTTTATGTTCTAGTTCTGCAAATTTCTTTGGGACTTAATACTGCTCCCTGTTTTTGCACTGTCTAGTTAATTGAATCATACATCCTGTCCATTTAGCAATGGACCTTATTGTTTGCATTTTTGTTTTATGACAATGATTTGTTTTTATTTGTCATTAGTTTCTCTTATGTAAAAATATCTTCCCTCCCCCCCCCTTTTTTTTTTTTTTTTTTTTTTAATTTGGAGAAAAGAATTGTTTTCCTGGAACTTGTGTTTGGGGGTTTTTTTGTTTGTTTGTTTGTTTTTTTTTCAATGTGCAGGATTTCAAGTGCATTTTTTATTGGAATTGTCACAACATATTGCTTTTATTGGAGACTGATGTCTAGAAAGAGCTTTTTAAAGTATCTTTTCAGGTGTCCTTTCTCTATTCACTTTCATATTTGTACTGAGTACTGCTTCCCCTCTTAATCTGTGTTTATTCTTATCCTTCACTATTATTTTTTCTGTGATTTTTTTTATTCTTTCATATTTTTGTCAGTCTTTGTTAAAACCTTATCAGTATTTGAGTCTTCTGATTTCTTTTCTCTTTATTCTGTGGTTTGGTATGTTATTTTCTTTCTTGTTAAAAATATTGCCATTTTATATTATGGTACTGTTTCTGGTGATCTACATCAATATACATTCTCTTCAATGTGTCTGTCTCAGATGCTCATATATACACATACAATTCTGAAATGGGGAGCAAAAATAAAAGACCTTTCCATCGATGATCTTTTCCCTCTTCCCCCCAGCCCCGTTTCATAAAAGGGGAAGAAGATTTCCTGTAACTCAGACATTTCTCATTCTCTGTACTGACTTAAACTACCTGTATTCCTAGACTGTTTTTACTTCCATGTTTTCCTAAATTCTGTATACTCAACAGTCTTTTACTTAATTTCATATTCTTTGTCAAGATCTATTCTAATTGGTTTTTTTACCTTTCTATCAAAGTCCTTATTTCTCTCTACAATTCTTCTCATTGATGAAGTTCTTGAAGCCTTTTCTGGAATTGGGGGCTGCTTGGTTTTCCATCCATAATGTCCTTCAAAGTGTTTCATTTTAAGAACTGTCTTTTCGTACATGCATTTAAGTGCTTTTCTGAGTTACTACCTTTAAGAAGATTCTATTTTGTTTTGTTTTGTTTTGCTTTGTTCCCTGGGAGAATAACATTTAACTAAATCTACTTCTGTTTTTTGTCCACTCTACTAGTATTGCTTCCATGAAGTTAATGGAATTATTTGTAGATTTTTCATGTTTCTTGTGAATCTCTGACACTTTATGTATTACGTAATGCTGACTGAGGTTTGATAATGTGCAAACCTAAATTCTAATCACTAGTTGTTTATTCATCTTCTTGTTTCAAGAGGAACTCGAATTTCAGCAAGGTGCTGTAGAGGCAGCATTGTTGCAGGGCTGCTTCTTTTGGGTTCTGATTTTTATTTTTCTTTTTGATTTCTTTTTTTTTTGACTGTGCTCAGTTCATATATAACAACAATTTCAAGTGTCAAATGTTTTTATTTTGCCTCCAGTGTAGGTTGCAAACACCATCTGTACAAGGTTTGTTTGCTCAAAAGTGTAAATTACATTGAAATGGTATTTTAACCATTAAAATGTATTTTGATGGAAAAAAAATCCCTATAGTTCACCCTAGTAGCTGTTTAGATGGTTTGGATTGGTGTTAATTTTAGGGTGGTTTTTTTTAATCTTAGCTCTGACTTGTCAGAAAAATATAATATGGCTGGCTGTTTCTTTGAAAATGTGTGTATGAGACTGTTCATAGCACTGTGCCTGTGTGAGAGAGAGATATTTGTTTTTCAGGCTGACTCATTAAGAATTTTATTCCACCCCTTCTTAGTTGTCCCTTCAACCAGCTTCAGAAAACTGCTTGTTTTGGGAACATAATCACAAAAATTTTGGCATTTTTAATTCCAATGGCTTTATCAGGGGAATGTTCTTCCCAGTTAGCAACAAGTCAAGAAATTTAATAAGGATCATACTCAAAGTTGGTTGTCTAGATGCTAACTGAAAAGGACCATTTATGAGGATTTTAAAGGAGCTCTGATGAAGCTTGTCAGTCTGATTAGCACACAACAGGAAAGTCATATTTTCAGTAGACTAGTTTCTAAATATTCAAATAAGTTGCTGACATTGATTCTAACACAGTCTTCTGCCGCATATGATCTAATTTATTATCCTGTGCAAGATAATATAAGTATACAAAATTTCAGTGATTAGTCATAGGGAAAAGTAAAAATATGTAAGTATACAAATTAAATACATTGATAATGATATGTGGTTTATTGAAAACTGTAGGAAATCAGAAATGCTTAAAACTTTGTGGATGTGAGCAGAAAGCAAAAATCTCCTACTGTTTCATCTCCTATTCTCTCTAGGAAATTTGAGCTGCTGAAATATTTTGATACTTAACGTAGTGCACAATATAGTATTATATTGCTCAGATATTGTTTAAGCAGAAAAAAAATCAAAATTCTAAATATGTACTAGAAATCTCTTCAATTAGAAACATATGTATTAATAACATGCATGTTCCACTGCAGTGTTTTTAATTTGATTTGATGGAATGTAATGGAAGCTATTTTATGAGAGGTTTTTTTAAGTTTTTTAAAGGTTTTTGTAAACTTTTTTAAAGGTTTTTCTTTTTTTTTCTTTTTTTTTTTTTTTTCCAAATTACCATTACCTCGAAGTTTTAGCAGCAAAGACTTTGTATTGATGTTTTTATTAAATGGAAAAGTCTCATAGAACATACTTAAGGGAAGAATTTTTTACAAGCTTACTTCATGTGTTTTACACAGTTGTAACTTTGAATGCTGTATGTATTAGGTGAAAGTCAAATTTTTACTTAATTTTCTTTGATGGATATTAAGATGCAGCTAAATTTATTCTTTCTTTCCACTACATTTGGTTGGTTATTTTGTATGATTATTGTAAAGTAGCTTAGTTGATGGCTGTGAGGTATGAGATGGCAGGCATGAGGGTCAGTACTAAAACAACCACCACATTGTTCAGGTAGGTAAATAGTGTATAGATAGATGTCTGCTGCTCAAAATTTTACGAGGCTGAGGTCTAGACTCTGTTCCATACCTCCTTTTGTCTACTGTATTGCTTTAGTCAGATCATCTCAGTTCTTTTAGTTAAGGCTTTTCTTCCCTGGAGAATTATGTTTCATTGTAAAGGGTTTCAAAATTTCTCAGTAAATAAAATTATTAAGTATTACTATTTATTTAATATTTTATTGCTATTTTATTATTTACTTGTTCTGCCTTCTTTGCTTGATCTGACTATATTTTTTGCAGGGAGAAGATTTTTCTATTAATTTTCTCCTCACTACGAAGTTTGATACAGGATACAACAACTTAGTTTTATAGCTCTCTTTTTTGGATTCTTCAAGTATTTTTATTTTTGAACCTGGAATTAAATAGAGTGGGATTTCATTCATTATTTATTTATTCTGAAAGGCAGTTGCAGGTTGAGTCATTTATCAATACATGTCAATCTCCATCAAATTTAGAGGAAAACTTCCTGTGGCTAGTTTGATATTTTATGAATATTCTAAAAAATAAAACACTTGAGGTTTTTTTGTCTCTTTTAAGACTCTACTAGCACACAGAAGACATACTTGAGATTTTGTGGCAGCTATGTTACTGTAACATTCTCCTGATGAAAGAGAGTGTGAAAGCAGTAGAGCTAAATGAGCTGACTGTAGAAGGAGAATAATTCATTCATACGCCTGTTGAATTGAGTTTTACAACTGAGTTAAGAACTTATGTTTTCATATTGAGGCTTTTTCAAGCGAAGTTTGTTTTCTAAATGAATATCCTTATGGTACCTGTTCTTCTTCTCTCTTTATTTTCATTTATTTTTGAAATTTTTTTTCTCCTGTTACTGAATGTCTTAGTTCAAGGGGAGAACTAAGATATATATGTTGGCCAATAAAATAATCCATCTCCATTAAATTTAGAAACAGAACTTTAATTAGAAAAAAAAAAGAAATATATATGAAAGGATAACAGTTCTTAATCACAATACACAGATATATATATATATATCAAGAAAAGACTCAAACAACAACAACAATTTGTAATAAACCCCTCCACCCCCAAACAGCAAGGCAAACAGTCAAAAAAAAGGTCCTTTTGACTACCCCCAAAAGGGAGAGATGCAATTATCTCCACGGACAGCAGGTGGCGCTGTCGCACCTCAACTGCTGGCCGCTCTCTCTCAGGGTTGCAGTTCT
>JAWWEE010000085.1:30958367-31005625 GCA_035221455.1 Xenops minutus
GTTATTCCTCCCCAGGTGCAGGACCCTGCACTTGCCTTTGTTGAACTTCAGGTGTTTCTGCTCTGCTGATCCCTCCAGCCTGTTGAGGTCCTTCTGAAGGGCTGCACAGCCCTCTGGGGTATCGGCCACTGCTCCCAGCTTTGTGTCATCAGCACCCTTGCTGAGGAGGCATCTGCCCCTTCATGCAAGTCATTGATGAGTAAGTTAAATGCTACTAAGTCCGGTATGGAACCTTGAGGGACACCACTAGTGACAGGTCTCCAACTACACGCTGTGCCACTGGAACAGCCCTCTGGAACTTCCCATTCAATGACTTCTCAATTCACCTCACTGTCATCCATGTGGATATTGTTGGCTTTCAGAATGAGGTGCTCCATCACATTTCCAGGGTTGAGGTAAGGCTGACTGACTGACAGTTTCCTGGATCTGCCTTCTTTCCCTCTTTGAAGACAGGTGACATTTGCTTTTTCCAGTCCTCAAGCACCTCTCCTGATCCTGTGACCTTTCTAAGATGATCATGAGCAGCCTTGCTGTGGTGTCTGCTGGCTCTCTCAGCACTTATGACCTCTACAGCCAAGGGTGCCTTCAGCCTTCACCCCTCCAGCAGAGTCTTCCCCGTTTGTTATTATGGGGTTAAGCAGCACACCATTCCTTGTGGAATCCTCTACTGACTGTGACAGGAAGCTGTAATCAGTGCTTTCCAAGAAGCTCCTGGACTGTTTGTGGTTTTCCAGCAGGTGTCAGGGTTAATGTTCCCCCATGAGAACCAGAGCCTGTGACTTTGAGCTGCCTCATTGACCTCCTCAGGTGGCCTATAGCAAACACCCACAACAACGTCACATTTACTAGTCTGCCTTTTTATCCTAACTCATAAGCTCTTCACTTGCTCATCATCCATCCTGAGGTAGAGCTCAATACATTCCAAGTGTTGCCTCACATAGGGGGCAGCTCCACCACTGTGTCTCCCTCTCTGTCTTTGCTAAACAGCATGTGGCCCTTCATGACAGCATTCTGATCATGTGAGCTATCCCACCACATCTCCATAGCTACAGTGAGATCAAAGCCCTGACTGCTCACAGATCTCTGGTTTCTCCTGCTTGTTTCCCATACTGCATGCATTGGTGAACAAGCACTTTATAGAAGTATTTGTTTGTGTCAGTATCCCAGCGGCAATATCCCCTATTAAGCATCCTCTTGCTAGGTGGGTAAAAACTGACACATAATCAAAAAAATCCCAAAATTCTGCTGGTTAAACTGGTCTCAAAGCCAAGTATTCATGTGCATGATTTTCCCATTTCCTGCTCCATCACTCACTGCAACTGGCAGGAAGAAGAAAACACAACTTGTGCTCTCATTCCCTCAATTAGTAGTCCCAAGGCCCCGATATCTCTTGACTGCTCGTAGACTTCAGTTTGGGATCTTGTTGCTGATCACCTGAAAAACCAGTAGTAGCAATTAGTTAGCCATACTAGGCTGTGTAGATTTCTCATGGTGTCCCTTACCCAGGCTCCAGGGAGGCAATACACCTCTCAGTGGGTTGTTTCTGGTTGGTTCCTCTCAGATGGGAGTTACCAATGAAGGGTACCTTTCTTTTTTTCTAAATTGAGGAGGTTGTGATGTGAGGGATAGGCTACTCTGTCTAAGTACTGATGGTAATTGCCAGTCCCTGACTTGAGACCTGCTAGAAAAATAGAATTTAGTCATGATTTGTTCTTCAGAACCTTGAAAAACTCAGTTATAAAGTTCAAACAGAAGAGTTTTTTATAGATAGTATTTGCAACCATGGATTTTAAGACACTTGGCAGATATTTCTGATTTAACGCTGGAATAAAAGATCAGATTCTGTGTTTTCTTATGGCCAATGACAATCTATCCTGCAAGATAAGTGTTATAACAATGAGCAGAGTCACAACAAAATAAAACTGAGCATGGGGAGGTCTTTTCTCCTCATTGTTGCCCAGTTGCCATTACTCTAAGAAGATGGAGAAGATAACTTTTGACTGCATTTGAAAAGCATCACCTCTGTTTTACTGAACTTTACTCTGTATTGTATTTTACAGTATGTGTTGTGCAATATAGTAGAGCACTACATGATACTGTGTGCTATGACATTGTATTATATTTTGTATAACATGAATTTTTCTGTATTGTATGGTATTGTGTGGTGTTTATTTTATTGTATGTGTTGTAAAGTATGGTGTGGAATGTGAGTGTCTGAGCAGGGGCTGAAGCATTGGAATAAGCCAGCCAGGAAAGTTGGTTGAGTCACCATCCCTGGAGGTATTTAAGTGACATATAGATGTGGCACATGGGGACATGGTTTTGTGGTGGACTTAGCAGTGCTGGGTTAATGATTGAATTCAGTGATCTGGAAGGTCTTTTTCAATCCAGTGATTCTATGATTATATATTTTTCTTTTGACTGCTTTATCGTTTCCCAGTTTTGATGGAATTGGGTCTGGGTTGTTAGAGAAATAAGGAAAATATTCTGTAAATGAGGTTGAGAGTAGACTTGCAGACTGAAGTGTCTTCAATTTGAGGTTTGTTAAAATTGTATGTACCTTTTGATTATTCCTTAATATAATTGGTCTGAAACAGTGGACAAAATCAGGTGTGTGTTACGTACTGGCCACATGGCAGTTTACTATAGCACTAAGAAAATTAAGTTTTTTAAAAGTTGCACTATTTTGTTACAGAGAATTAAAATAACAACATATTTCATATTAACAGTAAAGCTGAACACTGTAAATATCTTTTCAGAGAGAAAATTTATTTAGCAACTCGACTACTATCAAAGAAATTAGAAGTTGTCTCTTGTGTAATTCAGTTTAACTAATTTGGATGATTAAAATCAATGTAGTACTACAACTAACTTTTAACATAGCCTTGGAAATGGAATATGCACCCTGGTTCCAACAACAAGTATATATATTCATCTCTGAGTAAGGGAAACCTCTGATAGTGGGGTGGCCAGAGGTGGAGTAACTTGTGTAGCTGCTGATAGGAGGGGGATTGGACGCATGTGGGCAGGGTAAAACGGCCTGGACTCAAGTGTGCCTAAAATGCAGTGTCATTGAAACCTGGAGAGTGTTCCCAATGGGTAGTGCATTTATGTAGGCTCCTTGACTGTTTCACCACTTTTATCACTCTGACAGTTCCCACTTTTCAGTTTTAACTGTCATATGGATTTATCACTGTAGCTAAATTAGCTCTGAATATGTCGAAATGCTTAGGGGAGTTTGTTGGGCGTTTTTTTGTTGTTGTTTTTATACAGATAATACAGATTTTATTGTTAAGATAGACCTAAGTATAGAAAGAATTTTTTCAGGCCATGTCCTGTTGATTCAGCCAAACTCTGATTCAGTGGGTGTTACATGCTCAGGCCTTTGATATCCAAATTTAAATTCCCACATGAAACAGAATTTCCTTAATGTTCATAAGCTATACTGATTAGATGAATTTGTAACTTTCTGTAACAGATCTCCATGGACTTTAAGACTTTTGAATAGTTTAAATGCATTTTCATATTCATGATACAAGAATATTTTTAACCTTTTCACTGTTTTCAGTTGTAAGGGATCATAACTTTTGTGAGAACCTATAGATCACTTACATACTGTGATGCCTATTCACATACTGAATTCTAAAAGTATCACAGCATTTTCACCTCTTTCAAACTTCTCCATGTCTGTAACAGAAAATAGAGCATTGGGTTTTCAGTTGGAATTTATGAAGAATCTTGTGGGATGTCTTAAAGAGCATGAAAGTAAAGCAAAGGAAGATCCAAGTGACAACAATTTAAAAGGAAAGAATGAAAATATCCAGGGCTTTGCTAAATGTTCATGTTTCTCTAGTCATCTACTAACAGCTGTGAAGGGAACGGCTTCTCTACTTCCACAAGCCTCTTGGGGTCTGGAGGGGATTGTGAAATCCCCACGTGGGCAGAAGTGAAGTGATGCAGCACTCTGAGATTGAGCGGTTGTAGAAAAGCCTTTAATTACATGTGCAAAGGTGTTTTAAGCCCTTTGGGGGTGGGCTTTAGGAGGTAGGATGTGATTGGGTAAGGGTTAAGGGGGAGGGCAGTCTTTTGGGGGTGAAGGGGCCAATAAGGGGACAGGAGGACCAAAACCCAGTGGAAACCCAGGAATGGGGAGTGGCAGATGAGGCATCCAATAAGGTCAGGAGGGGGGCAGGGATTAAAAGGCACAGGTAATGTTGAATTATAAAGTCTCTGGTCCTTTGGAAGTTAGCACAGTGATGGTCTTGTTTCTAGGGGTTTCTTTTTCCACGATGTGTAGTCTGGATGATCCTCTTTCTCTGTCTCCCATGTACTGTGGCAGAAGTTTTTCCCAACAATCTAAAGATATTCTTAAATGAAGTTGTAAGTGCTACCTTGCATGAATTCTTGGCCAGTAATAGTAAAATTTTATATTATCTGGTACATATTCTATTCATTTATTCAGGCTTCCACAATTCTGAATGGCACAGGCTGAAGTGAGAATAAATAAAAATGATACACTTTTTCCCATTTTATTTCTGCCTTTTCAATCTGCCTGAATTAGATGAGTGATTTCTGCTCCACTCAGTTAAAATGCTGCCCTCTAGAATTTTGATAATGTGTAAGTAACAAGTTTTGGGGGTTTTTCATAGCAAGCTGAAAAGACTTTTGCTTGAAATATGACTGAAATTCATGTATAGTTGCTACTATGTTGCATCATAATTTCATTCTCTATTAAAATGATCGGTGAGCTCCATATTAATGTCCTTGCTACAGTAAAATTGTATTTTGAAATCTGGAATTGCAGAACTCTGTAAAATTCCTTAAATGCTCCATGAATAAATGTCCTAATTCAGCATATTTCTGCATCCTGTTACAGAACAGATATAAAAAATGTAATTTGATTGTATGTTTTTAATATCTAAGTCCAATAGCATTTGCTTTGAGGTTATTGCAAAGACTTGCAATACATTTGATAGATTCCAGGTTGTTTGTTTACAGATTTCCTTCAGTTGAATGTTTTCTTAATTTATTTGCCAAAAAGTAGTCTCACAGATTGCGTTCAGTTTGATTTTTAAGAATCAGATATGAGAAGATGCTTTCTGTAAGAATTCTAATTTTGAAGGTTGCAATTTCACAAGTTTAGGAAAGCATTAACAGTACACACATTTTATATACACTTAATTCTGTAATTAGCAAACTGATTCACATGACTTTATATTTATTTCTATTTCTTTTTCTCAGTGAAGGCAAGTGATCTTTTAATTTTTTTAAAAATACTATTTTTAAGACCTGCAGAGCAATTCTTTCTGTTTCCCAGAAGTATTCTTTTTAAGTCTGTAGAATTAAAAACTTTCAGAAATAATTAGGATAAAAGTAATTTTCATTGAACTGCCTTAGATGAAATGCAAGAATTACTTGTAAGGTATCCATTACAAAGCCATTAACTGCACCCATTCAGTATATTGTTGAGTAATACATCCTTTTATTCTCAATCTGAGTATATAATCAGACTTCAGTTTTAAAGGAATCTTCTGATGGAGATTGTAATGAGCAGTACTACAAGTACAGAAACTGCTAAAAAGATACTTTCTATACTATATATAATATAATTAATGTATTTAATGTAATTTGCATAGTAGTTCAGCTATAATGTGCTATTTATTTCTTTTGAGGGAATATTCATCTTTTTCAGTAGTTTCTCTCACCTGCATTCAGTAGTAGATCAAAGTGAGTCAATTGGAGTTCCTGCAAGTGTTTCTCCTTATAGTGTCTAGATGGTTTAAAAGAATCCTCTGGAGTTTTCTTATTTGGTTGAGGTTTTTTTGTATTTTACATGTTGTTCATATGAAAATGATAAATGAAAAACAAATGCCTGTAGAAGAAGAAACCACACAACATTGCAATGAGGTTTTGAGCATTTATAACCTCTTTCTCATGTATAATTGGTCACACCATCTTTATATACCTCTTACTTAAGTAATACTTTTGAATTACTTTTTAAGTAATACTTAAGTAATACACAACTCTGTGTACTATATGGAAAAAAGAGAAATGAGTTTGGAACCTTTGTGTAAGAAATACGTATGCAGGCATTCAGTACTCACTTAAGAATATATGCTATTTGAAGCTTTTCTATTTGTTGAGTTGTTGCTTTTCAGCCTAATTAATCAGTCTCTGATTAGTAGAGGCCAGTGAGATGCAGTATCCTTCCGTATACTATCTCTTAGTTAAGTGTGTTTCTTTAAATGTTCAGTTCGTGAAAGGAGCTGTGCCTGAGGCTTGACAGTTTTGTAATCCAGAGTATTAGCACTCTGAAATATCCAATTTAAAGTGCACTTTGGTTTTTGAGGTTAAGACTGGAACAAGGGCCATTTTGCGATGGGGAGGCTATGCTATTTAGATAACTGCTGTAGGGGAGCTGTCCCCTTATTTATTAACCATCAAAAGGAGGTAACTGCATATGCCAAGACTGTAGCTGAATTGAAGTTTGTTCTACTCTAAGTCTAGGAGACTCAAACAGTAATTTAGTTCATGATTATCTTGCAATAGGTCAAAAGTTGTAATTTGAGAACTTTTCTTCAGGCTTTTCAAGACCTTACTGACCAAGATCTTTGTGCTGAGATTAGTTGCTGTCTTGAAAATCATGTGCTTTTGTTTCACTTCTGAGAACATCGTAGCTTCATGGAAGTGAATACAATTCATTGACCCAGAAAGCCTTTGATGGCAGCTATCGGGCGCTTGCAGCAAACTGTCTGACTCCACTGGTTAGAGCAGTACCCCATCAAAGATGAGAGAAAAAAAGCAGACAGTATGGTGTTCATGCAAAGATAAAGGATTAAAGATAGCAGTGTGTTGCTTTCTGTGTCAAAGGCTTCTTTCCTCCCTCTTTCTCCACAGCTGTTTTTACTGACGTGTTTGGTTTAGGCTGTTAAGCATAATGAAAACAAGTGCTCTTATAAGGAACTACTTGATGAATGTGAATGCTTTGGTGAAATAGACATTGATGCCTTTAAAGCCTCACAGACTGATAGATATCTGTTCTTAATAACTTAGTAGATTACTATGTAGCAACAAAATTATGCAATAATTGTTGCATAAAACAGTATCTGCTTTTTGCTTGTGGAAATTAATCTTACTGTATCAGGATTAGAAACTTGAGCTCCATTTTCTTGGAAACTCCATTGTTCAGGCACCTGGACTCATATTTTTCTAATTATTATATTGCGCCTTAATTATGAACTGTTCAGTGCTTGAGTGTACCATTGTAAGTACTCTGTAGAAAGGCATTCTTTACAATAATTTCAACTGAACTAAGCACAAATTAGTGGAGTGCACTTCCACTTTGTACTTTATTTATTTATTCGGTGTCCTTTTTTTACAAAAACGGTTTTAATCATGAATTAAGTATCAACAGTTAATAAAAATATAAATAAAAGTGATGATGTCACAGAAATTTTACACGTCCCTCCCACAAGTTCAGTCCTTGACTACATGGTAGTACTTTTGTGGTTCTTACACTCTTCCATGTTTCATCTGTGTAGCTTTTTTTGAGATTGGAATATATTGGGTTTAAAAGGAAAGGGGAGATTTTTATACATGTGCAGGCCGAAGGCCATCACTTCCTATTGCCCTTGTCATTTCAGATAAGGTTGCTTTTCTTTGTGACCGTTGTCCCTGGAATTGTCCCATTTTAATGAAAATTAACTAAGTCCATTTCAACATTAGCTTAAGTAGCCTGACTGATAAATCAAGGGGCCAGTAGTCTCTGGCAGTGACAGACGCATTCAAGTAGTATTGTTGTCATGTCAGCTGGAATAGCTAGGCCTAAAGGGAGTCTGTGATCCAACCCTAAGATGGCTATTAGCTTTGTCAGTCACCAAATACTTGACATAAAAAGCACAAGAGATTGATGCACTTCATTACACTGCTTTACAGGATGAATCTGCTTAGCAGATACTGATTTTTCATTTGCTTGTGAGTGTATAAATATTAAAACTTTGTGCTTATATATAATATTGTATCTGCTAATTTTTTCAGGTTAGAGCAGGCCATTTAGCTTATAAACACTTCTGTGGACTGTAGTGTTGAAAAATATATATGGAGAGGCATTACATGTGACTTACATTACATGTCTCATTTAGAAACAGGTCTCTAGGAAAGCTGGACTTATGAGGCTATCTAGATAAGTATCTTAAAAGTAGAAGCAACCTTTAGATTCTTCGCTAGCTAGGAGTTGTAAGACAACTTGAAAAATAATCATAGAAAAATTAAAAATAAGAAGCAGAGCACTTGGTAAGTTAAGGCCCTACTTTCAATGGAGTCAGTTTTCTGTGGGTAGTAGGTACACACATGGGTCTTTTTGCCATAGGTATAGATGAATATTTACTTGTTGATATTAAGAAGGCACTCAAGCATCTCCTCATTTAGTTTTCAAATAGCATTTAAAATCTCTGTGTAATTTAATCACTAACAACTGCTAGCTTGGATGTAATTTCAATACATTACTTATGATGAAAAATATTATTGGTAATTACACAATCTCTGTATTTGACCATTTTGAATGGTAATTGACCATGAATGTCTGGATTCTGATACGTGAATGTAAAATATGGTTATCTGTAGGGGGTAAATCCCTTAATTAATTTCTGCTGTTTGTGTGTGTCTATTTATTTTAATCTAGTTCCAAAGTATTCAGTTGAAAGGAGGGTATTGTTCCTGTATATATATATGTGTGTGTGTGTGTATAATTCATGCAAAAATTAACTTAGAACAATTCTTTTTTTAAATTCCAGTTGATTCAATACACTTGCACAGGAGAAGGCTTCAGTGTGTGATATACTGTTCTAAACTGGGAATTAGTTCTTCACTGAGCAGGATCTGGTCAGGGTCAGCAATATCCATTTTTATTAATTATTTGGCTTAATTGTGTGGCACTTCAAAGAAGCACAAAAATATCTTTGTGTTTTATGTTATTCCTCCTCTCCTTTTTTGTATATAGGTTATATGGCTTTTATCTCCCAACAGCAACAACCCTAGAGCAAGTTTTGAGTGTGGTTTGTAAAATTGCAGTTATGGAGAATATATATCTCAAAATGTAGTATTTTCTGTTATTGCCTTCCTCAGTTCTTTCATAAAGAATGGCCATATCCATCTCAGCTACATTTTATTCCTACGTTTTAAGTTTTAACAGCAGCCAAATTCAGGAAAAGTCCGTGACTGCTTCAGTACAGAACTATAGTTGCTCTGACAGACAGTGAGTGTTCTGATGAGATGGTTCACTTTTAGGAAATGGCTTTACAAGCTGAGTTATTTTCATAAATGTTTTCATAGTTGCCATAAATTATAAGATAAATTAAGGAAGTTGAGTTGATTTTAATAAATGCAATTACAAGAAGGCTGTTTGTTTTTAACAGTGGTCTTGTAAAGGCTCTGGAGTTTCAATGCAGAACAGCTTTTTAATTGAAAAGTAGTAAAGCATTTAAAGAAATAACAATTGCAACTCATGTCTTCCCAAACTGCTTGGTTTTTACTGTCTTCGTAAATGTGATACTCTTGCTGATTTTTTAAACTTGGAATGTAACATAATTAACCAAAAATCTGACAGAAATCCATTTGTTATCTTCTCAACTGTAACATCTGCACATTTGGAACATAAAGAGCAAAAGCTGAGTAGATTGACCTCTCTGGGTGAATGAAGAGAATGATTAAACTTAGAATATTTTTAGAACTTCTTAGCATAATTAATTTCTATTTTGGATACATAGTTCATGACAGTGGCCCTGGTAATCTTGAGCATTAAATTAAGGTCGTATTTTTATACTCTGTTGAGAGGAGTTGCTGGAATCAAATGCCTTTGCCATGAGAACAGACCAGGAAATCTGGGTTGGTTTTTCATTGTTTTTGAGTTTGTTTGTTTGGATTTTTTTGTTTCTTTTTTGTTTGGTTGGTTTGAGGTTTTTGTTTGTTTGTTTGGTGTTTTTGTTTTTGTTTTGGTTTGGGTTTTTTTTTAGGTTTGGTTTGTTTTGGTATGGTACCTGGGACTTATCTCTCAAATACTTATGAAATAGTCAACTACACATAAAATTAAAGTCTGGTTGTAGCAATAAAATATGTAATTTTTTAATTTTCTTTTTTATTATGAAGTATTAAAAAGTAGCACCTTTTCTCCATTAGGACCTGTATTTTTTTCCTCTGCCTTTATGAGAATATTCATGACAATGATAAGCTGTGATACTCCTTGTTCTTCAACATTATAGATAGTTCTGATTTGTTTTTAGAGTATAGAAGAAAAGGAGAGTGAAAAAGATGAGTGTCTGACACCCAGCAGCTTTCCTACTTATTTTGCCTTACTTGCACTTCTTTTTGGTTCAGTCCTATCATAGTTGATACTGTTTGTGAACAGGCTATTCTGTCTTTAGGTAAGCAGCCTAATAAACACATTTAGATTATAGCTGTTATGTTCTTTGTAAAATTCTTTTATTTGCAGTCTTGGAATTCTACTTCAAAGATAAATTATTAATAGTGAACAATGCACAATTCATTTGGAAGGGCATCATAATAAATGAAAAAAAAATCATTAAAACAACAAGATAAAATTGAGGAAGAAAAATGTTACATACATATTTTTTTTTCTCTCACATTGATATGTATGTAGTTGAACTTAGTGGAAAAATACTTTGTTTGAATCCAAAGTGGGATAAGTCTTCCACCTGTTTTCTGTGCTACTATATGTAAGGAACGTTAATTATATTTGTCAGTTGCAGAGCCATTCATTCAAGTCATTGATTTCTGAACCATTTTGTCCACAGGCTTATAACATGATCTACAATGCCTAAACTTTACATTCCAGCCATGCACCATCCACACATATGGGATAATTTTGCTTCAGATGTCAAATTTAGGTGTCTTTCCATCACAATTCTTTCTTGCTTAGTTACTTTCCTTTTTGTTGCAGTGTTCATTTTGTAAAATACACTTGTTTGTAAAAAGATGAGTAAACATCTCATTTCTATCTGTTCACTGTTTAATAGGGGCATTAATATTATTGATATAACTTACAACTTCTGTTGTATTGTTACTCTATGGAACGAGTGACTAGATATATTTAGAGCAATTCAATTAGCATGTGCCAATAGTAAGGTATCAGCATACTTTGATTAGGAAAGGGAAACAACGAATTTGAAATTAAACAAAGGATAAAGCTTAATTATCAGACAACTAGAATATTATCGTAAGAACTTTTTCATTGACTATGAGCTAGTTGTTCTTAAGCTATCTTTCCATCGAGGTTATCTGAATTTCTCATTACATAAAACAAGACAGAGTGGTTTGGTTTGTGTAAAAGGTATCTTCTTACATATTTTTGTCTGCTACTTAAAGATGGTTTATTAGTGGTTAGCTTTTTTGTGGTTTCTTCTCCTTCTTCCTGCTCACCAATCTTAAAGGCTGTAAAACATTATTTATGGTATAACAACAGTTCTTAGTAGTGGAAACCTGCAGAATACTTGCGTTGCTGTTGCCTCTCTTCTTCCTTTTAGTATGTGAGCATCCCTATGAGCTTTATGAAAGTGCATCTTTTATGAAAAATCATATAGGCTAAGGAGAGGCAGTGTATGCCTTAAAACTTCTTAAGGCAAAACAGTGACAAGAAGAGACATTCAGGAAGAGTAATGATAAGGTACTACTAAACCCTACAGCAGATTAGAGTTGAAACCTCAGAGCTTTAAAAGTTTCACTGGAATGGCACAGCTACTGTCCTCCAGCCCTGTAAGAATCTTTATTTTGTAGAAACTGTGAGAAACATGATATCTGGGATGTTAAAGAGGACACTTTTAAGACAGTCTTTTTCAGAAATTATGAAAGTGGTAGCAAAGCTTAAGAACCATTTTTGCAATTTATATGTAAGAAAAGCGGCTTTCAGTTCTGGACTAGTTATTTCTACAGAAAAAAGAGTATGGTAAATAGCGCTATGGCCAGATTTCTCTTTATAGGCAAAGCACTCCAGCAGCTGTCACATTTTAGGCAGCAAGTGTAGCCCCTCAAGTCTATGCACTTTGCAGCTTTGAACAATGACTGTGTCTTGTGGGAAGGCACTGGGAGACTATTAAGACAGTGATAAATGTAAGTTGACAACATCACACAGGGACCACAACATATATTGCTGAACAGAAGTTTTTTGAGGCTTACTGATAAATCGTATAAACCTGTAGCATTTAATACACTAAAGTTATTCCAAGTATATTCCCATTTTAGGGAAGTATGCTCTCTAAAGAAAGGTAGCTTTCTTAAAACTGTAAATTCTGTTAGTAAGAATTCTTACTTCATTTCTTACTAAGAGGTAGTGAGAAATAATGAACAGTAGTAAATACTACAAGAAATCAGCTGCACCTTGATTTTGGAAAACAAGTGTGAGGGCTTTATTGTGTGTGTGTTACAAAGCAGTGTAATTCAGTACAGGGACAACATGTTTGCACATGCACATGCACTCTGCTTTCAGTTGGTGGTTACTCCCATGGTCCTCCATGATCAGAAGGTCTGGGTGTGGGGCTGTTAAGCTGTTTTGTAGACTACAGAATAGCAGTAAGTCCTGTTGCTGGCTTCTTTGGTCAGTAAATATCAGTTTATCCCTTCCTACTGATGTTTGTTCATTGAGACAACACAGACATTGAATTAGCGAAGTGACTTTAAAGTAAATAATTTGGTTACTGTTGAAGCTTTAAAAAAGATTATGTTTGCCTAAATAGTTTTTTAAGAGGAAATTGTCACTTTTGCAAATAAAAAAAAAAGATAGCTTTGCCTGTCTGGTTCTTCTTTAAAGTGGACATGTATATGCATAAAGCCCTCTAAGCTCACCTCATAAACCCTTGAAGTGTATTTATGAACCCAGTTGCTCTCTGTTAACTTGAAAACATCCCTTCCTTCAAGTCAACCTAGACATCAGATCTCTTGCCATCCATCAGCATCTGCTATGTGGTTAAAAAAAAAAAAAAAAAAAAAAATCTTGAAATCAGATCTAAGGTTGTTACTTTAAGGATTTATATGTAGCCTTTCCAACTTCATGGCAGGGAAATACATAGAATACTGTCCCTTCCAAATCTTACAAGGGGAATTGCCACTATGCTCTTCTGTGCAAATCTGTCAACATTTGATCTTAAAACATCTTGTAGAAGTAAAGCAGAGAAATATGATTCTTCCTAATTTTTAGTGTTACATTTGTCAAATAAAAATATATCTGTGGGATGCCAGTTATTTTGTCTCATTTTGTACAGTTTTTGAACTTACATGCTTGCAAGCTGTTGGAGTGAGATAGTTTCATCAACATACTGGCTGGTCATAAAACTGTTTAATGCCTAGAGCTGTTAACATCATAAGTACCTTGTGGAAAAAAGGATGTCATTACTTTGTTTTGCAGACTTAGTACTGATTAAGAAATCTGAAATTTTAGTTTAGAAATACTGTTATTGGCGTCTTGCCTGTGTGGGGAGAAAGAATGTAGTAGGGAGAGTTTATTTTGGTTTTCATTTATAAGAAGTAGCACATCTATCTTTATTTACCTCTACTTTCAGGGAAACTCTGAAAGTGTTGAAATAGGATGTCATCATTTTCTTAAACTTGCCAATATAAGGCAGAAGAAAATCGTGAAACTAATTTTAAAAAGGGACTGTGTTGTGTTTAGCCCTACTTCTTTTTAAAATTGGCAATGTGCTTGAGTGTACTCTAACATGAAGTATTTTGAATAGTAGAACTGTACCTGTTCATTTCCTCAGTGTCAGGTTTATTTATTTAGTATACTTTCAGTAGCTGGGTTTCGGAGACATTTTTTAAAATTTTTTATGAAGAAAACTAGGTGAAGTTATCCTTAATGTTTTTATATTTCAAATTATTCTAAATGCAAACACACCTAACCAAAGAAAGTCCTTCAGCATCTTTCAGAGTGCTCTTAACAAATTTCAAATATCTCTCTGTCTCTACTACATCTGTAAAGGAAACAGTCAGAAGGAAATTTTGTTATAATTAAGTCAGATATATTTACTGTTGAACTGCATTGGCAGTGTTTTTCATCTACAAGCAGTGTAAATGTATAATATTTTACAAAGTAGAACTGCTTTCCCTCCATCTTGCATTATTTTGTTTATAGAATGAAAAGCTTCATTGAAGCTCTTCGTGAATGCTGAGCTGTTATACTTTATCTCTGAAATTTTCATGTTTATCTTACTTTGAATATTCATGTTTGTAATTTTAAATTTTAAAAATGCCTATCTGAAAAAAATACTCAGTATGATACACATACACATGATACTTCATGTTCTGTTAACAGTTCTGTTTTCTTACCTAAGGAGAATTACTTATTGTGATGTTACAGGTTTGTGTTGGACAAAATCCACCTATAATGAACTGACATTTAAAAAGATGCTGAATACATGTCAAATCTTATACAAAAATTAATTATCAGGAGTTATAATAGCTAATATTATTCCTCCTGAAGCAGAAGTGTATGCAATTGTCCCTATTGGTAGAATTAATCTGTATTTTCAGTGTAGTTACATCAGTTCTTAAGCAATTAAATGCAACCTCCTAATGCAATACTGTATTTGTGTGGATAGTATGGTCTGATTTTTTCTTAAAGTTACCCATTTATATGCTTTCAGCATTACTGTAGAGGCCTCTGCTGTGTGGATCGTAATTGGAACAGGTTAAAAAACTAGGAATTTTGACAGTGAGAGTTGGGTAGAATAAAAACAGAGTTCTGAAGAAGAATCTAATAAAATTCTGTGAAATGATGTAATACAGTTCAAACTGTAACTGGAAATTTTCAAAATCTTTTAAACTTGTTTGGAGTCTAACTGCGTCTTTGCAAATCTGTATTCATGATACTCATCCCACTTAAAGCTGTTTGAGATGCAGAAATCAATTTTCAGTAAATAGAACAGAGAAAATACTGACCTTGGTTTCATACACTTAAATAATTTCTTTCTTCTGTCAGCTGGTCTACAGAAATAATGCAAGAACTTTATTCCAAAAGTGCTCTACTAAAGGAACTTCTATGAAGGTCTTACTTCATAGAATGACTGTATCTTTCTGTCTTCACAAGAAGATATAATTTTATTGCTCCATAATTTGCTAGTTTTATTTTGAATGATTTTATTTAAATTTCAGATTGGATAAAGCAAATATGGAGATCTTTACAAAACAGAACTCTGTGAGGTTGAGTAACACTTCCTGATTTTCCTACTGTAATTGTGGGCTTTTATCAAAGTAGAGGTAAGCTTGTCATCCACAGAGAATATTCAGTCATGTAGTTGTGAAGATAAGGAAGCCGTATTAGCTTTTACATGGTGATTAATTTAAGAGATTCTTTGCAATACTGTATTCTATTGAGTAAGCGCTCCCTCTTACATAATTTTTAATTGTTGACAAATTGAAAATAAAACTTTTCAGTATATTTTAAGATTTATTAAAAAGGATGCCTGAGAAAGCCTGCAGTTTTGTCTGGATTTGGACAGCCTTAAAATAAACACACCCCTCCAGAAAATCTACCACAGCTTTTAGCTGTGTATCCACTGCACAGCCTAGTGATGTTTGTACTCACAAATACATCCTTAGCAAGTGTGAAAGGAGTCTCAGTTCTAGTGTCCTTGCAATTACTAGAATAGCATTTTAAATTTTCCCCATCCCTTCATTTAAATTATTTATTCACAACCTGCCAGTATGATCACCTTGGGAGAAAGTGATCTTACGATGCTGCTAAAATAGGCCTAAGAATTTCCAGAAAAAGTTAAGAAAACTGGAAGTGCTATTTCAAATTTTGGCCTTAACTTACACCATTTATCATTCAATAATACTGTAACTCCTGTGATCTTTAAATTAATGCCTCATCCTGTGTAGAGAAAACAGAGAGAGAGGAACATTTTCACATTATATAGCTGCAGAAGATTGTTCTGCTGGATTCAACAGTAATCATTAAGAGTCAAATGGAAGCGTCATTAGTGAAAACTGTTCCCTTATGTATTTTTTTTTCTCTTCTAAACATAAGACAACAAGAAGACATTCAGCTCTTAATTATCTTACAATCATCTTACAATGTCATTTCAGTGTTCATGCAAGGTTTTTGCTACAAGCATATCCCAGTTCATAATAACCAGCAGTATAGAGACTCAGTACAAATAGACTTGGATATAGAAAGAATACAGTTTTGTAATGGAAAATGGTGACTTGTTTTTACTTTAAGTCTACACTTAATAGAATTCTTCATTCTTATGATGAGAGTGGAAAACGAACAGAAAAATACAAAGGCAACTGAGTTTGTCTTCACTTAGTTCAATGTTCTATGGTTTGAAGTGGCATATACACATACATTTGTGCACGTTTGTCTTTATCTACCAATAATAAAGATAAAGTGCTGGAAATACGAAGCAGATAACAACTGTGAGATGTGGTTAGTAAAGATTTAGTAGAACTTACTGAAAGAGTAACAGCCTGTTCATAAGTGAAGATGCTCTTCTCTAACACATCCTGCCAGTCAGAAAATTATATTAAGTTTTTAATGCTCGTTGTTCCTATTGTTGCCACAAGAAAAAGGCATAAAGCTTTAAAGTCAGGCTCCAACCTTCTGATACTATTTGTTGGTAATACATCAAAGTAAAAAAAAAAAAAAAAATATTTTGTCCATCAGGAAACATTTTACTATTGAAGAAACACTGTAAATTGTTACAAATCTTAGTTAGCTAGAAAACTTGTTGGAAACAGGACAGTTAGATGGAAATTGGATTTGTAGAAGTTGATTGTTCAGTAGCTAGAGGATATTGTTATTTTTTAAATAGACTAAATCCAAGATACGCTTTTTACGTTACTGAGTCCACAAGTATATTCTGGATATTCTGCATTACTTCTAGTTTTTGTGATTGATGAATTGCCATATGGATGATGCAGCTATACAGCATTTATGACAGCAGGGCTGTCTGTTACTGCAGACACTGGAGTGCAGAGGATGCACAGGAATTGCAGGCTGTGCTTGTTGGTGGTGACCACCTCCTGACGAAAGGGTGGTGATGAGCTCTCATGTTCAGCAGATATCTGAATTTGATGATGGGACTAGAGGGAATAAATGTTTTTTCAGTTCTGGGTTTCTGCAGAAATACCTATTTCTGACAGTAAGGTAGGGGGATGTTCATGTGAGCGTGTGTGTGTGTATATATAAGCTTCACTCCTGCTAACATGTTATTGCACTGCCAGATAATTTTCTGAGATACTGGAGAATATATTCTTCAGATTGTACAAGAAAGTAATACTCTATAACACACAGAGAACTGCAATTGGCATATTAAAATTGAAAGAAAAAATAAAAACACAATGAGAAGTGTAGGCACTATATTTAAAGCTATGTTCATGTTTAAAAATGTGTCAGTGGGAAGACTGACCATACGAGTTTAACTTGCTTGCCTCAGCCTATGCATTATCATGCAATCCCCAGTGTTTTATCAATGTACGGTTTTTACTTGGATACAGGAAAAATAATGCTTAGACAGAGTTCTTGCAAGTGAACAAAAGATAACACATAATGAGTGCTGTGTTTGCAAGCATGAAATAGACTTACATCCAAAATTAATATGTAACAATTATTTCTGTGCCATAGTTCTTTCTTTATAAAAGAGGCTATTATCAACCTGTTCTCATAAAGCATATTGAAAAACTACAAATTTCCCCACTGTACTTGCTGCAAATAATGTGGTGTAGGTTAATAAACATGGTGTTGAAAAAGTAATTTTAATAATCAAATAAATATATATGATTATAAATATCAAGAGTCCATTTCCATGTTGATCAGCAATATGGATTTCTATCTTCTGACTCTTACCAGTCACAGTCTCAATCCCTTCAACAGTGGTGTTGCCTTGCAAAGGAGCCAGATTTCTTCCGTCTCAAAGGAGACAGACTTCTTCTGTCTTTAGATGTCTTCTTGTGCATAAGGATACATATCATCCCTCTTCTCTCCCAACACCTCTCCTTTCTTTCTTCTGTTTTATTAACAGCAAATTACTTGATAATTCTAGCCAGGCAGCAAGACTGTAATGCCTCAGAGAAAAGTGATTAGTGAATTCAGGGGGAAAAAAGGGAAATTTGGGAGCTGGAGCAGAATTGTGAAGGAATAGAAGGACCCTCCACAAAGGAGCTGCTGGAGCTACACAGAGCAGGGAATAGGCAGAGCTGATGCTGCATATTCTCAACCACCTGTGGCGTGAGGAAAATACTTGTCTCAAATTTGCTTGCAAGTATGAACTGTGGCTAGGCAATGTCTTAGATGTTTCTGATAACCTAAACTGGGACAATAACCTCCACTGTTGTTTTTTGTTTTGTGGGGTTTTTTTTCCCTTTGGTTTTATTGATTGCTTTTTCTTCAAAAGCTAGCTATTCCTTGGTGTGTGTGAAACATGATTTGAGTTTCATTTGTTGTCTGTACACTGGTGTATCTAGAGCCTGAATGTAGCTGTGAGTACTCTACCAGTACTCTATGTGATCTGCTTTTGTAACATTCCCTCAGTGTATAAAATGCATGAAAATTACTAATGTATTTTGAAGCACGGCAACCCCACGTTTTAGATTATCAACATTTGAGTACAGAGTCTTACTAGGAAATACTTGAAATTGATGTTTTACAAGAAGATAAGTTTGGAAGGTGAACGGGAAGAGAGAGTTAATGGTTTGGGTTGTTTTGTTTGTTTGGTTTTGGGAAAGGTTTGTTAAGGGTTTGTTGCACTGGGGATGGGGGTAGTTGGCTTTTGGATTGTTTAGAGAAGAAAAGACTCAAAGGGGAACTCATCAATTCATACAAGCATCTCAAAGGCAGGTGCCAAGAGGATGGTGCCAGACTCTTTTCAGTGATGCCCAGCAACAGGACAAGGAGTAATGGCCAGAAACTAAAACACAAGAAGTTCCTCCTCAACAGGAGGAAGAAATTCTTTGCATTGAGGGTTGCAGAGCACTGGAACAGGCTGCCCAGAGAGGTCACGGAGTCTCCCTCTCCAGATATGTTCAAAGCCCACCTGGATGAGTTCCAGTGTATCCTGCTATAGGTGACCTTGCCTTCACAGCAGGGTTGAACTGGATGATCTCCAGACTAGATAATCTGAAACTATGCTGTGACTCTGTGACCTTGTTCATCTGTAAACTTTCCCAGAATTCTGGAAACTCAGATCAATGTCATTCTTTTTCTGCTTCCTATTGATTTTGCAGAATTAATCAGTTGTTTTATAAGGTATTCTGTGTTTCTTAGTTACCATAATTTATAACCTCTCTTCAATTACATCCCTGTGGTTTCTTTTCTTTGCTCTTTTATATTTTGATACTGAGGTTAATCTCACATTTTACTACTTATTTTACCATAGGGATTATGTTATTAATTTTGCTATATTCTATGAGTTATGTTATCTTGAACATTGTATCAGTAAGCCTGAACAGAAGACTGGGAATGATTACAGCTGGAGCTGAAAATTCAGTATTTATTCAGTAAGTCATATCTTATTCTACTTTATTCACAAGTAAGAACTTTATCATAAAACTTTCAAACTAAAAATAAATTTTCAAGTTATATATTAGTAAATGTCTAATTATATCTTCATATAGCTAACTGTATATAACATTATTGTATGTACTAACTAAAGCTGTATTAAATGTCTTCAGACATAAGACTATTTCCTTGTGAGGGCAGGTAGATGGCGCAATGCTGTGCAGAACCTTGCTGTCAGATGCGAAAGGATAAACCACTCTCCAAGGCTAGTCAGATCCAGCAGCTTTCAGCTTGACTTCACACAACTACCTAAGAACTAGATCTCCTATAATTTATAGATTTTTGTGTTCCAATTTAGAGCAAAAATTTAATATCATGTTGTATTTTCCTAATTATTTCAATACATACAATCCATAGGTATTTTATTTTTAGCAGTCATCTCATATTAGTGTTGTCTAATTTTCTGCATATTATATGTGCTTTCTTTGTATTTTCAGTGTCAAACTTAGTCAGACACTAGATCTTGTCTTCATGCCCTTTGTGTTTGGAGAAAATCATGTATCAAATAAACCGGGGCGGGGGGGAAGATGAGAAATATTGAAGCAACACCTTCCCTGCATATAGTTGGAAACAATTCTTCATGGCTAGATGAGGAAGAAATGCAGAGAACATTGCATGAAGAAGGTTAAGTTAAACTGAACTTTGGAAAACTTCTAAAGTCAGGTATGAAGGGAATATGAGTTATTCTGAATACTGTTCTGTTTTTAAGTAAACACAAGCCCTGATGCTAAAAGAAAAACTATGTTTATGCTTCAGGGTTGTAATCTATCCCTGCAATTCATTAATACATTCCCCAATTTCTAGTAATATTTTGGTATTTTATTCTTCAGTACCTTTTGATCACTTGTAATAGTTCTAAGACACCTGTAAACTGTGTATTCATTAAAGAAAAAAAATTTTCAAATTCTTAAGTCTTATTTGCAGTCTAAAAGTAAATTTTCTTCAAAATAATTTCTTCAATTTTTATCTTATTTTCTCTGGAACTTGCTTCTGTACAAGTTCTGTGCAAATAGACATTTAAGTGTACCTATACCAATTTTATGTCCTAGGACAGTGCTCTGTATCATTAGCTTACTTTTAACTAATTTTGGACATCTATTAATATTTGTCTGTTTAGTGACTTCATGCTAGTACAATATTCATGTTTAAGCTACAAAACTACAAGATTGAGATAACATTTTTGAATAAACAGTCTACCTTATTTTAGGTAGTTTGATTTCTGGAGTAATCTACCAGTAAAGCAGAACATACAGTGAAATAAAGCTTCCAAAACATATGGAGCTTAAATACAACTTCTTTCTATGTGTAATCTCCTTGTACAATCTCAGGAGAGTAGACAGCAGGCAAGTGCAATAACCCTTAAGGAATCTTTCAAAGTGTAACATATTTTACACGTCCACAGTATGTGTATGTCACAATTTTAATAAGGTGTTTATTATTTCTGAATGCCAGTCTAATGTGATTTCCTTCTGTGTTGAAAGCATTTTATGAGAGAAAATTCACTGTAAATAAGTTTAAGAAACTTTCAAAAATCAGTCAGTAGGAAAATGGAACCATAGATTAAAAATAATACTTGGAAAATATCTCTTATATAGGATTTAAAAAGTATTTTCAGGTGGTAGGACTACCAAGTATTAAATCTGAATAAAACAATAAATAATTTTTTACCTTAATACAGTCTGTGTTGATGTATGAAGATTTATTTTCTCTTCCTTTGCAGCAAATGAAGTTAGTAAATTTGCCACAGCTGTAGTGATGCTTGAAGCCACTGTGCTGGCCAAAATACACACCGGCCCAGCACACCATGAAAAGAGTGTAGATCAAACAAATGATAACGAATTCTCAGTTTTAGGAGAAACTGAAGACAATGCTGCATGCAATAGCTACATTTGCAGATTTTCAGATTTGCGATGGGCACTGATGTGATATGGTCCATCTAACATACAATTTCTTCTTTATAACACTGATACCAAACCATGTTCTGTCACAATTTCATGGCTACTCTGGCCTGTGACAGGTGGTGGGTGGGTAGGGGCATGACCAGTGTTTTCAGTAACACTATTTGGTTGAAGCACTCTTTCACTTTTTATCTTTTTCTCCCCTGATATTTGTACTATTAACAGAAAATGAAACAAGCGAGTATGCATTGAAGGAATCAAAAATATGAGTGACTAGAAATAAATGGAAATAAAAATGGTTTGTCAGGTACTGGTCCTAACAGAGTAAAATCTGGTAAAAAAAGGTATCAGCAGTAGCATCCAACCAGGAAGAAATAATACTGAAAGTAATCAGAGGTGAGGAGAACAAACAGCAATCTGAAATCAAGACATTTGAAAGAGAGTAGCCTCAGGACAGGAAAGGCAACTGGTGAGAATAGAGAGAATCCCATTAAACAAGGGCACATCTAATGAATATAGCAGGAACTAGTGCAGGATGAAAATGCAATTAATTATTGAAGTAAGTATCTTCAGATAGATTTAAATGGAATTCATTATAGTGAAATATAGTTTCATTTGTATATCTGAACTTTTGCTGATACCTAAATCTGCTGCTGGCAGCTGTGTTGTCTGTCTGACGTGCCAGCCCAGGAAGTCCATGTTTATTATCAAGTAAATAGGTCCTTATTTATACCATTTGTCCTTTCATTTCCATGTGAGATGATTTCACAGCTGTCATAGACTGGATACTGTAATACTGTCGCTTTAGCTCAAACAATAGTCAAGCTCTCCAGCTTGTCGGTTTGCATTTTTTGAAAAAACTCTGGTGTTTTTGAAAAATCAATATAATAGGTATTTTCTGAATGCAATGAAGTATTTTTCTTTTAAATCACAGTACATCTTTGCATTACATTTCCCAACAGACTCTTTTCAAAAGTCTTCAGCTACTTCACATCGAAGATTTATTGGACCAATTATGGTTTTAAATTCGCATTTTTATACTACATCAGCCCAAATTATGCTTACAGAGCTGGAGCATGTCTGTGGATGATTTTGAGGTGGGGACACCTGGGCAGGAGAAAATTGGTTGGAAGATTGTTCTGAAAAAATTTTAGTCTTTATGTGGCTACTTTGGTATTAAATTTGCTTTGATCAAATATGTTTGATGGCACATGTTTGTTGCAGCCTCACAGGGCACTGGAAGTGTCCTTTAACCATAGCAGTGCAAAGCTCTTACCTTAGGTATAAAGGAGTCCATCCACAGCAGAACTTTACACAGTGTGCCAAAATCATTCATTTTTATTCTACTTTAATAGTGACCCGCAGTGGCAGCATGGTACAGTGGAGGTTTAAGGTAGCACTGTTACACAAAACAGGAATTATGTAAATTTTTCCGTATCAGAAAAACACTAACCAGGTGGGAGTAGTTTTTACATGTTAGTGAACAGAAAAAATTATAGATTTGAACTAAGTCATTACTAACTTACATTACATGAAATGTTACACACCAGATTGATAGATTCCATGTAAAGCACTTTGTGTCTGTCTTCTGCATGGCTCTTTTGGGGGTCATCCTGAGCTGACACAGGCTACATCTGCAAGCTTGGGATTGACAAAGTTGTTGCTGAGAACTACTTCTGAGGTGCAGTGTTTGCTTTGTAAACCTGCCCTAACCAATGGAAAGTACAATGGAAGCTTGTCTACAGGAATTGTGTTACCTAGGTTTTTTACATTTGCTCATCTGGACACCACACAACGCAGCAAAGTCTTGATACTGACTTATCTGTACTGTTCTTTTCTTAGGTGGTACCATTCTCTTACTGTGCTCATGGACAAGCACCTACACCTGTACCAACTACAGGCCTTTCGATTGAGCTCTACACTTCTAAAAGCCCCAATGGGATCAAATTAGCTTTCTGTGCATGGAAACAAAACTCAGATTTTCTTCTCAATAGGTTCTACAATTTGTTGCAACCTTCAATTCAGCATATCCCTGTGGTTGGCATATGCTTGAGAGGCCACTTCAATTTCAAGATTACAGTTTTTGGGGTTGGCAGTGAGATACTTATTTAAGAAATAAATTTAAAAATTAAGTGGTTACTGTGGTAGTCTAATGGAGTCTCCACTGAATACAACAGGGGTTTTAAAATGCAATGTGTAACTCATAATGTTTTTTTTAGAATTCTGTAGAAGTCAGTCATGATAATTTGATGATTATACCAGCTCTGCAAGAAAATAAGCAAAAATAACTGATTACATTGTAAATATTTACGAATATTTTTTTTCCTCTTTGAGGGAGTTTTTGTCTTTATTGCATTTTGAAATTAAGAGTAATTCCCCCAAACTTCCAAAAAGCACAGACAACTTATTTTGAATTTACCATATTTTGTGTTTAGTATGACTGAAATACTGTTATAAGAAGATAGTTTTAGTTAAATAGATCGAGATTTCTTTAATATCTACAATAGTTAGAGAAGTCATTGTGATGTTAATACACGGTTTTGGTCTGTGAAACAAACCTGTAATACCTATGTTAAGAATAAAACTGAGAAATGAGGAATACATCTGGTGCATGTAGCTTGTTTTGCAAGCTGCAGTGCAATCTGTAGATTGAGCTCTGGGCATCTGTAGATTGAGCTCTGGGCAGGAGACAACCCTTTGTGTAACAAAGAGTATGAAAACAGGTGGCACTAGCCAGGGGAAGGGACACAGGGACACAGCAGGAGTCACGGACAAGGGGCAGGACTTGAGAGACTTGGGCATGCTTAGACTGCGAGGGTATAAAAGCCCAGGGGTGTCTTTGTTTGGGGTTCTCCTCAGAGGCACCAGCTTGAGCTATTTCTGTATTACTGAGCTCTGAATAAATTGCTTTATAGAATGAGGCATGAAAGACTCTGCTATGAGAAACCTGGAGTCAAACCAGTAAGGAACCTCATCTGACTATGTGACAATGGGGTGACCCTGAGATTAGCCTAGTTGGTTAGAGCATTGTGCTAATAGCATACAAGGATGTGGGTTTGATCCCTATATGGGCCATTCACTTAAGAGTTGGACTCGATGATCCTTGTGGGTCCCTTCCAACTTAGGATATTCTGTGATTCTCTTCAGGGAGTCAAGCAGGGACATCCATGGGCTCACTGGAGCCGCTCGCTGCCCAGGGTCTTTGGTCCCAGCAGTGCCAGTCTCTAACAGTGGGAGTGTGATTGCCGGAGACTCTTGAATGGTCAGATGGGAAAGTTTCCTTATCAGGAAAAGCCTTGGTCACAAATCTTGATAACATGTCTATGATTAATAACAAATCACTGATATTTAGCATTTAAAAAGACACCTCCTTTCCCCTCCACTTAGCCTTTTAATTGTGGGAAGAGTGTGCTTTTAAAGTGCATGTTCCATTCACAGCCTTTTACTTCATCATCACTCTTCTGACTGAATGTATTTTAACTACCATACCACTTCATGGCATATTATTTTTTAGGTCTCATAAACTTGTATGTCTGATATAATATATTGACCTGTATCACACAGCCATTACAGAGCTTTATGCTCAGTAATTTTCAGTTGGGGAGCTCTGTGCCATTGCTGAAGGCTTTCCCAGTGGTTGGCTGAAAGCTTCAAAAAAAGGGGAGTTAGGTTATGCTTAGTCATTCCATAGTGTGAGTTTGCCTACTAAGACACCTGTCTGGATTTTAGGTGGCATAATGCTGCAGCCAGAGGCAAAGCATGGAGTCAGCAGCAGCAGGCTGGTGTAGTTGTGAAGAACCAGAGAGCTGTCAGCAGAATAATTCCAGTGGCTTGAGCACAGCACTAAACCTCCTCTTCTCAGTTATGCAGAAGCCAAAGCAGCAGATCAGAGAAGTGTGACTACTCCCTGTGCCTGCCTCAGCATCTATAGACATAAGAGTGCAGCTGTTTGAGTAACAGGACTGTCCATGAATTGAAAATGGAAATTATTTTGTTAGAGCACTGTGTGTCATCCTTCTGAATAAGTCCCATTGATCTATGCAACAACTAGTGCAGAAATCTGTAGATTTAGATATTTAGAGTTAATTTTTACTGGGGGTGGGGGGGAAGAGTAACTAAAATGTCTAAAGTATTACTACGAAACATTACACTACAACATTGTATATTGATCTGTTTTTCCAATATGCTGTTATAGTTCAGAAGGTGATCATCCCCAGAATGCCTGAGGACTTTGTATTCTTGACATAGGAGTTTCATTTTTTTTTTTTTTTAACTAGTTAATTGTTTGGGTTTATTTTTCCTGCTCTCAAATTTTGTGATACCAAACAGTGAAATGCTGATGACATGTCAACAAGAGGGTATCATGTGCATTGTTTGTTTCAAAGAAGTAAGTTAGATGTTGTTGTAACCCACCTCGACAGGGCAACCAGCTTTGTAGTTAATGGAACTTTAGGGGTGGATTAAAGCAAAATGATGCTAAATAACAAAAACCACAAATTTTTTTACAGCGCCTTCCTTGAAACCTAACTGGAAAAAACCGTAAGGGACTAGAAAGGGATGTAAGCCATTCTGGAATGTATGAACACCCCAAGAGAGGAAAATCTGAGAGAGAAAAATCAAGAAAGAAAGAGAGGCCAAGAGATAGAAAGATAAATCCACCCGTAGGTCCAGCAATACGTGCATAATTGTGATCCTGACATGCAGCCCTGGTCTGTCGGAGATGGGCACCTGCATACGCATCAAATATTGGGGATTTTATAACCCTGGTTCTTCCAGTAAACATCCCAGTACATCCTCCGAGCAGAGTTCTTGGCATGCAGAGTCTTCTTTCTGGAAGATTCTGGAAGTCTGGTGGTGTCAAGAGGAGAGAGTTAGTGTGTTGTCTGGGTGTGCCAGACAAAGATTCTGAGTAAACTTTTCTGAGTTTTGCAGCTGCACAGTGTGGGAAAGAGACTTCCATGAAAAAAAAACCAAAACCAAACCTACCCTGTCTCTGCAGGATCTATTGCTTAACGGCAGTTTCTCCTTCAGTTCAAAACCAGCTTGTTTAAGGCAAAATTTAGCCACAAGGTCTAAGTGGCTCACTACAGATGTTCTTGCATAAAAAGAAAAAAAAAAAAAAACCTAACAGACTCCTTCAGAAGGAAGATTTGAAAGTTTTGAACTAAAATGCCAAAGTCATGGAAGCACTTCACTGCAAGACACTCAGCAGGGGAAAAAAAAAAAAATAAATTATCAGCAGGAGAGTTTGTCACAAGTTGTTTGCCTCCATCTGGCTGTTTCCTCCCTAAAGTAAAGCTCTGCAGTGCAGTCCTCAGCATGACAGAAAACAGGTTATATTTTATGTTCACGATGCATGTAGGTCTCCTTTGGCAAGTTCTTGCATGACATATTGTTGCAGGTGTCTGTTCTTGCCAGATTAGTGAGGTTGGAATGCTGAACAGAATAAAAATGATGGAAGAATCTCTTCAGTCTTTACTGTTAGTACACATACAGGACCAGCATTCTCTGAGGAGCAAGTAATTCTGTTGCAGTTTATTAAACAGCTAGGAACAGGTCTCTATAACCAAATAGCCTATCCAGAGTTTGACTACCTCTCACCATTATCCAAGCTGAACACCTTTCCTAATACCTTTTGCTAAGGAGCTCTTTTATTCATTGACCCCAATGGGAGCTGTTGGTGCTTAAAGTGAATTTTCACCTTGTGTGAAGTTAGATAGTGCTGACACCAGCATGATGGTCATTGGTTTCATTTTAGTTTTGTTTGATCCTAAATGTGGAAAGTGGGACCTGCTATTTTAACACTCAGGTCAAGCAAGTTCACTCTTGCAGCTCAAGGTAACAAATGAAGAAAGACAAAGCTACCAAGTGAAGTTCAAAGGATTTACAATCACTTAGAAGAAATTTTTTTAGTTTATTCTTTTCAAAGATCAGGGACCAATTGCTTGCAAGAGAGTAATTACAGCCTTGCCCAAATTGCCCCAGGTAAAAGCTATATTTCAGGCTTAGTGAGTTTGGGTGGAACTCTGAAAGATTCACTGCTGGTTCATTAACAGCGTATTTTTAAATGTTTTGCTGTCATGGCTATAAAGGCGGATGACATGGAAAACTGAGGGGAGAGGAAGACTGAAAATACATGCTAGGAAGAGTTTTGAATGACTTTAGAAACTATAAATTGCTATAATATGCACTGTATAGTCTATTCTTTTCTCCAGCAAAATGTATTGGAGTCAGGTTGGGTTACAGCAGTCCTTCCTTGAATACCATCTCACATATTTAAATATTCAATTTAAAAGAAACCACACCTTTGATTTTTTGCACATTGAGATCCACACAAAACAGTAAAAATTCTTTCATTAGTAATGCAAGTGGAAGATAGCAAATAAAACACTCGTTTAAAGTGATACTTGTTTTATCCCAGTGGTTCTCAATGTTGTCTTACTCATTGGCATGTTTAATTTCCTGTTTTCTGCAAACCAAAAAACTGTTCCTAGGACACATAAAATCTGGCATCTCAGCTGCTTGTTGTGGTATTTTTTCCTGCATCATCTTTCTAATCTATCTCACCGAAACAGTACCTCAGCCAGTAGTCAGACAGTGATATTTTCCTGTAACAGTTCCAGAATAATCTTCAGTTTCTTCACAGGTGACCTTGAGAATCTAATCTTCATTAATAGCTTTCCATTTCTACTAATTCTTACATCAATATTTGCGGTCTTTATGTAGTTCATCTTCTGTCAAGAGATGGCATTTAAATACAGTATCTTTACATACTACATGCACTCTCCCTACTAGTATCCAAACATTTGTCTGGCTGTGTGTCTTACTTACCAGTGAAGGGTATACTGGAGGCCAGATTAATCAGGATGATACATGGCACAATGCAAGTTTTAAGTAGTGTGATCTTTTAGGTGAGCACTTTCAAACAATAGCTTGTGTTCTTTTTGTTCTTTCAAAAGTGTGGAAGAATAGGCTTAATAAATAAAGGAGAACATCAAAAATTGAAAGGTACAGGTAGGAATTTTGTGGTCACATGCTTTTGAGTCTACATATCAGCTTGTTATGTATCAACTCATCAACTTCATCAACTCATTTTCTTGGACTCATTCTATACTGAGTGGAAGAAGACACCTCCATCTTTTTGAAGGTGATTCAAGGAAGGAGAGTAAATTAGGTTTTATGTTTATAAACAATTCAAATACTTGTTTTCCAGAGTCAGATGCTTTTCCCGTTCCATCTACTGCTATTCTACCATTGTAGAAGTTATAATCTTTCCTGATATCTGTCTAATCAAGGATGACAAGGAATTAGATACTGGTGGTGTCTCACTAACTGTGACAGTCCCACACTGTTCCTTATAACTGCTTCTGGTTCTGCCACCTGCTGTTTCAGCACAGACACTTGCTGAAGCAGTAGCTTTGCACAGGCAGGCTTTTCTGTATCAATGTTCCACTTCTGTGGGGCCTCCTACAGTCCATGTCACATGGACAACCTTGTAACAGAGGATTGAAACACAATCTGAATAAGAGGATTCATAGTTTTCTGGAAATATGTGGAGACTGCACTTATAAAGGTTTGTGCCCATAAATGGGATCTATACAAACTTAACATAATTTGCTCTAAACTCATAGTACAAAGATGGCAACATGCCATTTAACTTCTCTTCAAGCTATACTACATTAGAAAATTATGGCAGTACTGAAAAATGTATTCATGCTCTCTCACAAAGCCTTCTCTCACAGCTAAAGAAAGGCAAGATCTGGCATCTTTCTAGAACGTGGCTCTTTTCCTGTAGGTGTGATTTTTACTTGCATGGTGCGGAGCTGGTTTACTGTCAAAGTTGAGTATTTATATATATTCAGAATGTGCTGAAATCATGAGAGGGTAAGAAAAATCTGAGGCCTACTGATGTTCATAGTTAAAGTGGTTTAAGTTGATTAAACAAATGGAGTTCAACTTGTGTTTATTTATGCATGTTTAACGTGGTTGCAGTGAAGTTCAGTTCATTAGCTTCTGTTAATAATGAATTTGTTTGGGTATGCTGAATTCCTGCTAGTATTTTTTTCACTTTAAAGTTCTACTTTATCCAGATTGTTAAATCTAGATTCTACCTGCCTGAGCCGAAAGTACGTATTAAAATGCCCAGACCTCATTTGCAGTTGTTGGTCTTTATAACACTCCAGCCTTGGAGCTGCAGGCTTACTAGAAGTATTACCATATATATATATATATATGGTAATATATATATATATATAATAAAAAATATATTTTATATATATATATAAAAAATATAGTGGTCTTTCATACTGTATGAAAATGTCCAGAAAATAAGCCGTGGGCTTTTTTCTAGAGGATTTCAGTTCCAAGCCACCCAAAGCATCAAGAAAAGGAGCAAAGAAAAAGAAACAGAGGGAGCAGGAAAAGAGAGAAAGAGAAAGGGAGAGATAGGTACCATTAAGACTTTGTGGAAGAGCAGCTTCCCAGACGTCCAGGTGGTAGGGCTGTGACACATGGCACCCCAGAACCTCTGGTTTTATCTGCTCTGGTTGCTACAGCCAAATCCCCAGGCAGAACCTCTGACCCCCCAGCCACTCTGAGATTCCAGGCCAGGGTGAGGGGCCCTCTTCTCACTGTCCCTGTGAAACCCAGCTGGGTCAGGGTCTCCAGGAGCTGTGAGGTGTTATAGTTTTCCTGAGCTGTTTGTGGCTGGCAGCTGTTCCATGGCTTCCCCTTGTGGGCTCCAAGGGCTGCCGTGAGGGATATGATGCCACCTCACCTCTGTGAGGTTCAACCCATCCCTTCTCCCACACAGACACATGCACACCCCACAAGGTGGTTCTGACACAATAATTACAGATCTGATGTCTAACAGTCATTGATTTGAAACAGACAAAAATGCATGAAGGCTCTTTTCTGTATGATTTGAATGTTATATGTTCCATGGTGACAGACAGTCTCATTATGGCATTTTTACATCACCCTAAAAATGTGGATAAAACGGCCGAACATTTATTCATTGGCAATGTGTTTATAAAAGAACTGAGTGGAAGAAACTCAAAATAGTATGTCATTATGAGTTAAGAGTGACACTGGCACTGGAGAAGTGTGGCAAAACTGATGAAATGTGGAGAGTATAGTGTTGAATTCATAAGTACAATTTCCAGGTATCCCTGCTCTAATGGACATATTTTCCCCACTCAAGCTGAATTTAACAGTTCCTCTCTAAACATGAACTGCAAAAAGAGCTCTGACAGGGTATAATCTTGACCTCTGGATTTGAGATTGTTCTTGATAACATACTCATTCTGCTCAGACATCTGATATTTTACTGGTGAAATGTGTTGGAACATATGGCTGCTGCTCTCATGCGAGAGTTGAGCTCTTCCAGGTGATGTAGTGTAAGAGCCCTTTAGCCATTTGGTTATGAATGAGATGTCTGTCCTTTTGGAGCATTTTAACAAGAGAACTTTGGATTTCTCCTTTTTACAAACCAGTCAGTAAACAGGATAAAAAAGGCAACAGGAGTTAGAAAACAAATTTAGTGCCTCCGAGCAGGAGTTTTGTAGTGATTTTCAGGAGGACAAATTTAAGGGAGAGGGAGACTTTGTTCCACCTGACGTGTAAAAGCTTTAATTACTTCAAGAGTAGACACAGAACTTCTTAGTACATAAAAGGCACTCCTCTGAGGAAACGATGAAGTTTTTGACCTATCTTTGTATTTTAGAGTCAAACAAATATAGCCTTTGAATTAGAAACTGGGTTTTTTTGGTTGGTTGGTTTGATTTTTTTTTTATTGCTGAGTTTTGGGTTTGAGCAATTTAGACAACTGCAAGGTTACTGAAAGTCCTCCAGAAGGAATATTGTATTTTCCCAAATACTCAGGGTCTAATAGCAATTTTTCACAGGTTAGAGGGGTTTCAGGTTTTATCTTCTTTTTTTATATTATTGTTGGTACTACTCTAAATTCAGAAATTTTTATTAAACTGCATCTGTGTAAAAGTATACACTTCTGTATATAAATTATTATTTCATAAGCCCTGAGACGTTCTTAAAAGGATAGTTTTTTAACCTAGTTCACTGTTAAAATGTATTTGATTTCTGATTTGTTCCTTTTAACATGGCTACATAAATTTTGAATGGCTGAATTTAAAACACAGAAATAGAGGTGCATGAAGATATCCAACCTCAACAGATTCAGGTCACTGAGACCTGCTTAAGGCCACTTAGATCACCACTTATATAAATGGAAGAACATGGACATAATTCTTAAAAGTCTCCTGCTTCGGACATTCTCAATATATCTTATTTACTGATATCATATAGTTTTTCAACTGTATGCGTAGTTGAAAAGTCTGTTTCTAATGTGTGATCAAAATAACTTTGCTGCTAATTGAATACCATTCTTCATATTCTTTCCCTGAAGGCCCAATAAACATGACGACAAGCTCATAACGACAATCCTGATAGTGATTTTCTTGAACACTGGCAGGTTGCTTCTTATTTTTTGCTCATTTTTCTCTTTGTAGTTCCTGTTTTTTTCAAGACTGTGTTTCCAGCATGAGCTGATTTTGTGCTTTCCCCAACACCTGCAGATTGATGGTAGCTTCCTTGAAAAGATTATGTCCAAACCTGAAGATAATATTCAAGGTCAGGTGTCACCATACAGAGCTATCAAAATAGTTTTTTTAGATCCTTTGATCCCCTCAGCTTCATTTAAAAATTATGGTCAGCGTACCACGTGTGGTCTGTCTTCTGAAAGCTGTATGTATAACAACAACAGCAACTTAGGCTATGAATTGGCTAAATTAAAAAAAAAAAAAAATCTACAACCAAAAACAATAAAAAAAACCCCTTTTGTCTTTTTCTTATATAAGTAACAAGATTCTATGTATGTATTATCACTTCTTCCATGAGGATGATCATCACCTGTATTAACTGCAATTGCCCTTGATAATGGAGGCTCTTACCATTAATTCTTTAAAAAATCAGGTTTGCACAGACCTCTCAAGATCACTTAGTTCATGCTTGCAGTCTCAATTCCTGTGTTCTCCAGATAAATTTTTGCTTAAGCTCTTTTTAGGAAGCTTCTGCAAGGGACATCCCATAACCTCATTAGGAAGTCTGTTTCAGTTGTTAACCCAAGTTTCCTTTTACTGCCTTTTTTCTCCCTGCCTCTCATGGTGCGTTTCAGTCTTAATACTTGTACAATCCACTGTGGAGATGAGAAACATGGCTTTGCATCAAACATTATTTTCTCCTTGGTCTTTTCTCAAGTAGTGAAAAAGGTTAAATTTAAAGATTGAATTGCAACTAGGATTTCAGATGGTTGTTTCCATAGAAATTATTTTCTACTCTCTCTCATTTAGGCTTTTGAAAGATTTGTTGGAAAACAGTATGATCAGTGTTGTGTGAAGAAGTAGATGATTGCACCTAGGCTGCCAAATTGCTTGTTGTTTTCTTCCCCAGGAAAAGATTAGACACTGGGTTTTAGTACTGAGAAAGAATCATGATGTATAAAGTTCATGTTATATATTGGCATTTCTTCTCCTTTTGATGCCATATCTGTGTAACTTGTTCTGTTTCTGTATCCCCTCCTCTGGTTGATGTCTATTCTTCTTCTCATTTGCATTTTTATTACAGCTTTCAGTTTTTAACAAATACAAAGACTCTTGTCATCATTCTGTTCCCACTGGCCTAAGTGACTGTTAATGCTTTCTGATATACATTTGACTATACATCTTGAGCATAAAGGTGAAACCTGATTTTTGGACTTTGCTGCGGTCTGTCTTAGGCTGATATTGAAAAGAAAAAAAAAAAATTAAAAATTAAGATGTGTACACCTCATTGCTCCCAAACTCTTCTTCGCAATATCCTCACATACGTAGTCAGATTAACTCCAGACTAATAGCTATCCTGTGTTGGAAAGGGAACAGTAAGGCATATTTCAAGGGTGGTTTGGTTTGGGTTTTGTGGTCTTTTTAAGTCTTTTGCTGACCGTTATACAACAGTTGCTTTATTGGTTCTAGAGCACTGAATACAAATAACGATTAAAGAATTTTTGCTTTCTCCTGTTTCCAACATGATAAAATACCAATAATTCTGAAGCTTGGCTGAGTGAAAAGCTGTTTTTTAAAGGGTGAGGGAATAACTGCTCATTTTCTCTTTGTGAGAAATTTGAGAGAAATTTTGAGAGAAATTTGTGTTGCTGAATTCTGTCTCTGAAGAATGTTCTATAGCTTTGTGAGTTTTCTAGATGAGGTAAGCCATCATTCAGGGCATATTGGAAAAGATATAGATTGAACAGATCAGTCACCTTTTTTTTACTAATGTAGATGAAATTTATTCTTTCATCTAAAATGACAGCTACATTATCATTTGTTCAGTAAGCATATTGTATCAGCCATGTACTCAGTGGGTTGTCCTTTGGTTTAATTACACTGGGAGAAATTTAAATCTTTGTTCAGATATAGCTATTGATCACTGTCTTATGTGGCTAGGTAAACTAAGGGTATATTCAGAATGAATGTTGTGCTGATGCATTTTGCAACTATGGATTCAAGCCTACCTTCACTTAACTGGCTTGGTGTTCTCAGCAATATCCTGGCAACTCTCTACAGACAAAATTCAAAAAATAGGTCATGAACAGGCCTTGTCATGAAATGCATTTCTATGTCTGGAATGTAGAAGCTTTTCATGCAAAAAAACCAGTGTTTGGACAATATTTTTAGGGTAATTGCTTTTGTAAAACCTGAAAGTACTTGTTAAGCACTTGACCTGGTGTAGCCAGTTAGCCTTGGCTAAGGAACAAAATCCCCCCCAGCTCCTTGCTCACTCCCCTGCCTCCGTGGGTCGGGGGAGAAAAGATCAAGACCGTGAGGTCACTTACCAATTGTCATCATGGGCAAAGCAAACTCTGCTTGGGGAAAATTAATTTCATTTACTGCCAATTAAAAAGGCATCTCCTTCTCTAACCTTGATGTTTTTTCTGCTGTTTGTAACTCTTTTGGTTCCCTCTTTCTTTCTCTGTCCAGTGTTTTTTTGCCTGTCCTTAAAACATGCCTTCACAGAGGCATGATTAGCAAGGTCGATGGGCTCATCTGTCTTCTGCAGTGCATCTGTTGGAGGTGTTTGGAACTGGCTGTACAGTCCATGACAGGCACATGGCACTGCACAGCCCCTTGCTACCAACACTCAGACACAGACACCTCATAATTCCTACACATGGAGTCTGCTATGTTGTGTAAAAGCCAGTTTTGCGGGCAGTAGAAGATATATCTTGATAGAACCTAGCCTCTTAATCCAACAGTCCCAATTTATATATTGTCTCATGAATGCAAATCACATTTTCCTATTTCACTTGGTGGGTTCAAAGCTAACAGCTGCCTAGCTCCTGGCTGAAGTATGTAGAAATAGTGGGGTTTCCACAGTGTGATTTTGCGGTGGAAAGAAGACTTCACACTGAATGGAATTTCTTCTTTTGCGTTTGTTTTTGTTTTGTTGTTGTTGTTGTTGTTTGTTTGTTTTTTATAGCACAATGTGAGTTTGTACAGTTTCTATGTGGGAGAAAGGAAAACTTTCTGTTTATGAGGGTACCGTTGATTCTGTACTTAAAAACTGAGGAACATGTTTTTCCACAACATACAGGTTATAAATTGTTTTAGAGGGCCTCATGCATTCTTCATGTAAATCTGTTTGCAGCTATCACCATACCACTAGCACTGGAATGGGTATTATTAAAATTGTTTCCACCAATATAATTGCTAATAATCCTGTCAGAGCTCATTGCTGCCTGTAAGACACGCTGTAAGCCTATTTTTTATGATACTTTTAAAGTGTTTTTGATATCTTAAGCTAATTGTTGCTGATAAATGTAGCCTGATTTATTGAGCTCTGTGTTGTTATGGAGTTGGGCCTCTACTTTGCACTGAAAAGTCTTTGCATCTTCTGGAAGGCAGAGTGAGACTTAATTTTGTATGGTTTGTTACCTCAGCTCTTTTAAGTTGAAAATTCCATGTCCTGTTTTTTTTGCTTGGAAGCCTGTAAAGAGCTAGCTGAAATAGGCAGCACTTGTGTCTCCAGTGTAGATTGTTTGACCATGTTGTCATCTTCTATCAGGATCTGCAGACAGCAGCTGCTGGTCATTCCTTCAGAGCTGCCTGCCAGGATAAATAAAATGGTGAGGGCGGAGAGCTGTGAGTGGCAGATGCTTGAAAAAGCAGAGTAACAGTAGGATTACGAGAGCTATCCTGAAATATACAGTTGGCAGATGTATTTAATATCATAGATATATAGTGTGTAGGATTGGAGGATGTTACACACTCTTTAAACCACTTCAGTGATCCGTGTAAACTTCTGCTTCATGTTCTGCTATTATATTGTATGTGAGGGGAGAAATGAAAAACACCTGGGATAAGCTGGCTCCTTATCTGTTGAATAGGAACTTACCGAGGGTAACTGCATATGCCGCAAACGTTGAACGCTTTCTGTTTTTATGAAACTTCTTTATGCCTAGATCATCTACTTGTAAAATAATTGACTTTTGTATTTGATGGTTATTGTGCTCATCACATGCATTTGACAGCAAAGCAGATGTGATTATCCATGGATATTGAGTAAAAAAAAAGAGTCCCCACAATCAATCTGGTTCCTCTTACAGTGATGCTATATATAATGTATCGTAATCTTATGGCTAAAGTGCTGTATTTGCAAAGCTCCTATAAGTGTGTTTATACATTTATTATTCTGGGAGCTCTTGTTTCTGAAAAAGGAGCATTTTAAAAGAGGGTTATGTGTATTTTTTTTCTCCCTTAGAGATTTAAATCTCTGGCATGTGATGATACTAACCATAAAATCCACAGCTCTTTCTCTGTGCCATCTTGGCACATTAGCTGTATTGTTATAGTCAAGCACTTTTAGCAGACTTGGACTGTGTGGTAAAGTGAAAAGGTTAGGAAGATAAAAATGTTAAAATATAGCCTAGTCTTATAGAGTTTGAAATCTAACCAACACAGAAGAAGATTACACAAAGATTAGATTCCATTGAAGCAAATCTGGATGAAACAGTCAAACTGGTGATGGTTTTTAATAGGACTGAAAAGTAATCAGTGCAGAAAAGTAAAATAAGCATTGGGGAGGGGAAACCCAACATTTATTTTTTTGTCACCACAGATATGAAAAAGAAACAAAATACCTTGAAATGTGTGTTAAAATACATTTATGCCTTTGTCTTTGTTGGATACTGACACCATTTGAAGTTGGATATAGAGGAGGTCACTTACCTTAATTTTTAAACCTAAGGAGATTTATTTACAAATTGTGGCTAGAAGGAACATGTGGTGGTAGATTCAGACAGATGTTGCCCTAAATACTCTTGTTTTATGTATGAATAGTGTACACCAGGAAAGATAGATTGGCCTTCAGTCTTGAAATAAATAGAATAATATGACAGTGCTTTCACCCTTTTCCAGAATCTAATTTTAGTGAGCCTGTTTATTTTTCTGTCCTTGTTTGTTTGGGAGGTTTTTGTGGAGATTTTGATATACAAGCTTAAGACCTTAATATCTCCTTTTCTGTAATATGTATGGGTTTATATTATTCAGAGACATTTACATAACATGCAGTAAACATTAATCTGGCTAAGCAGTTATCATACCATCTTACTGCCTTTTTCTTAATGCTATATTCCTTTGTATCTTTTATCTACTTACTTGTTCAGTTCCTCAAATCTTCTCCCATTTTAAATTCTCAGAATCTTTAGTGTTCTCCACATCTATTTTTGAGAGTCAAGTCAAAGGCAAACCCAAAATATGTAAACATGTAGACACAAATAGCACCATATTAACCTGTTTCCAGAATTCAGTCAGTTGTGACCTCTGTGTTGCAGCCACTGATGAGAGTTTACGATATGTTTAATTTCTGTCACTCCCACTGAATGTTGTATGTAGTGTACTTAGCAACTGAAATGATCCCTCTGATATGAGTTGCATGAACAGTTATTACAGAATAATTTTTAAAGGGAGGCTTTTAGTGGCTACTGCTTTAGAGTGTGTTCTTGTGGTCACTTTCAGTGACCCCAGCAGTCTGCTTGTATGATGACTAAAGGTTAGCTTTTCACTTACACTTTCCTAGTCAGATATTATCTGATGAATATATTCCATGCATTTCATGAATATAATCCTGTTTTGTTGTAATTATAGTGCAGTTTATTTTTAAAAAAAACCAGTTGGTTTTTCTGTCTTCTCCCAGCTAACATATGCAAAAGCAGTGTTTTTAAACCATTTATTTATGGTGGTTTCTTTCTTTTTATTTTCAGGGTAGGTTGCACCTGTCTCTAATACTTCAGTTTCTGAGTAAAAATGAGCTTTTGTGTGACTATATTTACCATTTTATAGTGGTCTGTGCGTTAAATGATGCAATGTAAAACACAGGATAAGATCTCAGGACGTGCATTAGTGACAGACATTTTGACAGTAAGCTCACAGTAGTAGATTTCAGCCAGGAGTTTCAAGCATTAACTCAAAAATATGATGTCATCTCTTAATAGGCTCGTGCAAATATGACATTACATAATTTACCGTAAAAGCACAGTTAGACCGTTTGGTTATTTTGGCTGCCAGCCTCAGGTGGTTATATTCAGACAGAAGAAACTTTGTTCACTTTGGAGATTTCATGGTTATAGTTCATAAATGCATATTATCTTCTCATAGGTTGTGGCCATTCTGTTGGTTCTTGTCTTTATAATTCCTTAACTTAGATTTTTTGTGATAGGTCTTCAGCAAAAATTAAGAGATTACTATGTTTGAGAGCAGCACAATGTTCTCAGTATTTCCTGTTATCATGTGGGTGGATCCTGTACTTAAGGGGTGTAAAGAGAGGGAGAGGCTTTGACTGAGACAACAGAGAGAGGTTTTCATTTCAATTTATTAGGACTTTCACTATTGGTGTGGTAAGATCTTACATTTTTTAATTAATAACTTTATGAAATATTTTACTCTGTTAAATAATAACATGTCTGTTATAGACTGGGACAGCTGTTTTGCAGTTACCAGGAATCTTTCTCATATGTTGGTGGTGATTTCCTCTCTGCATGTCCATGGAGAGGTTATCTTGTTCATCCTTGTATTGTGGGATGACACTAAGAAACCATGTGTCCTGCAACCTTTTCAGTTCAATCTAATTTCAGAGTTTGGTAGCATGAGGGAAATGTTGGGCATAACTTGTTTTTTACACTCTTTCTGAGGGATTCTGCAAGTTCACACACCGGCAGCTCTAAGTCTGTGTTTGCTCTTTTGTAATGAATTTTATTTCTTTCATAACTTGCTTCTGTAAATGCATTCTGAAACTCTATTAGCATCTTTGATTTCAGTATTGCACTATTAGTTGTCATTTTTGGAAGAAAAATTCATTACAGTTAAAGGTGAAAAATGAAGTTAACATTCATCAGAACTGTTGCATGGAAAATAAAAACTGTTAACCAGATTCATTTACATCTCTTGATGAGATTCAGATTTGTTTAATAAAGGTAAATTGTGTAGTACTAATGATTTTTGTTAGCTGTTTAATACTGTTTGGCATAATTTTTCATAATAGTGTTGTATGCTATGGAGAGAGTACATGTAAAAGCTGTTAAGATACACCTAGCAATGTGTCAAAACTTTAAAAATATTTGCCAGCTGGGTGAATAGCAGCAGTTCCTTTTAGGAGCTGCATTTTCTGTTTGACCTGACACAGATGGTGAAAGGCACAATCGAAACACAGACTAAAAGAGAGCAGAGTAATGGCAGATTTGACCAGTGTATGTTTTTAACTGAGTCAAGTGGTGAAGACTGAACACTTCAGGAATATGGAAGAGAAACTATTCCTCTAAAATGTAATGAGAAGCTTTTTGTCCCTGAAAACAGCTCCATATGGGATTCAGGAGTCAACAGAAAAACACTGAGCCTGAGCTCACAGTCTGGCCACCACAGTTAGTAAAATCCTTGAAAATGAAGAAGTAAATAGAAACTAAGTGTGCTTACTTCTACCAAGAAAACCTGTGAGTGTTATTTGTGGTCATATAAGATTTGCACTTTGAAAAATGAGAATAATTCAAAAGAGAAACAGCAGACTGTCCAGGTGTTAGAGAAAATGTCAGTAGAAAGAGAAAATGTCAGTAGAGGTGAACACAGGGCTCAGGGGTTTAGCTTATGGGAAAGAGATGGAGACATGACTGGATTACTTGAACACAAGTGAAAATTGCTGTTACTAAATAGTTCTTTTTCTTATCGCAGTAAATAAACAAAAACCAAAGGACTAAAAGGCAAAGGCAGGAAAATTCAAGGTAAGAATTTGACAATGTTTAAGGGAACGTGTTTAATTCCTGGATCAACAATTGGAATGCAGTAGATACTCTTCCCTGTGGTGCGTTCAAATCAGGGATTGCCTTTTGGAGAGTTACTTCTTTGCCAAAGATATTATATAGAATTTAATATTGGGTTTAACTAGAAGTTATGTAAGCACCTGTGGCTTGTAAGTTTGACTGTGTACTTGTTTGATGTTCTGGTCTGTTAGTCCATGAAAATGGATGATCCTTTTTGGCTCACTTGCTGCCAGGTTGCTCTTGGATGTGTTACCTAATTAAACTGCCTTTCTCATATTTTCTTGCAGGGAAATAAAGAAGGAGGCATGGGAACAGTGCCTCCAAAAGTTATGGCAGAGGCAACAGAATGAAAGCACATGTGATACTGTAGAAAAATGAGGATACAATGGTGGCTCTAAGATGTGGTGAATTGAGAGGGAAGGCAGGGCTGAGAAAGTTGGGTGAGGTAATGGTGAGGTTTCTCTCATAAAGGAAGGAATTTTAAGAACTAGACTGAGTTCTCAGGAGCAGTGACTTAAAGAACGTGGAGATAGCCACTGATATTTTTGCTAATAGAAATAAACAGCAATAATTTTAACAGCTGAAAGAGCACATTGACGTGGCTGTGTTACTGTAACTTCCTGGCGGGCTAAAATAACAAGATAATTAAACAAATGTCAAAAACTGTCAGCAGAAAGGGCTAAAGGAAAAGAACAGACTGACTCTTGAAAGAGAAGGTAGCTGTTGTATCATCAGAGTAAAGCAAATATGGCATGGAGAGATCTGACACTTCAGGAGTGAGACCCAAACAGATGAGGTGACATATAAGAGAAATCCGAGGGCAGTGTCTGTCCTTTGGGTCCTGTGTGTGGCTGTGAACACCCAAATAAGCAGCAACACAGTGAGGAGTTCTTCAGTTGCAGCAATAAATCCAATTTTGTATCAGTATCTTTAAATGTGTTGACCTGAGTTTATGGAAGGCTGACATCCATGCTATGTTCTTCACTGTTCTCACTCTGTGATGCAAAGTACTAAGAAGAGGGAATGTGAAGATGCAGTGAGCAACAATGTTAGAAGACATTTTAATTGACCTGTTAGACATGTCTATTAAAAAAACCCAAACAATTAAATTCAATAAATACTGTAGAGTTCAACCTTACTGTTCTAGGTACGGTTGGAAACTGCTGAAAGCTAGTGTACTCAGAAATATGACAGGCATCTGGTAAGTGATAGTCTCTGAGTAGCAATAATATTTTCAGTCATAAAACTGCCACTAAAATAACAAACCTTTAGTTTTTTAAAAGCACATAATTCCAAATCAGAATAAGTGCCTTTCTAACTGAGATGACCATTTGAATTAATGATATTGGTTCATTTATCTCAGCATCTTTTTTGTTTGAAAAGCTTTTTACCAGGCTGAGGTCAAATGATCTACAGTTCAGAATACATACAGTAGATGGTGCCACACTAACAGGAAGTTAGTATATTCATTGTCATGTAAAGACTTATTATTCCTTTCTCAAAACCAGTGCAGAAAAGAGAAAAGTCATCCCTTCCCAACTGTCAGATTTTCATACTGATTCCATTCCATGTCAGTTTTTCATTGGTTTCCATAGCTCATGTAGAAGAAACATGTCAGTTTAAATCCAGATGAAAGTAAGAGTCTGGGTGGTTCGGTTGTCTCTGCAGATAGCAGATCTGAGGTAAATTGGTGGTCACTCTCGTTATATGGATTTTACTTAAGCAGCATTTGTTGTTATTTCAAGCATTTCTATAGAACATTAAGATGCTGTGGTTGGGTTTGTAGGGAAAATCAAATTTTTGTGGGTACTCTTCCACAAATCATGCTATCAACTTTTATATGCTATTTACTACATTTAAATTATTTTACTTACAAAATGTTATGCAACATGGGAATAAATATTTATAGTATACACAAAATGTGTGAATTTTTGTTTGTTTCTCATATGATCTCTACAATATATAAAATTTCTGTCCTTTTCCCACTCAGTGCATTATAAGTTTGTATTTTCCATAGCTTTTCCTTTAAAGGCAAAGTCATGTAATTTATTATCTTTTGAACTAAGGAACAAACATTTGAAGGAGAAAAGGAAACAGTTTTTGTTCACAATTTCTAAAGCTGTATTTTGTTTTAATAAATGCTGATATCAACTACAGTTTTAAACAATGAAAGGAATTGTGTTTACCAAGGATTCAGAATATCTGAGTGTCTCCAGTTGAAGACAGAAATGTCTTTCAGTGTCAATCCAACCTTCCTAAAGACAAAATGCAAGAAAAGGCAGTTTGATTTTCCTATTATTTCCATGACTGGGAATCCAGAAAAATCTGCTTTAGCACAATAACACAAACCTTTCTAACTTTTTCTTTATGAAATTGGCACAACAAGAGGTAAAAGTAATAATTTATTTCAGTGATGATATACCTAACTATAATCATGTTCACATATGCTAGCAGTTCAAATTTTAGCATCTTTCTTCTGGAGTTACATATTGTGATGGAAAAATTTGGTACTAAGGTCCTGTGTTTGAAAAGAGCCTGAATTGTATGGATGATTAAAATGAAATGTTAATGCTAGTTGATTGTAGATACCAGCTTATACACATGGTTAGAGAGTTTTCCAAATTTGGTCATCTTGAGTTTCTTTGCCCTTTTAAAATTAGAAATTCTTGAAGAGACTAAGGATAAAGCACCAAGTTAGTTAGAACTTTCAGATTGTTTTATTTCTTCTAGTGTTGTCTTGTCGAGGAAAAAATAAGCAAGTAAATAAGTATCTGAAGGTTTCCCATAATCTGGTTGTATCTCTGTAAATTGCGGTTTTTTTATTCTGGTCTGTACTACTTTGTAGTAATATTCACAGATTGTCTTATTCTATGAATGGTGATGCTAAGAGTCTAGAAGAGAACCTAGTTATTCTTTGTGGAAGAATGGAACAGTAGTCAGTTCATGTTACTTGCATCAGTATCTTAGAAAATTATAGGAACTAACAGATATCCTGTTTTATATACAGAGATTATGTTGTCTCTGTGTTTAGAATTTCTATATTGTGTATGCACTGAGAAAATCTGAAAATAGGGCATTTTGCATTTCATAGTTGAAAGACAAATGCAACATTTAAAAAAAAAAGAAAAATCTGGCCCAGCTATATTCTGAAAACAAAACACCTGTCACCTTTTCTAGCAAAACCAAAGAGAGTCTGCATTTCTTTACAGCTTACTCTATTTTCTGGGAAGGAGTTTGTGAATTCTTCTGAATGCCTTGAAACACGTTTCAGGTTCTCTTACTGTTGTATTCTTCAGCATTTGTTTCCTCTTTCCTTAAGCCTAATTTCTCTGCTCAACTGAGAACAGAAAACATTTAACTTTTTTCAATTTCTGCTACAGATGACTGTTTGCCTTTACTCCCCTTTTCTCCTTCTTTGTCTTCCCTTTTCTTTCTTTTTCCACATGTGTGGAATGCTGCCTTTGTCCTTCTTGTTAGCATTCCTTTCTTGACCTGACTTTGCTGCCAGGTACCCAGTATTGAGGGTCGCCTATAAAAACGAAGGCAAATAATGCTAATTTGAGTAACCAGTGATAAATGTTGGTTGGATTCTTCTATCATTTGGGCTCCATTTGTTAACCTAGATTTAATGTCTGAGACAATATTTTGTATATATGTTTGATGTTTAGCAATACATAGAGTCTGATTAAAGATTTTGTGAGATCTGGGTATATAGTTGTGGGATTTTTATAGTGATCAAAATTTATTCTCTTTTTCTGGTTTGAAAACATGGAGGCTTGTTTCCTTGTTTTACTTCAGAAGATGGTAAAACACTGAAGACCAGAATATTGGCTGAATAAACTGTCAGCTTTGGTTTTTGATAAAATTGGAAACGTGTTGCACTGTTTGCAAGTAATCCCTTAGCAGGTTTGATTATTTCTGAGCCCTCCTTAAAGCTGTATTAGTATGCTTCAGGAACATTCAAGTCAGACTGGTTTTCTGCCTTTCAAGTTACTGTTCTGTATAGTAAAAAAAAGGAGACAAAAGGAGCAGTGAAATGATAACATATCCAGATATTTTCTAAATGCTGTCAATTGTATCCTCACAAGAGGGAACTAGAAATACATAAGCCATGAAGCAGTGAAATAAAATGTTGAACACATCTGATAGACAGAAGAAATTCTTTCCTTTCCCTTCTTTTATCTATGCACTAGTCTTTCTTCCTGCTTTCAGAATATCCAGCAGTCTTGTTTTATGTATCTATAAATAATATGTTAAAAGACACAAATGTTAAGTCATTCTGAGTGAACGCAATGGAATACCACAAAACTACCTCCATCCTATATTCCTCAAGCATTCCTGATCCCTTTCCTGCAAATAACTGCAAATTTTGCATGAGTAGGATATTTTGGTGTGGTGAGCACTTTTCAATCCCAAAGACATCACAAAAGCAAAGTTCAAACAAGACAAATTCAGACTTTAAGCAAGGCAATGCTTAGTAATTAAGGCAATTATCTGTCGAAACAGATATGTTGAACATCTGTTGTAGGTAGGTGTGTAAACTTTTATTCTCCATATCTTTTGACAGACTTGGCAAAATATGAGACTTAGATAGAATTTATCATGTTGCTTCAGGAATTTTAGTTTAAAATATTGTAGAATGTGTAAGAAAGTCGAGGTAAATTGTTTCAATGGTGCCCGCTAGCCTCAATATCTATGAACCTATGTGAAGGAGGAACAGGGAATAGCTGATGGACTCTTCTGTTAGGCTGTTCAAGATACCATCTTAACAACTTTCAGAAAAGTGCTTCCTGGATCCATGTCCACAATTAATAATTTCATACATTCTCACATCTTTCCTTTGGGGTGCCCTGTGGCTGCATCTCAAAGTTCTTCAACATCTGATTTGAAAACCTGCTTTGTTCTCACTCCACTCCCAAGACTGCTGGCAGTGATCGTGACTACATGACAGTCAGGGACATCATTAAAGCTGGCCTTGGAACTGCGTATTAAAAACACAGGGAAAACTGCCTAGCAGGGTGCATAGGAAAATGTCAAATCCATTGTTTTGTTCAATATTGTTGGATGAATTGACCTAGAGAGACGGTATGAGTTTAGCTTATGCCAGCTGCTGCAAATGTACTGTGAAAGCATGTCCAAGTGCTAAGTATTCTTCAAACAATTGGCTTGTAGAGCTTTATCCCACATTAGACAAGCCCCGTAAATATCTGTGATAACTCACAAATTTCCTGTGCTTTTAAACAAGGCTTTCATTAATACACAGGAAGTGTTTAATATTTTATTCTAAGTATCTTAATTCTGGTAGACTAAATGAGCTCAGAAATTCAATCGTATTAGTGTCATCCTCGCACTGAAAAGTACTAAGCATTCTTATAGGGTTTGGGATTTTAGGTACTTTTATCTTTCAAATAATTTTTTTCTTAAACCTTTTAAATATTTCATTAAAATACAGAAAGGAGAAAAACTGTTAAAGCATGCAAGACACAAAGTTTTAAGGAAGGTTTGGATCTTTTAGTCTCCTTTATTTTTTTTTTCCTTAACTGCAAAGTCTTGTTGTGTTTTTTAATGAGAAGGACTGCTCTTAGCATTCTTTTGGAAAGTTTAGAATGTGGAGGAGAGTGGAACTTCATTGAATTGAGCTGTGTTTTAATCTTACCTCCATGAATATCCCTTTTCTCTCACTTCAGAGAAGAGGCCAGAAAGAAAAAGAGCCCTTCCCTGATAGGAAAGAGAAGAACAGGGGAAAATAGGGAAAGGAAATAAAAGCAGAAGTCTCACATTCCTGGAGGTAGTTTGGATTTAGCAGAAACCCTTGAACAAACTTGTTTTTATGAGATTTTTGGGGGCCAGTCCAGTGATGCCCAAATAGTATCATGATGCATCTAGAGGTGTATCTGTATTTGCAGACAGTGCCTGTTGTTTCCAATATTATTTATTAAATACACTTTTGCAGTTGGTAATGCTCCATGCAACTACAAGGCTGGGAGGCTAGTATTGCCTTATATGCAAGCATTAGCATAAGCTTTAGAACTAATTTCAGTGAAACTTTGGAGGCCCAAGTCTCTGTTTAGTGCCTTCTTGCTTTGTCCTTCATTTTTTCCATCATGACTCAAAATTACTTGTCTCAAGTGTCACCAGTAAATTTGTGGTGACATAAGGAACTGTATAGGAGTTCTTCAAACTGCAGTGACCAAATCTTGGAACATCCTTTTCTTTCATTTTCATTATCTGCCCTTACTCTCTTTGCTTATTGAACATTGGAGGTACAATGGAGAAGATCAGTATTTTTGCAAGTATTATGTCAGTCCATTTCTGGGATGAATACACCTAGTTTTCCAAATTATGAAGACATGTTTTTCCTGTTCTAACAACAAACAAAATCCCCCCAAATAACACCCATTAAACAATCTGTAGCAATAGATTTTGAAGTAATACATTTCTGTGAAACCAGATAGGTTTTGCCATCTGATCTCCTGCCTAAAGCAGAAGATGTGACAGACTCTCTCGCTTTATGAAAGAAGCAGGGGACCAGCAGGGAGCATTATAAAAGCGTTAACATAGCAGTGAGGTTTCGTATTTTGGCAAGCATTCTGCAGCTGCAAGGTGTTCCCTAATGGAAACAAGGTTATTAATTCTTAACCAAGTTTGGCACACAAGTCAGGCATGTTGAAGAGTGGCTGCAGAAGCTAACCTAGAGTTTGTGTTAAAACATTGGCAGAGAAAAGCTGAAGTGTTCTCCTTCCAGTGAAAATTTTTAAATTTTTAAGTGCAATGTGGATTGTGATTTTTTTCCCCCAGAATCCCACCGTTTTTCTGTATGTGTTTTTAGCATGTTAGAATGGAGTTAGTGTTATACAATTTTTTTTTTCCCCCCAGAATTTCATTTATGACATCCAGTGTAAGAGTCTTTCTACAGAAGGTAGAGGATTATAAACATTGTTTATATGTCTTTTTTTTCTGTAGAAAATTAAAGATGTTATTTGTAGTGCAGTAAAACAGTGTGTGGCAACCTGTAAGGCAAATAAATTTTCACATAAGTTCTGCAGGTATTGTCTTTTTCCAGAGAAACTCTGTGCAAATGCTTTGTATTCTACTTTGTGTTGAAAAAACACTTGTGATCTGTAATAGAATATGACACCTAAAATAGATATCCTTTTGATGGGTTTGGTTTTATGTATTCTACATTTTTAGTTGTCAAAGGGCTGTCTTCAGCAGCTGTAATGGAGAGCCATCATCCCCTTGCTTCACCTAAGGATGGAAGTCCATTAAAGTATACTAGCTGCTGGGGTGAGTTAGTGTTTACAAAGTGTTGTTTAACATGTATGGAGGGAAGAGTGATGACAAGAACTATTCTAAACAGTATTGTCTTAGTTCGAGGGGAGAACTAAGATATTTATGTTGGCCAATAGACAATTCCTCTCCTTTAAATTTAGAAACA
>JAWWEE010000085.1:31005725-31058195 GCA_035221455.1 Xenops minutus
ACAAAAACCCTGGCTAGAGCCATTATCACCACATACATATTCAAGAAGTCCTTTGTTAAACCTTTTATCGGTGCTAAAGCGTTGCCTCCAAGCTTTGGAAGGAATTCCAACTGAGTGTTGAAACTATAACAAGTATTTCTGCAGATTTTGAAATATATTGAAAAATGCATTTCCCGTTGTTAGGCTACTTTATTGCCACATTTTGATGGTATGTGTAATCGGAGAGCTGGATTATTTTAGCAAACTAACAACAAAAACTGAACAAGATCCCTCTTCAACATAAATGTAATTATGAATTGGCAGTGGACACAAACAGCAATTATTCCTGATTACTATTATTTTTTTTTTTAAATTGGATTGTTTTCTAACTAGCCATGTTTCATTTAGAAATTGGGGTTTCTTTCTTGAAAACTGGAATTTGAGTTTCAAAAGTCAGAAAGTTCTTAATTTCTTTTAGTCAGATGGCATAAGAAATATTGTAGTAATCCAGGAAAGTAATAAAGAGAGTTACTTCTCTTTTTCTTCCCTTCCACCACAACTAGTTGAAGCACACTGACTGTACTGCTGCAGTTTCATGATGAAAGCAGATAAGACAGCAGATTGCTCACAGGTAACTGGGGCCCTTTTGCAATAAAAGGGTACAGACTCTGCAGAATTATTTAGCTACTGACCAATGCTTCAAGTGGGCTATGATTTCATCCCTAATGATTCTGCTGCACAAATTCAACCTATTTGCCAGAGGGAAATGCAGTGTTTGGCCCTGAGCACATAAGACCAGAATGGTAGGGGGGTTTTTGGTCCTTCTTGAATGGTTTTACGATTCACATATCTTGATTAAGTTTGGTGAATAACCACAACACACTGCCCTTGGTTAGGTTGTTAAAACCAAATGTTTACTATGCCATGTTATTTTTTCAAGGCTTGAAGTATAATTTATCTGTGAGATTAAATACCTCCATTAGGTATGACACAAAGTGTGAGGTACTCTTCTTTATGAATCTAGAAACACATAGGATCTTCAAGTCTTTAATTAGCAATTTCTTCCTAAATAATCCTTATCCTTTAGCAAAGGGAGCAAACTCCAGTGCTTACTGAAGATGTAACTCGCTATTTATTTTCATCATGACTCCTTACATCAATTTTTCAATAATTCCATTAATTCCACTCTTGTGTCACAGTAGAGGTTTTTCTATTAAGACTGGAAATAGTTGGAAAAGAAATGTAAAGCAAATGTATTTTGTTTTTTACTTTAGCATGAAAACTAGCATTTTTTTGTGGGGTATAATATATATGCAGCGAAAGACTGCAGAACACAAGGAAAACAATTTTGCAAAGTAAGTTCTGTTACTTTGCTTATAGGTAAGGGTATTAAAGAACAATTGTTCTGTGAATGCAATCTACAAAATTGCTGTATTTCAATTTGCATTTGCAATACAATAATAATGATTGCTATATTGTTAGAGGACTATTAGCTGCTCTCAGCCATCTTTTAGCTGCATCTTTTTTTGCAGAAAAGTGTTTTGGGATTTTTTTCTTACAATATTTTGTGTGTGAGAAGCACAAGCTGGGGAAAGGTGAAAAAATATGATGAAAAAAGTCATGTTTGATCAGAGTGGGGATAACAGCTCCCGCAAAATTATTGCAAAGTAGTTTCACAGTAAAACTTGTTTGTCAGTAATGTAGTGTTTGTATTTATAACAAGAGAACTAAGTGAAATACAACACTGTTTTAATCATATTATCTAGTAATATCTGAAAATGTCTGATTCAAATGGCTGGCTTTGTTTTGCTTAAAATTTAACTGTTTTCATCAGTCAAAATGTTTTTGAGCTTTTGTGTGTGCATGCTTTTGTTCAAATTAGTATGATCTATTCTCATAATAAGCCTATTTCCTTTGAAGTGCAGGAGTGCTTAGATTTCTAAGTTTATCCATCCAACTTCATAATAAAAGTAATCAGAAACTTACACTCTGTGGAGTGTTTATTTTGAGTATTCCTTGAGTATTCAATAGGTTTAGAAACACTGATGTGTGTGATCCTGAGCTTAACCATGTGTTGCAGCACTGCCAGTTGTTTATATTTTACGTTGAACAACAGTTTCAGCAAAATTCCAGTTCTGGTATCACGCCTTGAGGTTACCAAAGTCTATAAAACAAACCAAAATAGTCTTGTTATTGCACTCAAGAATGCTTCCTCTTCAATTTTCTTTTTAAGGTTTTTGACAGAAGGAAGAAGAAAATGGTGTCTAAAAGGCCACTCAGTTACAGTAGCCATCCCAAGACAAGGCAAAGAGTCGTCAAGGGAAGTGATAACCTGTGATGAGTTCCATAGTTAGCAGATGTGATGCTAAAGGTAGATCTTAGTTACTTCTCATCATATTTTTCTTCTAGTCTGACTGAAACACTTTCAAATTCTTTAAGTAATTTTATTTCCTGGCAAAAAAGGGGGAAAAAAATGCAAAAATAAATTAACAAACAAACAAAACAAAAACAGAAACAGAAACAAACAAAAAAACCCCACCCAAAACACAAAACAGTGAAAACCTGGTTACAATTGATTTCCTCTCTCCTTGCTTAGGGTTTCATTTCATCATTTTATGCATACTTGCATGTTCCTTCCTATTCCTAATTTTCTCTCATGAAAGTTATACCTTTGATCTAGCTACAGTAATTGCAAAATATTTGAGAAATTATCTAAGGTTCTGACTCAAGGTATGTATGGAAAAAGTGAGAGAAGTGCATGGATCTGTGTAATATTCTGTGAAGCTGTCGGATTAACTACAGGCTGCTGGACGTTATCTTAAAAAAATAGCTGCTGATATAAACTTAATGTGTGTCTTAGTACTGTATTTTGGCTTCACCTGCGTTATTTGAAAATATGGTCTCACAGTTAGTTGAAAGGAAGTCCAAGTTATTTCCTGTGTGGACTAGACAGGGCATGCTGTGTTTTTTGTTTGTTTTAGGGGTTGACAAAGGTGTTGTGCACTTGGTTTTCCAGGATATATTTATAGAAGCAGTGTTTCTTTGTGGCTAGTTACTGAAACAGTCTCAAATCTGGAATAATTTTATTCTATCATCTTCTGGAACTTTGTTTTTTTCAGAACTTGGTTTTGTATATAGCACACCATTGTACGTTGCCCTGTCTCTGCAGTGAGACATGGCAAGGATTTACATGGGAACCTTGCAGCAATGGGCATAGGTGATGTTGTTGCCATTTGCATCTCAGATTAGGGTGATCACCTGAACTATTTCACTTAAGAAAGTCTTAAGTTACAAATTCTGGAGTTATAAATGCTCTCCTTGGTTTATTTCATGCTGGATTTTACTGTATTTCCATCTGTCTGTTTTCAGAGAATCCTGTTTTGAGCATATTTACTAGTTTTATGCAAAGTACTAGACTTTATCTGTTATGTATTTTCCTTGTTCTTGCCTTCCTTTTTTTTTTTTTTTTATTCAATATCAAAGTTTCTAAAGAATCTTACAGGAGAAGAATCTGTTTTACTTCTATTTAAATAAGGAGAACTATGATATCCTTGCCTAGGGTAAAAAGAACTTTGGTATCCTTTTATGGTTGCTAACACAGGAAATCCAACAATATTGCTTTAAATAGCTAAAATACCTTGAAAAAAATTAAAAAATATGGCTTTAAAAACTTAAATAAGTGGAATATGAATGAGAACACATTGTGAAAAAGAAATCCTTCAGAAATCAGATTTGAAATGGTCACTGCAATAAATAGTGATTCTACAAGCAAAAGGAGACAGTATTGCTGCAGCTCATGGTCTTCTGTGATAGGTGGTGCAGCTGGTTCAGAGTTCACCTTCTGTCTGCTCCAGCTCTTGGGCGGGATTGTCACTTCACTTAATCAGGGCTCTATTATTTGAGCTGCAAACTGAGTGGGGCACAGAGCTGATCCTGTGCCAGTCTGGCTCAGGACAGACAGGCTGTACTTCCTCCAGTGCCTTCATAGATACATCCCTGTGGCTTCCAGGTGAAGTGGAACAGCTGCTTCAGAGCAATGGAGTGCTTGGGCTAATAAACCCACAGCTATCAGCACATAGGCCCATGCAGAAGCATACTCACCACCACTGGCACTCTATTCCCATTGCTGTCTAATACCATGGGATCTGTTTTGTTCCATCATTGCAGGAATCCTCTTTCTACCCATTATTCAGGATAATGAAGGAGGACTGTCGTTGGTCTTGCCTGTTACAGATTTTCTGTACAAAAATTCTTGATTTGATTTAAGTGATCATTTAACTTAGTGTCAGTCAGCTCAGGTCTGAGTCGGAAGGTGGCCCTAAAAAGTTCAGGATGCTGACAACTGAACAGTAATTTAAGGAAGTCATGAAAGCTGGAGTTACAGAAGTACTTGAGGTCATGATAAATCATGCTTGCTTCATTATTGATTCATAGGATGACTGCTTTCACTTGGGCTAAAGTAAGGAGAGTATTTGATGTATAAAAACCTGAGCTAACTGCTCCAGTAAAGCTTCACCCTGACTTAAGAAGACCAAATTGGATAAATTTTCTTGATAAATCTTAGTATTTTTGGAAGACTTCCTAATGTTATGTGGTAACTGGCGTGAAAGCATGATCTTAATCTAAAATTAAGACCATGTGGTGTGTTGACTCCACCATGTGCCCAGCAATGCTGCTCTGTCTCTCCTGTCAGCTGGACAGGGGAGACAGCCAAAGATAGCTGAATCAACAGAGGAACAGGGAGAGATCACTGACCTGTTACTCTCATGGGCAAAAGTACCAGTTGAGGGACATTCACTTAATTTCTTACCAATCAAATCCAAGCAGGGTAATGAGAAATAAAAATCAAATTTTAAAAAACCTTCCCCTCTACCACTCCCTTCTTTCCAGCCTCAACTTCACTCCCGAATTCCTCCTCCCATGCAGTGGCACAGGCAAATGGGCAGTGTGGGTTGTGGTCAATTCATCACATACTGTCTCTGCCACTCCTTCCTCTGCACACTTTTCGCCTGCTCCAGTGTGGGGTCCCTCCCACAGGAGACAGTTCTCCACGAACTTCTCCACCATAAGTCCTTCCCAATGGCTGTAGTTCTTCATGAACCTCTCCAGCATGGGTCCTTTCCATGGGGTGCTGTCCTTCAAGGAACAGGCTGCTCTGGGGTGAGTCCCCAGTGAGGCCACAAGTACAGCCAGCAAACTTACTCCAGCATGGGCTCCTCTCTCCATGGGTCCACAGGTCCTGGCAGGAGCCTGCTCCATGTGGGCTTCCCGTGGGGTCTCCTTCGGGGACATCCATCGGCTCCAGCATTGCGTCCTCCACGGGTTGTAGGGGGACAGCCTGCCTCACCATGGTCTTCCCTACAGCCTACAGGAGAATCTCTGCTCTGGTGCCTGGAGCACCTCCTCCTCCTTCTTCTCCACTGACCTTGGTATCTGCCGGGCTGTTTCTCCTCTCCTCTGGCTACAGTTGCACAAGTGTTTTCCTCCTGTCTTAAGTATGTTATTCCAGCGGCACTATGACCATTGCTGATGGGCTTGGCCTTGTCTTGGAACCAGCTGGCACGGCTCTGTCTAACATGGAGGGGAAGCTTCTGGCATTCTCTCACAGAAGCTACCCTTGTAGACCCCCAATTACTGAAATTGTGCCACATAAACCAAATAGAGCACAACAGCCTAGAGGTTTCAAATTTTTCTTTGGTGATGATTTCAGTGAAAAGGACAAAATTTAATTACAAAAACCCCTATTTTCTTGGTCAGTGATGCACTTCAGAATGTGCAATCTGTCAGTTTCTAGGGAGGGATATTCTAATTTTTTTCTCTTTCTAGTAAAACATTTCAGCTGTCATAAGGTGGTTTATAATTTCTTGTCTTTCACAGCAGCTCTGATTTAAATTAAATGCAGCTGCTGTTTACAAAAAATGGCAGCATGTAGATTTTGCTTTATTTCCAGTCTTGCTTGATCAAATGTAAAAGATTCTTGGTTTTGAATACAATTTGGTCCCTTTTGTGTCAGTCTGTCAAAAAGGTATATGCATTCTTAAAAGTCTTTCAGAATTTTGATTGATTTACATACTAGACTGTAAAAACGTTACTGCTTTTTTTGCAGGCTTTATACATCATTTTGCTTATACTGGAATGTTGCTATTTAAATGTAGCTATTTCTAGATAATTGCTCTGGGAGAGGAAAATATTTATAAGCTATAGTAATAAATGCATGTGATGTTTTACACTCCATTCAGTTGGAAGCAGCTCACATGTGTAGAAAAGATAGGATTAAAAAAAAAAAATACCAAAAAATATTTCATCTGTTAAAGCAATGATGCTAGTTTTGCTAATGCTGCTGGTCAGTTCTAAGGAGTTAACTACCCTGTTCTCCTAAATTTGATATATATTCCCATAGGTAACTTTCCAACTGTGAATTGTGAACCAAATCCAGTGTATTATTTCTTTACTATTGCTGTGTTCTCTTATGACTGTTTAAATATCTGTGCCATTTAGACAGGGCTGTGTTAAAATCTTGAGATGTTTGTAACATGATCCACATTATGGTTTGTGACATTACTAAAAAAAAGACACATTCTCAGGGGGAAGTGCTGCCACTTTCTCCGTGTGTGCAGAATTAGAATTACATCAAAATCTGAATGAGTCTGCCTGTGTTTGAACTGAAAGTTTTACTATTATCTTAGTGCTTGCATTAAAAAGTGACAGACTTTTTCAGAGACCCTGAGATAGCATGCGTGGATATGCACAGGCAATTGTAATACATTTCTTGGCAAGCTTTATGCAAAATGAGGTGAAATCAAACATTGAATTAGTGTATAAATACTAGTGTACATTTACTACTTTGTCTCATCAACAAAATTGGGCTTTACAATTAGCTGATAAAATAGAGAGGCTAGTAAAGCAAACTGCAGTTACAGTTCTTACTCTCTGAAGTTTGTTTAGCTATTTGTGACATCTCCTAGCTGTGCTGTCTTTAAAAGATGCATCATCATTTTCATAAGGAAAATAAAGTTATTTGCGTTCCTTAATATAGACAGGAATTATATATATGTGGATGAATATCTTTAAAAAGGGAAGTAAATCAGTAATTAAACTGCACAGATCAAATAGAGATAATTAAAATAAATATAAAAATTGGCTTTACAAGCCATAAAAGGAAACCCATCTGTTTTAAAAGAAAATACAACCAAGTATAAAATCAGCTTGACTTGTAATGTTTTTCATAGTTCTTGAACATCTGTGCAAAGCACTTTACTAGTGTAAGTGATGATGGGTTTGCTTTTATAAGCAAACATTTTATTTACAGGAGTAGAAGACTATAAATACAATACACACACTGCTGAGCTCACAAGTCTAAGTTGGACTGCTTCCATCAAAATTTTGTTACAGAGCTGCTGTGGTTCTGCTTTGAGGCTTTTTTTAATGAAGGCTCCTGTCTCCTGTTGCATCCTGCCTGAAGGTCATAGAAACAGTAATTGTCTGCATGATCACACCTTCTGGAAAAAAAAAATAGTATGTAGTGAATTTTGTGAAATAATTTTTTATTGCAATAATTCCAAATATATTTGCCCAGCAACGCTATATTGACCATTGTCTTCCTGTTTTCTTGGGGGTTTTTGACCTTTTAGGACTTAAACTTTTCAGGTCCATAATCCAAAGAAGCCATTTTCCCTTTTATTTTACTTAGTTGTCAAATATGGGGTTTTCTTCTACGTTTTCAACATAGTTCAAATTTATGGTAGCATATTGCTAGAATAATCCCTGAACTTTAGTGCCTGCCCTGTATTCACAGGTCTGAAGTATTCAACACACCTTTCGATACTTAGGAAAACAACTGGAACCCAAAAGGCTCCTCTCAGAAAATGCCTAGCAAAAACTGAGGAGACATAAATTTTGTAGGTAGCAGTTATCTACAGTGTCATGTCTAACTGTCTTACTTTTCTAATAAAGGGAAATAAATCAAGTATTTTCCTATGAAAACATAGTAAATCTTTGATGTGAAATGAACATTAGATTGATCCAAATTTTTGCTAATTACAGGGCATATTTTTTCTCTTAATGTGGAAACAATCTGCTATGACTGTGGTGTAAAAATAACAGTTATGTAAAAATAGAGAACTATATATAAGTAAAATGCAAAAAAAAAAAAGGATGAAAAATTCCAATATTTGAAATCTTTAGTTAATTTTTAAATCTTAAGGAAAATAAAATCTTTAAAGAGTTAAATTAATACTCAAACAGCTATAAATCTAGTTACAAACTCTGAAGAGGGTACTACAGTGATAGAAGTGATATGAAATTTTGTATTAAACAGAACACTTCATATAAACATGCCTGGACTTCTGTTCAGACATTTATTTGTCTTTTGATTTAGTCAGCAGAAGGAAAACTTAATTCTATATAAGAAGCCGAAGGTTGCCCCTCTTCTTCTACAGAGTATGTGCAATTACCTAGCATAGCCTGCACTAATTGTGTTGCTGTTAATTATGGGTTGCATAAATCTTCCAATGAAAAGGCTTTATTTTCTTCGCTTATATTTTTGCTAGATTAGAACAGTTAGGTCTAAAATTTTCTATATCATGAACAGATTGGTTTAAGTTTTGTGAAAAATGTCCTTCGAAGAACAAGATTAGGGAAACTGTATTGCTGATCTGTTTTAAAGAAAGGAGAAATGCCTTCTTACAGACAAATTCGTTCATATTTACACTGGTGGGTGACTACTTTAAAATTAATGGGCTGGTGACCAAGGTGGAGATGTATACTTAGCATCACTGTAAAAATTTACCTCCAAACTAACTATGGGTTTGTAGAAAAGATGGAGATAATGTCACTAAGGATGTTTTACCACCTGACAGCACCTGGCTGACAAGAACAGTAGTTACTCATTACATCACTAAAGCACCCCAGTGTAGTGACTTGAGGGGGATGAAATGGAAGAGAGAGGGCAAGGGAAATAAATCACATGGGAATGCAGATATGAAGAGAATGACAAAGTGGGCACTGCAATGGCACAGGAGCACTGGCCAGGACCAAAGCTTAAAGGAGAAAATAAAGTAGGAGTGATCAGAGGTACCAACAGGAACAAGGGCAGAAGATGTGCAGGTTTTAGAGCATGTACCTTTTGAAGTGGACAGTTGGGGATTCTCATTTATACACTCCTTTCTGTTCATCCCTAGCTAAAAGCAGACTGAAGGTTTTTTTCTAATTGTCCTACACTAATTCAAAGATGAAGCCTGTGCTGAGGGATTTAGGATTTAATTGAATTAATAGTAAAGGTCAGGAGTTGAAATGGCCCCAACTGACTATTTCAGACCAGTCTTGATCCTTTATGCTTTGAACTTGCTAATCTTCCAGCCCTAGGCTACCATGATCCTGAACTTCATTGTAAAGTCCAAAATTGGATAAGAGCAATTATTTATCTAGTTTGGGTGGAATAATGGGTACTTGTTTTTAATTTCTATTTCTTGTCAAGGAACAGGAAAATTCCGTCCAGAATTTAGTAAACAATAGAAGCATTGAAATTTTGGACACTCAGAAACTGGGGAAGGTCAGACTTAGTTCTTTCTTTGCATCAATGCTTTTGAGTTTTTATGAGGCAAAAAATGTATGTAGAGAGAGACATAGTGCTGTTTATTAGATCTACCTGACATAGGTAGGAGAACAGAATTTGGTCACACAAGTTCCCTTCAAGTCTGCAATACAGCATTAATTTCCAATTAAATATAACTCGAGAAGAATTATATGGTGCTTCCATTGCATTAAATTACTTAGATTATCTGAGAAAAAACTTCAGCAAGAGGGAGGAAGTGTTGACAGCACTGGAAAAGAGATAAAGTAATTTATTCCAATGGAGGTCATCATTTTGTTTACAGAGCTTGGGAAGTGAATTATATTTTAATACTTTTAAAATGCAATCATTTAGTATTTTTCTAAAGGATACTGTGTTTTCTAACTTCTGAATCTTAACTTTCAGACTTTAAATGATTGTAAATCCGGGGGTGTAATTAGTGTGATGTTTCTGGAAAATGTATATTTTAGCTACTTGTATTTGCAGGTACGGTATTTTTATAGGTTTTCATTCTTTGCAACTTTATTCATTTGAGGGTATTGAGCTTATTGAATGTATAATCCATCTCTGAAAAGTAAATATGCAGGTAATGGAGAGGGATTTGAGGATCTTGTCATGCTTACTGTAATTCTCAAGTGGCTGCCTATTTTAGAAAAAATGGTTTTGATGTCATATGATTTTAAATTATCTGTTCTGCAAGTCTATTTATTTTATTATAGTGAACAACCTTTAGTGTCTGAACTGATAACTTCTGGGTCATTTTCAGTGATTCTAAATTGTAAAGTTACTCATTCATTTCGCTGATAGATTTCATAACCTTTGTAAAAAGAACAGTGCAGTGATCCTTTGAAATGAGAACAATAAATATCTGGTTTTTATACACCTATGTGTGTGTGTTGCCACACAATTGGCAAAGAGGTGTGTTGCCTTTACATACAATGCAATGAGCATGTAGAAAATATTTTTTGCCAGCTTGTGTCCAGCCTCTCATCCACTAGCACCCACAAGTCCTTCTCTGCCGGGCTGCGCTTGATCTGTTCCTCTCCCAGGCTATTTTCATACTGGGGGTTATCCTGACCTGGGTGCAGCAGCTTGCCCTTGTTCTTGTTAAACTGCGTAAAATTCCCATGGGACCATTTCCCAAACTTGTCCAGGTTCTTTTGGATGGCATCCCATCCTTTGGGTGTGTCAACTCAACTGTAACACTCATGATGCTTGGTGTAATCTGCAGGCTTGCTGAGGGTTCCTTTGATCCTGCTGTCTGTGTAATTGCTGAAGACATTAAATACCACTGCTCTCAATACAGACAACTGAGGGACACTACTTGTCACTGATCTCCCTCAAAAAACACTGAGCTGTTGACCACTACCCTTTGAATGCCACCACATCCGACCAGTTCCTTACCCACTGAAGAGTCCATCCATGAAATCCATCTCTCTACAGTTAAGAGAGAAGGATGTTGAAGGGGACTGTAAAGTCAAAGACTTTACAGAAGTCCAGATAAATGACATATGTAGCCCTTGCCTCGTCCATTGATGGAGTCACTCCATCACAGAAGGCCGAAAGGTTGGTCAGGCAGAACTTGACCTTGGTGAAGCTGTGGTGGCTCTCATGAATCATCTCCTTGTCCTCCATGTGTCTTAGTGTTACTTCTAGGAGGATCTGTTCCATGGTCTTTCCAGGCACAGCGGTGAGGCTCGCGGGTCAGTAGTTCCAAGGTTCTTCCTTTCTACCCTTTTTTAAGATGTGTGCAATGTTTCCATTTTTCCAGTTACCAAAGACTTCACGTGACTGCCATGATTACTAAGAAGCAATGGTTTTGGATCATTTGATACATTAAATGGTTCTGGTTTTTTCCTCTCACCATCTGTTTCAACTGTATGAAATTGATAGATCAGACCACACTGAAAATAATAGCTCCTATACCAGAAATGCCAAATAAAGTAGTGAATAAGTAAAATTATCTGTGGATGCACCTTCCTATGTGTGCTGCATCCAGATTTTGTTTTCTTTTCCAAGTCTTGCATCAGAAGGAAATTAATGAAAATTTGGGGATTGTGATTCTGAATTTAATTTATACAAAACAGATTTCATGTCATAATGCATTAAGGTTTCTAATGTGAGCATTTTAAAATTATAGGTGAGTAAGTATATACTGTGTAAACACCTGTCTTGGAAAGAGAAGTGAGGGCTAGTTTCTATTCTGCATTTTCTTGAGGCAGAATGGGAGAAACAATAAAATTATAAAATGGCAAAAGAAGTTTTTCAACTTGCTTCAAGTATACAATTACTTAATGCAATTTATGTGCTTTCTAAGTACATCTATGCAGAAAGATCCTTTGGCTAGATGTTTTTTCATTGTTGTGGTGTTGAGCTGTTCTATGTCAGCAGCGTAACTATAATTCAAACTAGTAGTGATTGAAATATAGTAACATGTAACAGCTGTTGCTAACATATAGCACCTGTTGCATAGCCAGGATAAGTAAGTACAGAAAAAAGCTTAAATATTTATAACTAACAGCATTATTTTTCCTTTTAAAAATAGATTAAATACAACATGTCTATATGGTGGAAGTGGTCACTGCAATTCCAAATTGTGCCATACCTGTATATTTAGGCCTATTTTTGAAAGAAAAATGGTGATGTCTGTAAGGAAAATATATTGATACATGCTCTAAATGTTTAAGAACCCATCTGATACTAAAGAGGAAAAAGACCAAATCTAATTTCCAAATAAAAGATAGCTTAATCTTCTTGCTTGCTGAAACTTTCAGCAAACAATTGATCAGTTCAGCATATTCACAACAGTGGTAGGAACACTAACCATTATTTCTGTCATTTCTATTTTTAGTGTGTTTTGGCTTATATTATACATTATTTCTTTCTTCCTTTTTGATGGAATTTGTGAAATTCATATACAAGTGAGATAATTTGCAGATTATAGTGTGTAGTTGTTCTCAGAACACAAAGTCTACCTGGTTTTGGGACAGACATACTTGACATTTCAACCCATCTTGCTAAAACCTGTTATTGCAACTTGACATCAGTATTCTTTGTGCCTTACTGCTTACATCCCCTCGTTCCACATCTGTCTTCAGTCATAATACAGGAAAAATAATTTTGTTACCACATATTTCAATGATTTTTATTATCATATGTCTTAAAAGTTTTTTGTTGCTTTCCCCATTTTGTTCAGTGTTTTGAACAAATGTTGTCAACCTCAACCGCAGGTCAAGGGAGGTGATTTTCTGCCTCTAATCTGCCGTTGTGGAGTCCAATCCCACCTGGAGTACTTCATCCAGCTCTGGAGTCCTCAGCACAAGAAAGACAGATCTGTTAGAGGGGGTCCAGAAAAGGGCCATAAAAATTACCTGAGAGCTGAAGCACCTCTTTTATCATGAGAGGCTGAGAGAGCTGGGGTTGATCAGTCTGGAGAAGAGAGGTCTCCAGAGAGACCATATTGTGGTCTTCTAGTGCTTGAAGGGGACTTAGGAAAAGGAGGGAGACCAACATTTTATATGGACAGATAGTGATAGGCCAAGGGACAATCTCCTCAAAAGAGGAGATTTTTAGATTAGATGTTAGAAAGAAGTTCTTCATTCAGAGGTTGGTGAGGCACTGAAATGTGTTGTCCAGAGAAGCTGTGGATGCCCCATCCCTTGAAGTGTTTAGGGCTAGGTTGGATGGGGCTCTGAGCAAATTGATGTAGTGAAAGGTGTCCCTGGCCATGGCAGAGGAGTTGGAACTAGATGATATTTAAGGTCCCTTCCAGCCCAAACTATGTTCTATGATTCTGTGATTGTCTGGTTTAATTTTTTATAGGATTTGGTATGCACAGTTGTAACTGTAATAGCACCTCTCTCTAGGTATACATCCATGAAGATAAATACAGTAAACCCATTAGGTGGGTTTCAAAACAGCTCAGTAATGTTATTTCAAGCTAATAATAAAATAAAATTTTATGAAAAAGAGTTTATCTTATGTTTTCACCATTGTTCTGAAATAGAACTATTGGCCACCTTGACAGCATAGTTATTTTCTTAATATTAATCCTATTAAGAATAAATATAATGTTATTCTACAGAAATAGCCCCAGCTGTCTATAGTTCTGTTCTCTTTCCTTCAAGGTATTATAACCTTTTACAGTGAGAGACAAGAGAACAGTAAACTGTATTATTGCCCTTTGTTTCAATTTTTACTCATTCCCTGTTCTCTTCTTCCCTATGTACCCCACTTGAAGCACAAATCCAGCCACCCAACAATTTAATAAAAACTAGGGCAACTAATTTCTGAATGATTTAGGTCGATTGGATTGATAAAAATCTGAGGTTCTTAATTTTTTTTCTGAAGTGTTTTCACCAGGAATTCACTTCTGATTATTTCTCCAAATATATCAGTCCCAGCCATTTTCTGTGTCCCATTTGTTATATATTTTCATTTTGGCTTTTGCTCTTTTTTTTTGCTTTGTCTTGTTTGCAAATTTTTATAGTAAGTATTTATAGAACTGTTTTCTCTATATTTGACTATTCTGTGACAGGATATGGTATAAAACAGAATGATGTGATGTAATGTTAAACAAGACACAGAACATGTAGATTATGAATTTCTTAATGAGTTCATCACTGATCTAGGCATGTGATTTGTAAGAAAATCACTAGAGTTTATTACTGAAGAGCCAACCAATGAATGTGCAGGTTTTTTACTACCAGAAAAAACAAAACATTAGTTCGAATTCTCTGACTTAACTAGGAGAGTAATACCACTTTTTTATAACATAAATCTTCAAATCTTTATTAAAACCAGTTTCAGCCATAAAGACACATGAGGCAGTGTAAAATGGATTTTAAATTACCACTGTCCAGCTGGAAGATTTTTTACTAATCAACAGCACTTCCCAATTCAGAAATCCAACAACGAAATATCTTGTTAAGGATATTTTATAATACTGGGAGACGCTGTTCAATCCTAGATCTCCGGTCACCATGAAGCACATGATTCAGTAGCCCTGGGATTTTTTAATTTTTAGTGTAATGCTGATTCTCAATGATGTTGTAAGAATACAGTCATGCTAATTCATGTTATATTTTCATACCATCTGGTCAAAAAATGCAGCTATGCTTGTGGAAAAGGATAATGGCAAAATAATTAGGATTTCTTCTAAGAAAAACATTGTAACAGACATCCTGCCATGCTTGTGTTATTTTAATTGGATCTTTAGCTGAAGGGCATTCATAATTTATCATAAACTTTAATGTTAATATAATCTGGAAGAAAGCCTTTCTTACCTCTTTGATTACACCATAAGAAATTAAATCCTAATTTGAACATCCTTTTTTGAATTTTCTTTTACTAACTTGGCAAGAAGGGAAAACTTTGTTGACAAGGAGATCGTGCTGTTCAGTTCCTCAGACGAGTAATGACTCAATGTAGTAGCAGTATAGGAAAATTAAATAAAAACCCAGATTAAATCTGGCCTATAATGCAGAAATCTGGGCAGTATGCAGACTAAGAAAAAGCTTTTATGTCAAGGGAATGAAGAAGTATAACAGGAAGTCTTACCATACTGATTTTATGTGTTTCTTTGGAAGAACTCAGATTTTTGGATGCTCTAGTTCAGTTGTTACTTCTCCATAACTTTTGGGAAACTACTTTTAGAACTACCAGCCACCAGAACCAGGTTTCAATCATTTCCAAATTTAGTAGGAGTTGTAACAAATTTTATGTATACTTTATTTTAAGAATGGAGTATTTAAGTAATGGAGACAGAACAGAGAGCCTTGATCCATACTTAGGTGGGTCTGCTGACACGTGTGTTCTGACTTAACATGAGAGTTTAAAGTGTGATTTGGCATATATTTAAGTGTTCCCAAGATGTGCTTACCAATTGAAAAAATAAGAGAATAGTTCTTTTTTCAGCAGTCTGTGTTTATTGCTTTGTTGCCCAGAGATGCCAAAAGTCCTGTTTTCAATATGTTAATGTGATGTGATACATTTTTTACTAAATACATTTCTCTGAGAAAAGTTATTAGTATTGCATTCTGATGGCTTGAACTTTCTGGTAAGATCATGCTGATGTTTTCCTATGGCCCGTTACTGGCTACCAAATTGCTTTTGCCCTGGATCAGCAAGGATTCTCATTGCTCTTTTCCCTTATAATGTCATCTTGGATGTTCTTATTATCTGTATGTCTAGTTCTTTTAGTTTCATGCTAGGGTCTGAGCTTCACTAATGTTAAAAGCCCTGTCTCCCTGAGGTACTTTATCACACACAGACCTTTCCCGTTTCTCCACTTTACATTTGCTGACTTCTATTCCTTTGTCCTAGTAAAAAAGGTGCCTGATTCACATTACTTATTATTTGTAAATTATTCCTGTGTTAGTGTTACTGCATGACTGTATGTTTCCTCCTTAAAGTTAGTATTCCTAATATTAGAGAAGTCTCACTGGAGGCAAGCATTAGTTACAGTTATCTTTCAGCTTTGCTCCCAACTGCTCCTGCCTGGGAAGGATAGACCCTCCACCTAGGCAGGCAAGACCTCTGTATAAGGGGAATAACAGAGCCTCAACACTAGTTGAGTGAGCAAAGAGGGGAACCTAGAGGGAACTGGCTGTTGTAGTTGACAACCCACTCTCCATGATTTTTGAAAAGTCATAGCAGTCAGGTGCAGGCTCTAAACTGGACAGAGAGGAATCCCATGGGTGGACTGTCTGGTGGTTGTGGTCAGCAGCTCAGTGTTCTGATGAAGGTTGGTGACAAGTGGTGTCTGTTACAATTTAAATATTGTAGAAAGAACTTCAGATTCAAATATTCCCCTGAGCCAAATTAAAACTCACACAAATTATCTGTTGATACCAAAACCTTATTTTTTTAATTGCTAAGAGGTGCAAAGAGAAGAAACAACATAAGGTTGAAGAAAGCTAAGATTACTTTTAGAAGCAGAGAAAGGTTGCCACCAAAAAAACTACATTCTGCCAAGTTGGTTGTGGGGGAAAAGAGAAGCAATTTCTTCCTTTTTTTTTTCTCTATCTCTGTTGCCTTTTCAGTGTTATCTCTTCTAGTATCAGGGAATTTTAGTAACTTCAATTCTCTAAAATGCAGCCAGGATATGTGGTTTCATCACTCATGAGGAGCTGTGTTCACCAGTCATGCAGAGTCCTGATCTAGCAGTACATTTGTCCTTCAAAAATATGGTAAAGGTAGAAGGATAAGATATAACTCACACATGTGGCATGGTGGGTCTCAGTTCTCTCCAGGCTGACAGAGTGTTAGTCTTTGGTGGCTAGTAGGTAGCAGATGGTAGCACAGAAGAAAAGGTTGGGAGGGAGGTAGGGAGAGATTTTTGGTTACAGTAACCAATTCTCTCTCTCTTTTCTCACTCCCTGATTTTCTAAGGTTTCACTTCAACTTTTTATACTTTTCAGAGGAGGTTTTTATGTGGTTTTTGGCAAGTAGCCCTATTTTGATATTTTGAAGAGATCACAAAAGCAGGATCTTCTGGCAGGAAGACTCCAGCAGGAAGCTCTGGTGAGAACTTCTGTCAGGAAACTCCAGCAGGAAGCTCTGGTGAGAACTACTGGCAGAAAGCTGACAGAGAATTTTTTGGTAGGAAGTTTTGACAGGCATAAATAATGGAGAAGCATTATTTATGCCATTTCTATATTATCCATGTGTCAGAGTGTCCTTCTGGCATTTGTTTTGGGACCAGTGGTATATAATATCTTCATAAATGACATAGACAGTAGGATCAAGTGTGCTGTTAAAAAGTCTGCAGATAATACCAAGCTGACTGGTGCAATTGAGTTGACATACCTGAAGAATGGGATCCCATCAAGAGGGACCTGAACAAGCTTGAGAAGTGGTCCCATGGAAATCCAATGAGATTTAACAAGACTAAGTGCAAGGTGCTGAGCCTGGGTTGGGGGCAATCCGCGGTATCAAAACAGTCTGGGGGATGAACTGATCAAGAGCATCCCTGCCAAGGAGGCCTTGGGGATGCTGGTGGGTGAAAGGGTGGACATGGTCCAGCAATGTGCACTTGTAGCTGGGAAAATCAACCATATTCTGGGCTGCATCAAAAGCAGTGTGACCAGCAGGGCAAGGGGTGTGTCTGTCCCCCTACTTGGCTCTGGTGAGATGCCACCTGGAATACTACATCTGTCTCTGGAACCCCCAACAAAAGGACATGGACCTGTTGGAGCGAGTGCAGAGGAGAGCCCTGATGATGATCAAGGGGCTGGAGCACCTCTCCTGTGAAGTCTGAGAGAGTTGGGTTGTTCAGCCTGGAGAAGAAAAGACTCTGGGCAGGTCTTAATGCAGCCTCCCTGTACCAGAAGGGAGCCTACAATAGAGCTGGAGAGGGACTTTTTACAAGAGCATGGAGTGTTAGGAGAAGGGGAAATGACTTTAAAACTGAAGTAGGATCAGTTTAGGTTAAATATAAGAAAGTTTCTACAGTGAGGGTAATGGAACATTGTCCAGGGAGATGGAAGATGTTCCATCCCTGCAAATATGCAAGGTCAGTTTGGATGGGGCTGTGAGCAACCTGATCTAGTTAAAGATGTCCCTGCTCATTCCAAGGGGGTTGGACTAGATGACTGTAAATCTCCCTTCCAATTCAAACTACTCTATAATTCTCTGGTTCTATAATTCCCTCATACTCCATGCAGTTAAAAAGATATGGCACCCAGGGAGGGACATTACTCAGTGGATTGCTTCAATGACCCAAGATTATCAGTCAGCAGTATTTCCTGCTGTAGGCAACCCTTTGTCATAGCTCTAAGTCTCCAAGTCCACTTCCATATAAATATCTATGAATAAATTAAGTCATGGCTGAGTGTTTAAACACACTTCAGTGTTTGTGTCCTCTGTATCAGACTTTTTTTCCCGCTGGATGCTGTCATTCAAGAGACTTGCACTCTAGCCTGTCCTTGTCTAAACACCTAATCCACCCAAAAACTTTTGCAAGAAGTCAGATTTTGAGGACAGTTTGAATAAACATGCAGACTTCAAAGCAAATCAAATAACATTAAGGCACTTAGAGTTTTAAACAGAAAGTTGGTGCTCTGCTGCAAGTGCTGACTTTTATGAGATTGCCTATTTTTAATCTTTATAAGTTCTTACTTGTGAGTCTCCAGATATGCACTAACCCTTATCTGTTTCTCCTTTTGATCTACCAATTTCCGTCATCCTTTACCTCTTTTGATACCTCAGATTTTGTCAATATATTGCATTTAATACCAGAAAACAGGAATCCAAAGAACATGGCCTGAACTTGAAGCAAGGAGAATAGTCAGCTTTCTAAGGTGTCCCAAAGGTTTCCAGGTAGTTTTAAGTCTCCAAAAGTTTGCTTCCCCCAGAAGCATGTTTATTTTGTCCATTTTCTTCATTCTGTCTTTAGACAAGCACTGCTAAAAGATGGCCGTGAGTTTTCATCTGATGTTGCCTGGATGAGTGTAATTCAAAATGGATGCTGCAGATTGAATTCTTGTTCTCTATCTTTAAAGATACAACAAAGTATTACTCCCATGCTGAGCTTCTATGTTTTGCACTTATGTATGTTCCTTTATAATACTTGTCCTTTATTTTGTGTAGGGAAATCTATCCAGATTAGGCAAATGGATGGGGAAAGTAAAATACTTAAACTAATAATGCAATATTGCTAATTGTGAGTAAACAAAGACATTCAAGGCCACGTGTTTTCCTGCACTGTCTTTCTTGTAGGTGTCTAGGCATGAATATAAACAAATGTGTCATATATTCAGATAGTTTGTTTGATTGAAGTATTTAAACACAGAATTCATGGTGTTACTTAATGGAAGTTATGGATGCTGTTCTTCATACATCGTTTCAACATTATCTGACAGTGCTGAAATATAAATCTGTAGTTAATTGGCTATGCAAGCATTTATTGAGTTTTTTTTTAATAACTAAAGGATTCAAAAGCCTCTTCAAAGAGTAAACCCAGCAGTTTTCTGAAGTGTATTTGCTGTGGAATGATAACTTCTTGAGATTAAAAGAAAAAAGAAAATTATAGTTGGTGAACAGTTGAGAAGGAAACAATTTGCATGCCTGTCCCTCAAGAGAAATAAAATTTTAGATGCATAATTATGGATTGTGTTGAAATATATAGAGTTATGGGATTTTTTTCTCCAGCCAATCTAATTTTTTTCTTGACTTCTTGACTCAATGACTTTTTAAATAGTTTTTCTTGTTTTATTGCTTGAGGTATTTTTTAATTAGTAATCATTTTACTGTAATGAATTACAAATATTTCAGACATGAAAAGTTTTCCTTGCAGATGTGTCTAAACTGAGGAGAAAATATTTGTAGAAATAATCAGACAGGCAACAGTTCAAGAACAATTTTAACATTTGGAAGTTTTAAACATAGACCTTTGCCTAAGGAAGTGCACATGTCCCACCAAGGTCTTCAAAAGGATACAAAGTATGTGCATGCTCAGGGTTTTGGCCTGGATGAGAAAGTGGGCAATGGTACTGTGATAAATCACGTTCTGTGACAAGGAAAACAAGTGCCAAAATTGCAGATGGCTCTACCTGCTCGAACTGCAAGTGTATTCATTTAATGCCAAGGAGGGCATGTTCGGCTCCCAAGACTTATGTTGTAAATGTGTGGCTGGTCCCAGCGCACTTGCCTCACTCTGTAACTCCCTGACAATGTGGACCTGCTTTTTCCTCCTGGGCTTTCTCAGTGACTGAGAATGTAGCAGCAACCACGAGTCTGAAGATCAGGGAATTATACAAAGCTTAAACTAGGATAGGAAAATTGTACCTTCTCTGTGATCACTTCTTTGTTTTCCAGAATAGTAAATGAGTCAGATCGCTGGGATCATCAAAACTGCTGAGTCAGCCGTTTTCCTTTCACATGCAAATAGAAAGCTAGGCAGTGAGTGGGGAGCTGTTGTTCATTGTAATTGTTAAATTGTTACCAGTTTGTTTATCCATCCTCCCTTGCCCATGAAGCACAGTGCTTCCACTCTGAAAGCTGGTTTGTGCCAAAGAAGGGGGTTAGTGATCCCAGGCAGTCCAAACCTCAGGAAGCTGAAAGGCTGGCAGCCGAGCTTCCTTAAGCCTGTTGACTACTGAATTGCAGGCTTTTGCACAATTGTTCTACTTAGATAATGCAGAGTATAATTTAAAATATTTTGCTGTTTTGTTGCATGTATGCTGCTGTGCTTGCGTACCAGTGCTGTTGGATTTGTCTATTTACAAGCTAAATTAGAAAAGTCCAGGTTTTTACCATTCACTTTCTAACATATGCTTGTTTTACCTGTACAGATTTGTTAGACTTTATTACATTGTATGCTTGGTAAAATATCTCTGTATCAGGAGGGTAGCTAGTATCATACTCAAAATGGCATGACTTTACACAGCCGTTTTGTATTGTCCATATTAACATTTCAGGAAAACTTTGGAATTTGGAATAGGTTTTTTTGGTTTGCAGTTATAAAAAGATGAGATATGGGCAAAGGCTACTAATATCAGCAGAGCAACACTATTTCATGAGCACATTATTTTAACTTTTCTTGATATCACTTGGCTTAGAGTGTACTGGTCTGATTGTAGTCCGGCGGCTTCACTGATGTGGGAAAGGAGGTGTGGGGAAAATAGAACAAAGATATTTGTCATTAGTCTTTATTTATTAAGGTGAGGGACAGCAGAAGAGTTACAAATAATCAAGCACTTCTGTACTTCTAAATAGTCTAAAAAAATTAACTTTTTTAAAAATTATTATTTTGATAGCTACATATACCTAGTTAATCTGTGAAGAAGAAGTTAGATTCCTTTCTATTGGGTGAACAGTCTTAATGCTGAAGTTTGAATTTGTGGTATGCACTTGTAATTCTTCTGATTGCTAACCCTGACGTGCCAGAGTTGGAATCAATACATCAAGCTTTGTTCATCCCAGGGACAATATCAGCAACAAGGCTTGATTCTGGTGCTTAAGTTGTTTAATATGTCTGTTAATGGTGTGTGTGAGATGGATTAGCATTAATCTGTGTCTGTGTTGACTCAAACTTAGTTCTCTCAGAAAAATTAGTAGATACACCTTTCAGTATGTAGCAAGATGTAACTTCTATATATTTTACTATCATTCATAGATCATCATTACACTCCAGTTTTCCTTGTTGTTTCTGGGTGCATTATTTGCTAAAGTGATGCTAAAGAGGTCAGTACGTTTTAATCCCTTAAAATAATTTGAATAGTGAAACGCAAATCGTTGTTCTGATTCTCTGCCATGATGCTTCACAGCATTACTACTCAGATGCATTATAAACTGCAAACAAATGATTGTGTTATAAAGCTATTACATTATCAGTCACTGTTTCTGCAGATATAAGGCCAGTTTGTTAAACATTGCACTAAATGGAAATATAAGGAAATACTATGCCTAAGGACTGTGAATAGAAAGAGGATATTAGGTATTTTCAGTGGAATGTCTGTAGAAAGGTTGGCTGCTGCCAATTAACAATATGTAATTATTTTTTACTAAAAACCAAACACTGTATTGGTAGGAAAAAAATAAATGGGTATCTCAAGTCATTGGTTCCCCAACTCACAAGCAATCTAGTGATTTATAATCTGATTAAATCATATGCACTACTTATATTGAAAATGTTATCTCAACTCTTCTGAAATTTTCCTTTACCTTCCCTCTGAGGTAAAACTAAGGCTGTTTTGCTTTCATTGTCCCTTTCTTATTTACTTCATATGTTTAGAGACAATATGAACCTTGTCCTTCATTTTGCAATGTTAAGCAAGCCAAATAACATTAAACCCTTCTCATGATAGTTTCTGATCCTGACATGTTTCTTTTTACTGATATGGTCCCACACATTTGATAAAGATGCAGGTCCAGAATTGTGTGAAATTGTCTGCTTTGTCTTTCAGAGATACCCTGACTGATGCAACACAAAATTTTGTTTCCCTTTTCTATAGACGTTTCACACTGAAGTTTCATAATCTCCTCATGTCACCTTGTTGGCTGCTAATGTTCTTATCTCCTCCTTACATGTCTGTTATTTCCAGTTTAAAAAGTCAGCTTTCATAAGATGTTTAGTCACCTACCTCTTATAACCATGAGTGTAGGATTGTATGTGTTGTATTGTTATCATGACTTAATTTCTGCAGTGTTTCATCTCGAAGTTGTCTGTCTCTTCCTGTGGGGTGTCTTCTCTCATCTATTTATGATGCTCTTGACTTTTGTATCATGAGCAGTGTCCAAGACTTTGTGCCAGTGCCACTAGGTATAATACTTTTCCTCAGAACCTTCTCTAGTAACTTCCCTCCAAACTGACAATTCTTCATTTAAACATAGCTTATTACTGCTTCTCTGTTACCTATTTCATATGGATTTCATAATTCTGGACTTTATCTTCTTCAGGCTGACAATATTTCTCATAGGACCAAAAATCACTTGCTCAAATCTGTTCTCTTGTCCAGAAACTTATGATCACCCATAGCTTAGTGTTATACTTTATTATATGTTTTATACATGTTATTGACAACATCGTAGTGTGCCTGTAGTCATCCGAATTTCAGGGGTTTTTTAAAGCACTCAGCTTGCTGCTGTTCAGCAAAGCAGTATCATCTCAAACACAGTAGATTTACGTGTGTACGTCATGTGAATGAAATGTCTCTTGAACTCATTGGAAATCGTGAATAAATCTTTATCTTTAGTGGAGATGAACTCTAAAGAGTAGGGGAAAGAAAGACCAGAAATAGTTCCTGTTCATCTTATGTCTACATTTATTAAAAGTCCTGTTTAGATAAAATGGTCTGCAGTTTAGTACTACTCTGGATTTAAGAAGAGCTAGAGTGGATTAAGTTTTATATCTTCTCTGTTAAATGGCAGGAACTATTCTTAATGCTCAAAGAAAAATTGTGTTAATTAAAGAAGCACCATTTGCATTCATTCTTTTAATCTCTGAGTGTCTTGCAATAATAAAGTAGGTTGGTTTGGGCTTTTGTGTATATGTAAAATAAGAACTTTCCTTTTTTATTACATCAGTAGATCACAGTGATTACAATGATTTTAGAGCTTGCAATGCAAATTACGCTGTGCTTACATATTAGGTATTGTATTTCTCTGTCATGAAAATAGAACATTGCCTTTATTCTGATTGCGCTCTTTTTTTTTTTTTTTTTTAATTTCTGCTTGCAGTTCAGAGTTCCTCAGAGCACAATTAGGTTATTAGTATTTCTTGCCAACTTCTAGTATCAGCTCTGAAAAGAGGCAAACAGAAGTCCTTGCCAACTCTTGCATTAGTTGTGCTGTAAGAATCTTTCAGAAGACAGCAAACTATTCAGGGAAGTCACTGGCTCATGCAACATGAAAAAATAAAATCTTCTCCCTCCATGTATTGAATTTAAGACAACTCCCATTCCCTGCTTTCATTGAATGTGAAGTGGTTGTATCATGTCAAACTAAATGCTTATTTGACAAAATATTCTCTCTCTGCAGTAACCAGTAGGCAAAGCTGAGACAGGGGTGTAGGACAATAAGGAGATGTTGTGATACATCCTCAGCTGGAGGTCCAGGAGTTCATAGCAATGATTGAAGTGTCCCACTAAGCTGTTGGCTCGCTCTTTAAAGACATCCAAAATTTTACCATCAGCAGTTCTCTATGCGTGTAAGATCTGTGCTTGAGCTATATATTTCCTCTTCTGCTTTTGAGTCTTAAGTGCATTCTTGTAAGTGTCGTAGTTCTTTATGTGAGAAGAGATGCTGACCATTCCTATCCATTTTCCTTATGGTGCTCACTTGCATGGATTTTATGGTTCCTGGGATTGGCCATTTTTTGATTACTCCCTTTTGCCCTATTCAGCTATTCATTTAATGGTCCATATCTGTGATCATGTGGTGGCCTTGTTGGTACCTTTATACTCCTCACATTGATGACAAACTCAATGTGAGCCAATAGTGTGCACTCACAGCCCAGAAAGCCAATGGAATCTTTGGCTGCATCAAAAAGGAACATAGCCAGCAGGACAAGGGAGGTGATTCTGCCCCTCTTCTCTGCTCTTGTGAGACCCACCTGGATTGCATACAGTTCTGGTGTTCCCAACATAAGAAGGACATGAAACTGTTGGAACAAATCTAAAGAAGGGCCACAAAGTTGTTAAGAGGTAAGAAGACAGGCTGAAAGCGCTGGAGCTGTTCAGCCTGGAGAAGAGAAGGTTGTGTGGAGACCTCATGGCAACCTTCCAGTACATGAAGGGGACATACTGGAAAGCCAGAGAGGGACTCCTTGTAGAAACTGTAGTGATAGGACAAGGAGTAGTGGGAACAAATTGAAAGAGGGGAAATTTAGGTTAGATATTAGGAAGAAAGTCTGTGAAAATCTGTGAAGGTAGAGAGACACTGGAACTAGCTGCCCAAGGAGCCTGTGGGTGCCCCAGCCCTGTCAGTGTTCACGGGCAGTCTGGATAATGCCTTGAGCAACCTGGTTTAGTGAGAGTTGTCCCTGCCCATGGCAGGGCGGTTTGAGACTAGATGTTCTCTAAGGTCCCTTCCAGTCCTTAACATTCTGTGAATCAGGGTGATCGATTTAGGATGGGATGTTACAATATTGACAGGGTACCTGCCCACAGCTTTCAAGATTCAGGTGCTCTATGGCCATAACCATATAGTGATGTTTCTGGTTCACCCTAGGCTTCTCCTCAAGCTGTTTGCTTTTCCTTTCCTCACTGCTGAAACTCAATGTGACATCTGCACAAAATTGCATACTGTGTAATTAGGTTCTTTCCAGAGTCATAACAACTTGCACTCAGCCTGACATTCTCAGGTATAGTTAGGATTGTGTTATTCTCATATGCTTTGCATTTGTCTACACAGAATTTAATTTATCATTTTATTACCATGCCATTCAAAATCAAGAAAAACTTTGCAGGAAGGTTTGCTTTTAGCATGCTGAATAATTATAGCTTATATTCAGTAAATTGTGGTAAACCATCTTTTTCAGGTCACTTATCAGTGCGTTTACCAATTTAGTCTCTCATGCAGATCCATTTTCCAGGAAATTTAGTCATTCTTCACTTTCCCTTCTGGGCTTGACCACCTTGCTTAGAAATTTCAAAGCAAAGTTAGGGTTAAATTGAATTGCTTTTAACTAGATGTTAATAATTTGAGTTGTAAAAAGACATTTTTGTCCTGCAATATTGAAAACAAATTTCTGGGTTGCACCAAGATTAAAACATGCCAGCTTTAGGAAGAGTTTATGATTTCAGTGTCATATTTTTTCTGAACTGTTTTCTCTGAATTGAGAACTGTTAAAAGCGTTTAGTGCCATAATTGAAAATGGATTAGTACAGGTTTTTTGTGTGTGATAAGACTATATTACCAGTTGATTCAGTTTTATTTCATTGCTGCTGTTCATCTGTTGTTGATTATCAAATGCAAAATCTTTAGTATAATAGAGTGCATCCTCTCTCTGTGATCTCAGTGGAGCATATCAAATAAACAAAGGCATCTGAAACAGGAATGTAAAAAAATAGCAGCATTTATGTAAATAGAATATTTCTGGTAAACAAGAGCTGCTAATCTATCTGCTGTGAAGCTGATTTTTTAGTAAGTCAAGGGTTACAGAAGAATTTGCACAATTGGAGGACAGCATTAGGTTTACAGCAATAGCTTGTCATCTGTTACAAATCTGTTAAAATACAGTATACTGCTTTCAATAAAACTCACTGTGAAAAATCAGGTACAAGATAAATGTGTAAACTTGGTTAATGGTTGTTTCATTTATGGTCAAATACCATTCTTTGATAGAGGACTTAGGAAAGAGTGGAATGTCAGGCTTTGAGGGGAAGGATGTTGATACCATTTAGAAACAAAACAACGTCCCGTTTTTTCTTTTATTTTCAACATTGCACATTTTCTTTATTTTATAAGGGAACTTCACTATGAAATTCTAGATGTGAAAATCACGGCTTCTACTTTTTCCAGAAAAAGTGGAGAATACAAAAGCATAGTCACCTAGCAGGGCTTACAGAAGACAGCTTTAAGTATAAGACACCTGGTAGGAAGTGCACTTTATAACTGAACAGATGGAAATCTAATGGCATCATCTGTTCTTTTATTGAAATTCAAAATGTAAATTGTAGAGGGAGAAGGGAAAATTGTTTTTTCAAAGAGTGAGTATTGTCACCAAGCCCTTTCCTAGACACTCTTTTCCCATTCAGTTTCTAATCTGCTTGTCCTGCCAGTGTTCCATCTCTTGTCCTCAAAGAAACCATATTTCAATTTTTCCTGCACTACTGGCTTAAATACTAACAGGACTGATGATGTTGGCTCCTATTCTCTGTGATAGCAAGGAAATCGCTCAAACCCTCTTGTCCCTCATCATCCCATGTTCATCTCATCTTGTGTAACAAGCTAAATACCCACCTTCCAACGCAGAGCAAATGTTCTTTGATAACTTTAGGTAGGAGTTTTGTGAAGAAAGAGTATTTGAGTCATGCTGTAACTTTATATGTTTTTTCACGTGTATTCTTGCTTTAATATAACAGAGATATCTGTTTTATTAGAGAAAAATTTAAGACAGCTCAAGGTATTTCTCAGAATTAGACTGTTGCTTTTCTACATGTTATATGACTAGCCTCAAAAATTTTAATCTAATAGTAGCAACCACATTTGCTCAAGTGGAGTGATTTGAGGTCTGAATGGGATGGGAGGGCTGCTCTAGAATTTTTGTATTAAAGTTCTGGGTTTTTAAATATGACAATGTTTATTTCTCATACATGCTAATGGATTTTAAATAACTTTCATGGTTCATAGCTTTGTTAGGAGTTATTTTACGTTTATTGCCCTTTGCTTAGTTTTACTTCTAGTAGCAAAACTTCTGTTCTTGAAAGAATTGAAGTAGAATGAGCTAAATGTTCTGAGTGTGAGACATTATGCAGGCAGAACTTATGTCTCTTGATTTCTTTGGTGTATAAAAGCCAAACTTCAATACCCATCTCAAATTCTGATTGTAGCTCAAGCTTACAACACCTCATTGAATAATATTTTCAGTCAAATTAGCACATTTTCCTTGTGTATTAATTACAGACTACTCTATTTGCACATGAGAAAAACCAAGCCTTTCTCCTTTATCTGCTACCCATGGGAAATAATTCTGTTTCTCTGGAGTTAGTAGCTATTAGCTTAGCTCTACAGTTATATAAGTACAGATAAACCAAGATACTTGCCCTTCCACTTAGGTAGAGGACAGCATTTGCTTACTGTGGACACTAGTGAAACAGAGACCAAACAGTGTAAATATTTCTTACTGTATGTTCTGACGTTCTATGCCTTAAAATAACCATGATCTATACAAGAATTGGTAATGCTCAGCATGATACTAATGTGAGTACTTTTGTGAGTAGACACTTAATGTCTCTTTTCCCCCTATATCCCTCTCTCTTTTTCTAGATGCAGCAGTTGTTCCATGAAAACTATGAACACAATCGCAAGGGTTACATTCAAGATCTTCACAACAGCAAGATTCACACAGCTATCACACTTCATCCAAATAAAAGACCAGCCTACCAATATAGGCTACACAATTATATACTGAGTCGCAAAATTTCTGAACTGCGCTATCGGACCATCCAGCTCCATCGAGAGAGTGCCCTCATGAGCAAGCTCAGTAACACTGAAGTAAATAAGGAAGATCAGCAACTGGGAGTTATGCCATCTTTCAATCATTTCCAACCACGTGAAAGGGATGAAGTCATTGAGTGGGAATTCCTTACAGGAAAATTTCTGTATTCAATGGTGGAGAACCAGCCACCCCGACAGAGCCTGAGCAGCGTCCTGCGAGCTGCACTGGATGATACTCTGATGCAAGTTATGGAAATGATAAATGAGAACTCTAGATCTAGAGGAAGGCTCATTGATTTCAAGGAAATACAGTATGGCTACCGCAGGGTGGACCCTCTGCATGGAGTGGAGTACATCCTGGATTTACTACTTTTGTACAAAAGGCACAAAGGAAGGAAAATTACAGTTCCAGTGAGACGCCATGCTTACCTTCAGCAATTGTTTAGCAAACCTTTCTTCAAAGAAGCAGAAGAGTTGGATGTAAAAAGCTTGCTGGAAAATACCAACACTGACACTCAATCTTTCTCTTTTCTTTCAAATTCTTTAAAGATCTTTTCCTCATCATTCCAAGGCACCAAAGACATTGGAGGACACAGTGACAAGAAAATACATATCCTTGTCCCTGTCACGGGAAGATTTGATATTTTCTCAAGATTTATGGATAACTTTGAGAAGACTTGTCTGATTCCCAGACAGAATGTAAAGTTGGCAATAATTCTCTTCAGTTCTGAGCCAGGCCAAGACTCTAGCAAACACATAGAGCTAATGAAAGAATACAGCATTAAGTATCCTAAGGCAGATATGACCTTGATTCCAATGGCAGGAAAGTTTTCTAGAGGTTTAGGTCTTGAGATGGCCTCATCTCAATTTGACAATGGCACTTTGCTGCTTTTCTGTGATGTTGATCTGATATTCACATCAGACTTCCTCCAACGATGCAGAGATAACACTATTCAGGGAGAACAGGTTTACTATCCTATCATCTTTAGCCAATATGATCCAAAAGTAATATATGGAGACAACCCTCCAGCTGACAGTAGTTTTGTTTTCACAAAAAGAACTGGATTTTGGAGGGAGTATGGATTTGGAATTACCTGTATTTACAAAAGCGATCTACTTACTGCTGGTGGATTTGATACCTCGATTCAAGGCTGGGGACTGGAGGATGTAGACCTCTTTACTAAAGTGATAACGTCTGGCTTGAAGGCTTTCAGAAGTCAGGAAGTAGGAGTTGTCCACATTTTTCATCCAGTTCAGTGTGATCCCAATTTAGATCCGAAACAATATAAAATGTGCTTAGGGTCCAAAGCAAGTACATTTGCCTCTACCATGCAACTCGCTGGACTCTGGCTACAGAAACATTTGGGTGTCAGGTACAACTGGACTCTGTCCTGACATCTCAGCCTGTCTGGCCTTTTTAGGGGAGTTTACCTCATTATTGTATTATTTGATTTTGCTGTCATAGTTTTAAACTCCCTCCTCGTTGTCTTCCAAAGACTGTTGACCTCAAATGGGATGATTCTGCTGTTCACTGATATTTCTTATGCCTACTGAACTGGTGAGGTGAATTCCTTCATATTTCCTTTATATGAAATTCAGTCAAGTCATGGAAATCATATAATCCCATGGAGCATATCCATCACAAGAGACTGTATCAGAAGAATGTTCTCTTTTAGCTTTCAGATGCAGTATCATCTTTGTTGCATTTCTCAGATTTGATGTGATACAAATATTTACTGGTGAAGGTACCACAAAAGTGCTTTATGCTTCTTCTGGGGATGGAACTCTCTAAGAGAAACTTGAGTTTTATAATTTATATGAGGACTTATATGTATAAATGCTACTTTTCTTCATCTTTAGAATTTTTAAAGTAAATGAATAACTATAATTGTACCTTTATTTTTAAAAAAAAAGGAGTAAAGCCGAGGAGCTACTTGCAAATACAAATGGTACTGGCTACCAAGGTCCTTAAAAGTCTTATTATTAAAACAAACTCCTCATCATTGTTCAGTCAAAGTGTAAGAGAACTTTGTTTTCACAACAAACAGCATATAATCTAATGCTCATGTACACTTTAGAAGATTTATGAGCCAACATCCTTCATTTGCAGGCAAGAAGTAACTATTACTTCACATGGTCATTTATGATACAGTGCAGGTATGCAGTATTCTTCTTTTGAAACACGTAGTATAAGTTGCTCTTTCTCTTTTTAGAATGAGTCTCCTAATACGTAATTTTCTTTTACATTCCTTTCATAAAGCTGCACTTGATACAGAGTGTTAGAAATTAAAGCTTTGCTTCTTTTTTTCATTTTCCATGAATATTGGTACTCAATAGCAACTTCTTGTTAAAATTAAAGTAGTTGTAGAATAATTATTTAAGTTTCAAAATTTACTATTGCTGGTCAAAGTTCCTTGCCAATGTATTTATATTAGTTGAGATTATAAGACTGTTTTCAGATTTATCTCTCCAGAAGGTCTGAAGTTCTCATATCATGGATTCATGAAGTATTTAAAGTGATACCAGCAGAAGAAATAATAAAGTAAGTTTCTGTATTTTAGGGAAGTGTTTTATATAGGGATGTATGTATGTGCATGTGTTTGTGTGCATGTGTGTATATCCCTATATACATATAGATTTATACAGAGAGTAATTTCAAAGCATGGTCCTCTTTTCAGTTCAGGCAGTGATTTGTTACAGTTATTATTTTTGCCACATGCTTGGAACATTTCATGTTATACTATGGTAAGAGCTCAGAGACATCCAGAAAACCATCACAATTCAGCTAAACTTAAAACAATAGGTATGTTCAATAGCCTCAGTACCCTTGATTTGAAAGTATTTTTCAAATAGAGCTGGGCAAGAAAAATTTTTAAGTTTTTCAGCTGTAACTAACAACTTCATTTCCTTTCAAGGAAAACCAACCAAGAGATTGGAATTCACTGACACATCTATTTCTATAGGATATCCTGATAAATTTCTTAGGAAGGGTGCGTACGTCTCTTGTCTGTGGTTCTCTGTTCTGGATTTACCATGCAAAGAAGAAGGCAACCTTGTAAAAGTTTGAGTAACCTCAGAATTAAAGGACTGGACATAGCTTGTTGTGTGCTTTTAAAAAAGGCCATCCCTTGCCTCAGAGAGGGTAGTAACTGTGATACATGGGAGTAAATAGAGGGTAATTCATGTTTGTGTGCCCTGCTCAAGGAGAGCTTCTGGCTTGTTCTCCCGGAGCTCTTGCCTTCCTAGCCTGTTAGTGTTAGCTCAAATGTGTGTTGAAAGTAAAATTCAGTATCACTTCTGAAATAGTTCTTGGAAGCCACTCTTTAGTTTGAGTGCAAAGGTCACACATTTTTCAATAAGAAAGCCAAGAACAAGGAACATGTGATTTGTTTGATCAGTCTCAACTAACTAATGCAACTCACATTGTAAATATCAAAAGCTGCCTGTTGATAAATGTTTGTGGTGATTTCATAAACAAGAAAAATGTAATGATTTATAAAGACATCTAAGGAAGTCATCATCTACTGGGATATATTCCAGTGCTTATTTCAATTAATTAATTTAGTGGCCAGAAAGTATTTGCTCAGCTCACAGTAAAATAGTAGATTAGAACAAGCAAAGAAATCAATCATTCAGTGGGGATAATGATGTATACAGAGGGCTTGCAGGATCAGGTCCTACATGATATAAGCAAAATGCTAGTATTTACCAGTACAAATATTTATTTAGTGTCTGACTGATTCATTTGTTTATATGATGAATTACTTTGTTAAAAACCTTATCATAAATGTTTATTATGAAGTATTGCATTGTCTTTTGAAATAACTATCCTGAAATAACTTGAGAACTTGTGTTAGTTTGTCAAAGGAATAATATGCCTTCTAAGAAGATCATATTAAAAGAAAAAAAAAAAGCACAAAAGTGTTAATGTTACATATGTATAGATTAAGATGGGAATGTCTGTGCTAATCAAGTGTTTGCTTTTGTCTAGTCCAAATCATAATCTTGATTGTAAAGTGACGTTTCTATGTGTGTGATGTCCATTTGTAAATGCGTGACTAGTGAATTGACAATAGCACATAATGACCAATTTTCTCCAGAACTTCCTTGCCCTTGGAATAGATTTCCTGGTTTCATTGCTGGGAAGCAGGTTGTGGACTGCTCACCCTTTGGCTTGTCAGACCCTGCCATTCTTTAAAAAAAAAAAAAAATCTCCATATTCACCACCCAGAAACCTCAGAAATCCCTATACCACCATATCATGACGTGTTTTCCCATTCATAGTACTTAATTTAACAGAGCACTTGCATCTCCTGGATGAAGGAAGAATAGCAGGTTAGGCTTTCTAAGACTTGCTGAGTCTTAGAAAGCATACATCAAGGTACTCGTTCTCAAGCTGAAGAAATGCAGAGGGCCAGGGGCAGGTGTGAAGCTCAATCACAGGAGTTGGCACCTTCTGCCCAAGTCATCTCCTTGCTCCACCCATGCTGCCAGGTGCCTCTCCTTGGAGCAGTGAACAGGCAGTGGAAGCCAGCACAGGAGAAGAGCTGTGCTTGGTGCCAGCAGCTGCTTTTGAGGTGCAAAAGGGCCATTTTAATCAGTGTTTGGGAGGAGTGAAAGGAGAGTGCTTAACTGAGGATTCATTGAGTTAAGCTGACAGGTTGTCTTGTGCAGATCCTGTTTCTCCCTGTCCCCACAGGGAAAGGGAGCCTGGTCCCACACCTCTTCCCTGTTTGCTCTCAAGTGGCATTGTGAAGGAAGAGGCAAAACCATCACTCCTTCCATTTCATGGGGCTAGTGGGCCTGGACCATACACTTGGGGTCCTCTCATACCATGGGACATGTGCGGGGAAAGGTGCCAAATGGTTTTCCCAAAAAGCTGTACAGAGAGAGGTACCTTCTGCACTCACCAAAGACCAGGAGATGTGCACAAAAGTGCCTTTTGGAGCCTTTGCACCACTGTGTGCTTAACAATGCCTCAAGACTCCTGCAAAAAATTATGATGCTGGTAAAATGACTCATATGAGTATACTGTACATCTTGAGGAACTGTGGAGACTTACAACTAACGTGAATTAACAACCACTTCTTTTAAGCAGAGCAAATAAGCAATTTAAATTTCTTTTGGTTTCTTGACTAATCACTACAATTACTTCTGAAGACATAATTTGCGACACTGAAGACTTTGCTCCAAAGAATGAAGCTGGATTTAAGATAGAAACAAAACTAATGTGCAGTCTATATCTGATTTTCCTTCAACTTGAAATTGGTTAAAATTTTTGGAAAAACATAGGGACTAAGAATTGCTGAGCTGCTGACTGGGGGAAAGGTTTTTGTCTGCTCTATTTTTAAAAGAGAATTAGATGAGAAGAAAACAAAAATTACCTGTAGTAGATACACACAAAAATCAACCATGATGTTATGGTAACAGTGATAATTATGGTCCTAAACTGCATCTCAATGAGATGTTTCACTAAGTCTAACTATTTACAGTAAGTGAATATCACTGAAGGTTATAGTCTGTCCTACATCTGTAAGTAACATATAAAGTTAGTCCATTTTCAATTCTTTCATGTCTTAGAATAATTTTCTTTACATTGTCTTCTCTCAGCATTTATTCATTTGATTAATGAGATGACTTGTCAAGACTCATTCTCACTTTCCTGTTTTTGTTTTTCTTGGGTCTGTCCATTTGCCATACATATTACTACAGTATTGAGACTTTTTGAGCTAGCATGATATTTCTGTTATGGTTTTATGATGTCACTGCCATATAAAACTGCTTAACTAGAATATTTTACTGAATGAGTTTCCAGTCTTACTTCAAATTGTTTCCATTTGCCCATCAGTGTATGTTAAGCATGTTCTGAATATTATTACCTCATCTCTTCCTCTGGCCCCCTTCATACTGGGATCCCGCCAAAGCAAGAAAATACAAAAATTTTGAAAACTGAAAAAACTTTATGATGCTTAAGTCGGGGAAAATGAACACAATCCGGGGATTTACTTGACCTCCTTTCCATGTTTGTTTGGTTTTGGGTTTTTTTTGTCTTCAAGTCTTTTATCTAGAATTTTAGAACCATATTTATCAGTTTTATAATTTTAATAAAATAAATAATGGTTATTAAGATGTAAGACAACATATATATGGGCTACATACTGCAAACTGTAATTTTGTAGTCTTATTTTCTAGGCACTTAATCATTGAACAGGTGTTCACTGTTTATATGAACTTTGGAGATAAATTAAAAGCATCCTTGTTGATTCAGAGTTTACTTACTGTCTAACCATGTAGGCAGAGATCCAAAAATGTACTGTAGGCTGAGTTTTGTTTCTTTTGTAGGGCTGATGGGAAGATCTCAGCTCTGCATAGGATACCTGTAGTGTGGTAGTGTTCATCGCAAATCAGCCATATCTAGCAATGATTTTAAGTGACTGCAAAGTTATGTGCGTAGCTTCATACAGTGGGCAAGACTTTCTGGACTTACATAAACATCTGAGAGACTAATCTTCAGATTCAGAAGCTGGTGACACAATCAGATGGTAGACACATCTGCTGCTGCAACATCTGGGCACACCCACTGAAAGCATCCCTTTAAAAAGGAGTCCAGAGGAATGCAGTGAGCTCAGTGAAGATATTCCTAGAAGAGGTATATTCTAGCTAATGTAAGTGCCAAATACTTTAACCTAGAGCAGGGAAATTGCCTTTAGGTGAATTCTTAAAAAAAGGGATAGAAAGGATAAAATGAGTGATTTAAAAAAATGCTTCTGCTTGAAATCATTAATATGACTTGCTCTCACTGTTGATTAGGGTAATGTGGAGCAGTAAACTGTGCTTATTTTTCACCTCACTCCATACACGGCTGGTTAAAGAAAAGACAAGATAAGCTACCTAAATGCTTTGAAGATGGTGGTAGAACTGTTAGTGACCAGAGAGAGAACTGCTGAGTGTAATTCAACCTCAAAATGAAAACTCATATCTGCTCCCAGGTAAGGAAAATTCACATATAAGATGTAGAAGCCTGGGTCTGTGCAAAGTGTCATGGTATCTGGGGATCCACATAAAGACTTTTAGTGTGTGATTGTTAGGAGCTGGCACAGGTAGTCTGAACACCCTCTGAACACACCACTTGAAGAAAAAATGAAGAATTCAGGAGAGAGAGGAATGCACTAAAAAATGTTTCTTGGATGGCAGTATAGATAGGAAGGATTTAAATTCAGAGAGGAATGTGTCGCTTTTTATGTTAAGAGAGTGGAACATAAAACTTGTTTTAAAGTAGAACTTTGCTTTACTTTCTTCCTGAAAGCTTTCCCCTTTGCTTTGCATTCCACTTGTATATGCAGTGACAAATGCTGGGGCTATTTGGAGCAATACCGAAACTATAGCCCTTCCACTCCTAATTGTTCTGACCAGCAAGACTAAGTTTTGTGAAGTGGTAGCTGAGCTGGCAATTTTTCAGTTTTTCGTCTTCTCTTTTTAGACACGACACACTTCATTTGTTATTTAACTGGGACTGGGATCTTTGACAGTCTTGTGTCAAAGATGCTTCAGTGTTTTGTGCCTGAGATGTTCTAGTCTTTCTTTTGTAACTTCATGTATTGCACTGCTACATGGCACATCACTGCTTTAAATGATGAAGTTTCTTTAAGCAAAGACTTCTGGAAGTAGTATACAGCTGATGTAACCTCACAATCACAGCTATGTGGCTGAAATAAAGTACCTTCACCTATGGTTGTTTATTTGCTGCATTCATACAGTGGTTTTGTTTGGTGGGAAATTTAGAATTAATATGAGTTATGACTGAATATTTTCTGTTGACAAAGCTGAGCAAATCTGTTTAATTGGGACCAAGTGATGAGCTGTTCCTCCAGCATGTGCTGTTACTGGAGGATATCCAGAGGCTATAGATGCTTTTGATCAAACAAGTTGTAGGGATATGTCTGTGGTAAAACTGAATAGGAAGTACTGTCTTTTGCACTCCAGAATGGCTGATAGCAGAGGATTTATCTTACTGGTAAAATTATATCAGCCATAACTTCTGCTACAGTCAAAAATTGTTTAAGGGACAGACACAAAGGCAGATCCATGAATCTTGCCCTCATGTGTGAAAGAGACCAGAGAGATCAAGAATTAGGCTGGAACACCCTTAGAAGAGAGCCCACTCTGAAAGAACCATAGAGCTTGGCAAAGAAGGGAGTATGCAAGCAACCAGTGAAAAATATCTTCTTTTAAGCTTGACATAGTGCTGTTCTCATCAAGAAGTTGCCAAGGTTTCCTAGATTCAGCTCAGCACCAGGTAAAACAATCACTACAAAAGGAAATCATAAATACTGCTTATGTGACAGGAGCAGATACTGGTGGGCAATGGGAAAGAAAGTGTGTGGGAAATCAAAATGAGTCAAGAAAATATTTTTTTCTCTGCTTGTTAAGTAGAAAATAATGTGTACGTAAACAATTTTACTAGCCTTGATATGTAAGAGCAAGCATGGGTAATTAAAGGACATAAATTTGCAAGGAAGAAGGTACAATGCACAAAACAGAGTACCTGTGTGAACACAAAATTTGATTAAAGTAGACATCAAAGTATATGCAAGAAAATAGTGCAAGAAAAGGAAAGAGAGAAACTGCTGAAAGAAAGCAAGAACTTAAAAAGTTTTAATAAAACCCAACAGAAGGGCAAGAGTAGATGTGACTGTTAAGCACTGGGTACAGAACGCTTTGCAGTGTCATTCAAGAAACATGGGAAATGTTATGGAAGCACTGCACCACACTACTTACCTGGTTGTGTCTGAGGGAGCAAATGTAAATCTAATATTAAAATATGCCTCCTTTTATTTTCTTTTTGTCAGAGCCTGAAATACCTGCATTTGTTTTCCTGTTGGTTTGTCCCTATCCTGTGTGGTACATATCTATTCATGTGCTGGGTTATTGGAATATTTTTCTGTATTCAATAACTGGGAGACTTCTCTTTAATACTAAGAGTTTAAGTTTAGTGGTAGAGAAATGGCAGTATCAGTGCTATCACACATATGAATTTTTAATTTTTTTTTTTTTTTTTAATAAAATGTACTTCAGTTACAAAAAGTTGACACAGCAGAAACTTCTGCAGTCTTATCCCCGCTCTCTTCCCCTTACACCTTCAGTTTCTAGCATCTGCTGTAGTTAGGTACTGATGACAAATTTAGAAAACTAAGGAAATGTGTCCCCTTTTAATATTACCATAGCAAGGAATTTAATTTTACGCACAAATTTTGTTGTGAGCTTATGGATTTAACCCAAAATCATGTATGCCAGATAAAATTATTTTTCAGAACCTTCATAGTTTGTTCATACAAATATGCAGTTCAACTCTGTAATGACATCACTGATGTGTAAAATTGCTGAACTACAGCACTTTGTTGAATTAGTTCCCAGCTCCAGCAAGCTATTTCCATTTCCCTGTCACTACTCTTTAGACTACACTGAATTTTATTACCACTTCCCTCAGTCTCTTCTCATGTCATCTAGAGTTTATTGCCAGAAACAGGAACTCAAAACCTGTCCAGATTTAAAATTAATCTCCAAAATTACATCTGAAGCATACAGGATTCACTGATTCAACAGACATTAAAGGGCTCAGTGAGACAAGGAAGCAAAGTCTTGGAAACGAAGAGAGAAAACATTTAAGAAACAGGATGGCACTTTCCTCCTGAGACATTCCATTTTATGGAATCACACACAGAATGGCTGAGATGGAAAGGGACCTCTGGAGATCATACAATCATAGAATAGTTTAAGTTGAAGAGACCTTTAAATGTCATCTAGTCCAACCTCCTTTGCAATAAGCAGTGACATCTTCAACTAGGTCATGTTGCTCAGAGCCCCATTCAACCTGACCTTGAATGTTCTCAGGAACAGGACATCTCCCACCTCCCTGGGCAACCTGTTTCAGTAATTTATCAATCTCATTGTAAAAAACCCACCTTCCTTATATCTAATATAAATCAACTCTCTTTAGTTTAAAACCATTACCCCTTGTCCTACTGCAATAGACCATGCAAAAAAAAATTTGTACCCATCTTTCCTATTGGCACCCATCAGGCACTGAAAGGCTGCTGTAAGGTCTCCCTGAAGCCTTCTCCTCCAGGCTGAACAGCTCTCTCAGGTTGTCTTCCTAAGGGAGGTGCTCCAGCCCTCTGAACATTGCTATGGACCTCCTTCCACTGCAACAGGTCCATGTCTTTGCTGTACTGAGGGCTCCAAAATTGGCTGCAGTACTCCAGGTAAGATCTTGCCAGAGCAGAGTGAAGCAGAATCACCTCCCTTTACCTGCTGGCTACACTTTTGTTGTTATAGGGTATCACTGGCTTTCAGGTCTACAGTCACACATTGCTGGCATATGTCCAACTTTTCCTCCACTGGTCCCACTGCGTCCTTCTTGGCAGGGCTGACCTCAATCAGTTTATCCGCCGGCCTGTATTGATACCATGGGTATCAATATCTGGGTGCAGCACCTTGCACCCAGTCTTGGTAAACCTAATGAGGTTCCCATGGGTCCACTTCTCAAACTGTTGTAGGTCCATCTGTATGATGTCTCATCTTCAGGTGTGTCCACTGCATCACTCAACTTGGTGTCATCTGCAAATTTTCTGAGACTGCACTCAATCTCTTTCTTTGTGTCACTGATGGAGGCATTAAACAGCATGGGTTCCAGTGTGGACCCCTGAGTGACACCACTTGCCTCTGATCTCTGTCAGAACACTGGGCCATTGACCGCTGTCCTCTGGATGCCACTATCCAGCTAATTTCTCATGCACTGAACAGTCCACCCATCAAATCCATCTCTCTCCAATTTAAAACAAAGGATATTGTGGGCAATGTCAAAGGCTCTACAGAAGTCCAGATAGATGATATCCATAGCTCTTCTCTTGTCCACTGTTGGAGTCACTTCATCATAGAAGGCCACTTGGTTGGTCAAGCAGGAAGTGAGGCCATCCTGGCTCTCTTGAATCATCACCTACCCCAAACCCTGTTAAAAGTTGGGTAGAAACCACTGATTTCTCTCTCACTCAGTAACCTGAATGGGTTTCCAGGTGTAATTTGTATGGCAAAAAGCTCTACTGGGTTAAAAACTATCTGTGGAGTGAATGCATAGATGCTGCAAGAAGGATCCTTCTTCTGCAGCAGTAAGCAGGATACTCAATGATACAAATATGTCACAGGGGAAAGACTCAGCAAGGATCAGGCAGAAAAGATAGGGAGCATCTCAGGGCGTTTTTTAATTGATAATTCTAAGATAGACTGCAGTGCTGCTGTTGTTAACAAGTCAGTTACCTGCTGAGGTCTGAACTACCTCTTGACTAAGCTGACCGTCTTGACTACAAGCATGGCCAGACATATCTGTTAAGTGCTATGATAAACTGTGTAAGTGTATTGATAAACTAAGGCATTGCATATTTAGGATTTGAAAACCTGGGTCTGTGATCTAGTAGAGAGATTAATTACCTCTTTCATATGCTTTTATAGTAATATCAGGTAACTATAGACAACACTTCGACCTTATTTTGGTTCCTGCAAATCTAGTCTAAAGCCCCAAAGAGTCATAATAGCATCAGGATTACAAAAGAAAATGCACCAAGGTGAATGTCACTGATGCTGATAGGAAATGTTTTGTATGTATTGCTGTTAGGATTATAGAAATAAGAGATTCTGTTTTTGTCAGTTCTTGAGGACTTTTTTTGGTTGTGACATTTCCTTCTATGATAGGGAACAAATGACTCCTTCAGTTACTGCTCTAAAAATCTTTCTTTTTGTCTACTCTGGGTCAGTTAAACTGGTCAATAGTAGTGCAACAAATTGGTCTCATTATGTGGCTGTCAAAACAGATCAATAAGGGTAAAAACTCTGGAGAGTAGCAACTGACCAATTACACTATTGCCAGTGGCATTTGGCAGTTAGGAGGAGGAAGAAATTACAGGGTTTTGATGCTATTAAGGAATACTTCTAAGACTGAACAACCTGTTAAAACTCAATATAAAAGGTCTCTAAGGTTCCCTAAAAGTAATAAGCAATTGATCTTGTAATGGCAAGCTGTACGCTCCAGATTACTGTAGCAATTTCAGAATTTACAGAGTAATACCAGTAACACAGATTATGTTTTACATGTCTCTGGAATAAGAGAGATTTTTTCTATCAACATACTTAGTGGCATATTCACAACATCTTTATGTCTAGTTCACTTGCCAAATTTTAACATGAATCAAATCACATAAAGCTGTATCCTAACTTCCAAACAGTCTTTGAGAACATTCAGCACTAAAAGAGGAGCATAAATCTGTTGTGATTCCTGCTCAACATGCAGCATCAAAGTTGGCATAAAGTTTCTGCTACTTGATATAGGAGTCCAAGTGGTATCACAGTAGTATTGAGTTTGCTTAAAAAAGTAAACAAAATGGAGGGGTTGGGAATGGCTTCACACTTCTAGACAGTGCCAAAGCAGCCACCAAGATCACATTTGGGCAGTACTTAGGATCCGGTTCTGTATCTACCTTCTAATAAAAGTTTCACTTAGGAAGCAAGTCTTTCTTTGTTTCAAAAAAACATGTTTAGGTAGTCTACCTGTCTTACTCAAGCAGTTTTTTTCTAAATAATATTTTAAATGTTAATTCGTGATTATTTAGTATTTTCCATCTCATCCTCCAACAAAACCTGATGTGAACCAGAGTTTCCTTTCTTTCTCACACACCTAGAATTGATGGGATTGGTGGGGTGTGAAGAGATACAAGACTGCAGAACTACTTACCTTTTCTAAAATTCCCTTCCATTCCTGAGAGACTGGAAAGCAGTCCTTCCGAGCAGATATGTTTATTTTATTTTGATACAGATGCTCACTTCTGCATTGAAAAAGGACTATCAAAATGAAGCGATGGAGAAAGTGCTTTTTGTTGCCAGATAGGATTCATATATCTGACTAAGACAGATTGCAGTAGGCCATACTCTACATTAACCATACTTCTGTGATATATTTTTTTCAATTAACTTTTAGAAATTATTTTTGAAATCTGTATCACTGTCATTCAGCCATTTGAGTGAATCATAGCTACCTCTTCATCTGCCCTCACTTTGAGAGTAAGACAGAAGGAATTTATATTATTTCATGGGCAATTTATAGATGAACTCTTCTTTATAGAAGGCTTTAATGGAGGATTTTTAAGATTTTCTGCAAGGAGATTTTTTTATTAAAATGGAATTCTGTAGGAGAGGGGAACAGAGTAAAGTATGAATGTCATTTGGATGACATTACATGGATGATTAAAGCCACACTAGGGATCATTTGAAATTCCTAAATTGTCTCAGAAGCTTTGCAGTCTCTTTGTTGTTGTGGCATGGGTAAAATCATCTTTTGGAAAAGTCATATTAAAATCATCATCTAGGAGAAAGCAGATTATAAATGTAAAGGATTGGGTTTGGTGAATGTAATTATACTGAAAGCTTAGAAAGTTTAAAGCCAATTTTCTTAAGAGCTCATATGAGCTGTTTATAAACCTTCAGCCCTGGAACAGGGTGGTGATTTCTGAGGTTACAAAAGGCTGCCCCAGCTTCAGGAAGAAGGGAGACAGGTTGCTTGAACTGAACAGGTTTGCAGGCAGCAGGATCCCTGCAGCTGTTGTAAGAGGACTGTGGACTATCCTCTCAGGTAAGGTTTGTTACTGAGGCTACTATCCATGTCTAAAAAATATAGAGAGGAAGGCAAGATTGACAGTTCCATAACTGTAGACTGAGAGATCAGTAACAGTGGCTTCTAACAAGCCACACTAGGGCTGTGAGAGGTTGTTAGGGCTTATCTTCACTTTTCCTGAAAGGGGTTTGAGCCAGCCAAACTGTATGAAGACACTGACAAAATAATTGCTATGCTAGTCTCACACAGCTGGTAAGTACACACTGTGGCTACCCTATACCTGCTCTAATTTATGCCAGAACATACTGAGTCATGGGAGATTACCTGACAGTCACTTCTTGCACTGTTGATATCCCACAGACAACTATGACAGTACATTTGCAAATAGGAAAATTGTGCTTCCAGGCCTAGAGAGAAATACCGGACATCTTGGGGAAACACAGAGTGACAGAGAGAAATAACTGCTGTGGAGGTTTTGTGCCACATCTTCCATTACCTAGGGAAGAAAAGAATTATTTGTTGTGGCCAAATGTCACATGGAAGAGGGATAGAGAAGCATAATGGCAGGGTGTACAGGTGCCTACCTCTGTGGGGTCTGTGCCCAGGCCCCTTGCATGCCATGATTACATAGATAAGAATTAGAAATTGGGAAGAAATTTACCGCTTACCCTGTAAAATAGATTATCATCTTGTTCATGGGAAAAGGTGAGAATACAAACATCACTGAAGCTAGGGAACTGTGGAAGCCCATTTTGTTAGAGTTGAAATGTTTCAGAGAACCTTGCTGGCAGATGATGGTGGGAAACTTTTCAAGTCACAGGAGTTGTTTTTGAACAAATGTGAAAGGAATCAAACATGGTTTGCTTTGTCAACTAGTACATTTTTAATCATGGGAACAATTGGTTTCCAGCTCAAAGTTTAATCATAGCAATGCAATTTGACAACCTGCTAAAACCTATGAAATCAAGATGCCTGTCCTAGAAATAGGATGCCATTAAACATCATCATCACCACTGACCCTTCAGAAATCCACCCAGTTCCAGCAATATCAGTTTCAATTAACATTAATGGCTTGTGGAATGTACCTGTCTGGCTTGAGTAATCTGACTGATTGCAGCATATGCCCCACTTTGTATAATGCAGTTTCCTAAACTTTTATCAAAGATACTGTAACTCTCATGAAACACAAATTTTTGACAAGGGCAATTGTGTTTAATGTGTGAGGAAAAATTTGGCAATGTCCTTATTTTTGACTTGAGAAGCTTAATGAATTTGGTGGAAGCCATTCTAGAAGTCAGACTTAGGAATGACAGCCATTAGAAATGTAGGCAAATCTAAAAGAGTGTGCAATTTTTTATTATATACTTTAAGTATATGCTAGCCACCCATCTCCTGTATTACTTAATATGAATATTGCTTTTCTGCTCTTCTGGAGCTGAGCTCACTTTCATACACTCCACACCTCTTTCATCAACACAAGATACTACTGACAAACTGTTGTAGCGTTTTTAAACAAACATACAGTTGTCTGAGTGGATTCTGCTTGCCATTGCTGACTAATACATCTTCATTTCTCTCCCTTTCTCTCTTATTTGACACATGGGTAGTAGGTCTCTTGACCTTCTACTTCTTGGCCTGTATTTGTACAATGTACAATAGGCCAGCAAATCTGCTTGTGGGCTTCAGTGGACCCTAGTAATAAAGAGCCTCATTTTTGCCTATATTATATTATTTGTGCTTCATCCTTTAATGGAATTATATACTGATTTAGGATCTCACAAGGCAGGTTTTCAGAGAGAATGCTTTCATCTCTAATATGATAGCATCCAATCTCTTGAAAGTTACAGAAATATTAATCATAGAAATAGAACGTTAGCAAAATTTCTGTTATAGAAACTTCCATCATTTCACTTTATGTATAAATGCTTCAGTAGGTGGAAATACTAAATAACAACAACAAACAAACAAACAAACAAAAAAACAGCTATATGTACATTTGTAAAGTAATATATCCTTTCCAGTTATGCAAATATCAGTAAGATCAATGAATTCTGCAGTTAAGTCCCCTTGCAATTTGAAGTTCAATCAAATAGTTCTGGGTTTGGAAGTTTATAGTTGAGCACTAAATAGCAAAACATGCCTGTTCCAGAAAACTGTTCTCTTTGTCTGCTTACAGAAGATTACCTCTACCACTGTGTAAATCCTCCACTTTAAGTGTCTTTCTGACAGGCTTACGAATGCAATTAATTTCATCATATAAAAACATTGCACTCTCTTTCATGTCTCCTGCCTGAAATAGTAGAGAAACTGTGCAGGCAAGAGAGGATTTATCTTCATGGATCAGTTATAAAAAAACACAAACCAACAAAGAAACAAAAACCTGAAAATACAGTTGTGTTATAGAGATCATCTTTAGTTAGGGTGACCTTGCCTTTGAATTTACTTGTTCTGAAGCTGTCAACTGGAAGTTATCCTCAGAACAGAAGTTGTGTTTTTAATGCTGCGCAGCATTTTGTTTTTGTCAGCTGGGAGTTAGAAAAGTGGACCCCTGGTCCATTTCTGGAAGTGTTATAAAGTTATTCCTGCTGGCCACTCCTGCTGACAATCAGGCACAGACATATAATACCTACTCAGTCAGCAAAGAACTGTTCAGGAAACTGAACTGAAACCACAACCCAGTCCAGATAAAATGTAGTTAAGTCTATTTTGTTCTTCTTCTCTTCCACACATGTTGGACATTTGCCTTTCTTTAATTCATGTCAAAACCTTATCTCCTGAAATAACTGAACTGAAGTGGGAGCCACAATGTGAGTACCTAGTCATCTGTGCAGTGAGGAATTTTCGTCCTGTGTTAACTCAATTTGCAACTGCTGGAGTCATCACCTTCAATTCAATAGGAGAAAAGCATGAAAAAGAGAGACTGCATATGTTTGTCAAAGACTGTAGAACAAAATTTCAGTAATGAAGAGCCACTGATGAAATAACAAAGTGTGAAATGACAGGCTAACACAGAAAGGTATATTGAAAACATTTCTGTACCTTGAGGTGAGCTGACAACTGTGACAAAGGGAGAGAAGGAAGGGGAAGCCTGCTAAGGAGCACAGTTCCCACTCTATTAAAAGTCCTATCTTTGTCTTACCTCCAACACATTTTCCATGAGTTGTAAAGTGAAGAAACTGTGTCTATAGTGCAGCATAGCATATCATTGTGTTGTAGTTCTGAGCCTGTAAGCATCCAGAAACTCTGATAGCTTTCCATTATGAAAATTGGTGGATATAGTGTTCATCTTTCTTCACATGAATCAGTAGATTTTTCACTGCTTTTGAAGTAGGTTCTGAAGCCAGAAAAATGTAGTTGCATTTGATTGATCGTTACTTTTAACAGAACAAAGGCATAAATTCTCTCAGTTTTAGCACTGAAGTTAGCAGTTCACTGAGTGCTACCTGATTACATAAAAACCAGGAAGCTCTTTTCTTGTAACTCATATTCATCTCTTTTCCTCAGAAATTCTTGTCTCTGTCAGTAGTTGTGTGTATTTTTACCCTATGAAGAAACATGCAATTATGGAAGGATTATGTCTGAAAGCTAAACCTATAGTTTTGAGACTTGAGTGAGGTACCTAGACCAGATGAAACAGCTAATTCCTATTGAAGTCAGTAGTCTTCAATATTTATTTTATGTTTGATTTTGAGATAGCTTACACCCTGGGCCTTTGGAGCATCTCCTAGCTCTTGAAGGACATTCAATCCCTCTCCCTGAGCCCAGTGCAAACAAGATTCATGCATGCAGTCATTCTCCTTCCACCCTCACCTACCAGTGACTGGAGGGGCCACAGCGCACTCTGAGAGGGTTCCTGAAATAACCAGCTCAGGTTGTGACATACGCCAGGAAAAGCAAACACTGCAGGGCTTCTCTTCCCTCTGGTCACCACCTCTGTGAATCCAACTATTACAGCTGGCTGCAGCATTGATATCCTGTGCTCTACCCTGCATGACTTGGTGCTTTAGCAGTCTTCATTTCCTCATTCATTTAAAGCAGTAGGAAAGGCTATCCAAAAGTGTCTAGAAATGAACGTCTGTAGACTAAGGCGTTTAGTTTAAGCCAAGCTAGATTCAGCTGAAGTCTCAATAGCAAGGTGGGAATCTCAGTGTATATCCTTTTGTTTTATTGTAAATTTTTATTCCCCTCTTTCCCAGATAAATCTTTCTTAAAATCAATTTTTTAATTCTAAGCTATCAAAGGACATGTTTTGTGCATCTTAAATGCACCCTTGGCCTTCCTCTGATTGTTTCAATGGGTGACATTTTACAAGCTTTTACTTCTCCACATAGAGCATTGCTGGTTGCTGTTTTGGAGATAAAGAATTTTAATAACTGGTGAGATAAGCAAAAGTTGAAGATAATTGCTATCCACTTTCCAAATTGCATTCCTCAGTTCTACCTTCAAAACATATCCATACAATATTTTCACTTCATATTTACAATCTTTCACAGTGTTTGGATCAGAATCAGTTTGTTTGGGATTCCTATTTGGATTTAAAGATCCTCTCTGAAAAGAATGTACATATGTTTAAATATTTTCTTTATAAGTAAGATATAGCAAATGATGTTAAATTGGGGTTTTTTTCCTCTAGGGAAAAGGGCAAATGTAAACTGGAGCGTCTAATTTTAACATCAGAATTTTCAGTTACCATAGTAATTAGTGCTGGCATTTTCAGTGTTTGCATATTCCCCTTCAGTTTGACAGCTTCTATATTTACAAGAAGTGACTTCTGAAAAGAAATGTAGTTACAGTATCACAGTGTCAGTTAGCTGACTGCATAATAGCACTTGGTATACTTACAAAACAGGCCCTCAGAAGGGTAAGGGTGGAGGGGACATCTTCAGCATACTTTTTCTGTGATGACTTTGTAGCTAATTCTGAATTTATATATGTGCACTCATATGGTTGGATTCTAGGTGATAATGCTGTGTCATATTTTGCTCACAAATTGAATGGAAATTACTATACTGAGGCAGGCATGTAGAATTTCCATCTTGACTGACCTTCTTGAGAGGAGAGCTCAGAACTTCTTGTAATGGGAACTATGGTAAAAATAGAGACATAATTGTCTTTTTAAAATTCAGAAAGTCCTGCCAGATCCTTAAAGTCTGACAAATTAAAAGTTAACCTTTTTTCCATTTTAAAAATCTAACTGTAATTGTATTAAAGCCTTTGAATTTACAAATTTCTACTTAATAAGAATGTAAGAAAATGTGTCAAGCACATTCACTTGCAAAGTCAATTGATACATCCCTGCTCTCTTCTACTTCGACAGGAATGCTGTAAAGAAGCCTGAGCATTGTTTTGTCATGGAGCAATGCATTTGACAGTCAACACATACAAGAGGCTCTGTGAAAAATGCAGCATTTCTGCATGAAGGATAAAAACTTGTAGCTTAAAATGAGAAGTAAAAAGGATGACAGAAACATGTGCTTCCAGAGTTGCCTTTGTTGCTAGGGTCCACAGTCCATCTCCATTTTAAGAACAATAGCTTGAAGAGATATAGCCACTCATCAGCACACATCTTAGTGTGACTAGAGTAACATTCGTGGCTCAGTTCTCCCATTTTTATCTATTGCACTGCCAAAATGATAGATTTCCTGCAGATAAAACACAAAAAATAGTTTTGGTCTGCCCTGCATGCAGTGCATAGCCTTACTGAACTGAGTGGTAGTCATATTTCTGAACAACACTGCATTAATTTTATGACGTTAAAAGAATTAGATAATGTGAGTCAAAATTTGTTCTTATTCTTTTAGCACTTGAAATCCTAGCTTAAGGAATTCTGGAGAAAAAAGTAGAGATCTAAAAATGAGATAAAATCACCACAATACAAGGTATATTTATTTGCAGTTCCATTGACAAAGAGAAAGTAAACCCAAAGCAAAACAAAAATAACCCCCAAACAAAACAAACAAAAAGAATCACCAAACCCAGAAAACCAACCCTTACAACCATGCTCCTGGTGAAAGCATAATTCCTTACAGTGAAGGGCAGACCTCAAAAGGATTAGTAGTTTATGTGAAGTTCCCTGACCTTTAGGTTCTTATCAAAGCTCTTTTGTTGGGAAATTGGACAGAAAATCTCCCTAAAACCAGAGTTTATCCTGAAAGACTTAAAATTTCCAGGCAGGAAATATTACAGCAGCATTTTGTGATGCTATAGTTAATTATCTTAGTTTCTCTGAAATCAGGTGTATGAAAATGGACTTAATTCACAGGGACTGAGGGAAATTGAACTACCACTAGAAAATGAAGATAAATAACTGCAAAAATCTCCTAATTACATCTGTAAGATCTCCTAAGCTCACAGGCAAGTCTGACTGCCACAGTTCTGTGTAGTCACTTTCAGGTACCACATTTTGATCATAACCATTTGTCCTGGAAGAATAATTTGAATACTGCCATAAAACCAAAAATGTCTACTTTTAAAGGCATTTTTTGGTGGGGGAATCTGTTAGCATGCTGGCAAATGCCAGACCCTTTGAAAGGAGCCTATCAAGATTTCTCCTTAAAGAACTCATCACCACATGTGACTTTTGAAATAAAGACAGTGGGAGAAAAATAAGGGTCCTCATTCTGTATATCAGAAGTACCTTCTAGAGCTTTCAATAGTCATAGTGCCTTGCTCTGCAATACGTGAAGAACTTTTAATCCAAAATATCATATTCACACTTGTTAGCCCTGCCAAGTTGTTAAGAAAACTCTGAAACACTTCTTAGAAGAAGTTACAATATGTTACAATACCCTAAATTACAAGTTACCAACAATGTTCAGTGAGATAAAGCAAAGTAGTCTCTAGGTTTTGCTGCCTTGAAGTGCTGTGTCAGCACTGACTCCTGGAGCAAGTGGACAGGTGAGTATGAGGTCCTCTTGTGAGAAAATGGTTAATGGTGTAAACATTGTTAAAATCAACAAAAGACTTTTGTCTACTGTAGCAAACTGCAAAAAAGCAACTGCTCAATCTGCAGCCTCGGAAACCCATCCCTCCCCAGTATGCCTGCTGACCACTAAGTTGGGACTTGTAATTAAGCCACCTGAAGCCACCTCTTGGGAACTTGAGATAAGATAAAGGTGATATTATTGTCCAATCATTTCAGGTCTAATGAGAAGTAAACCAGGCTGAGGAGAGAAGGATGTATCAGCAGCTGTGTTAAAATCAGCTCTGTCTGGGTTCAGCAAGGGGAAGCCATAGCCCAAAGACTCATATACACACTCCTGTGAGAGTCTGGACTGTTACTGGTTAATGATTCTAAACATTTGCCTGTTGGTGGAGGCAGAAGTGTGCTTTGCCAAACTGGGTTTTGAGGCCTTTAAGTATCAAACTCTGCATGACTTGATAGTTCTTTTAATCATGGTAATGTCCTCCCTTACACAACTCCTCAGTTGAGAAATTCTCCCTCCCATCTCCCCACACCCCTCCACTCCCCACTGGAGGAGTTCTGATGGAGTGTTACTGGCTCAACTGTGTTACCATGAGAGGCAGCTATCATTTCTTAGAAGGTATCATAAATCATCAGAGGCCCCCAAAACACCCCCAGTGTAATTTCTGAGACCTTCTACCAGAGGACTGAAAGTTCACACACAAACACATAGGGAGGAACCTCGTTGTTCCCATCTAGCCTGATCATATTTTAAGCCATTGGACTTCGTGTTTTACAGGCTTCTTCCCCCACCCCCCAATGGATCAAGGCCACATTTTAATCAATGACAACAATCAAGTCTTGTAGATCCATGCGTGGTGACCATGAACTCTTACCCTTTCTTTTTCTTCTTTTGTTTTTCCCTTATACATTTTTCTTAAGCGATATTTTAATGTTTTCATGTTGCCATATTACTACAGCTAACAGTAACTGAAACAGCTATACCTCTGCTTTCCTTTGCAGTCAGGTAAACCGTATATGTTTACAAACGCTGATCATTCAGAGTGGTTTCACTCTAATCCACCCCAAGGGGTCTATTAACAAGAATCTGAGTTACACTTGCCTTCTGGGGCACACTGTAACTCAGTGAACCTCTATAGTTCAGTATAGTTCAATAGTTCTGAAATGACCACTGTGAATGTGGGCAGGAGGAGTAATATTCGTTCAGAATTCCAGGAAAACCTTTATAATGAAATATTTAGGCTTAAGAGTTGACAAGTGGCTTAGTTCAGATGCTGTATTTTCTTTGAATCATGAAAAAGGTGATGTGACTTTTCATGATTAAAATTTGTCATATTTTAAAGCATTTTTCTCTCTCAGTTTAAAAAATTCAGTTAATTGGCAAAAGAATTGAATAGTCTACTGGTTTGTGAAGACAAGCTTATGAAATTCACTGAATACACATCACAGTAAAATGGTAGGAGTTCTGTAGTATCACTTAGTTTTAGCTTCTCAGTGTGAGAAGAGTGCCAGAAAAATTATTATTCAAATATCTGCCAAATCTCTGCAAATTGGTGTTTCCAAGTACTCTTCAGGAATATTTCTTGGAAGTATAAGTGGCTTAAGCCCTTGTGCCCTCAATGCTCTGCAGGCTTTGTTATTAAAATCAAATAGTCCCATGAGGATGAGCAGCAACACTGAAGAAGTATTCTGTACTTTTTAATACTACAACACAGAAGATTCAGTCCTCGTTAAAAGGTCATCATATTTTTCTAGGTACACATAAGAAGTTGCTTGTAAATATAACTGATAATATGATATTCTCATAATGATATGATTGGTGATATTGTATTAACAAGCTCTCAAAGTCTGTTAAAATTTATTCTGAGCTGAGATGAATAAATTTCATTTTGCAGCTGCTCTGGCAGAGATCACTCACAAGATGTGTTTGTATTTGTATTTGTATTTGTATTTGTATTTGTAGATGTATTAATTCATTTCACACAGTTTCATTTAATACATAATCATGAGGAAGAGACAATTGAAATTACTGGAAGAGATTCATGTTGTAACAAATTTTTGGCCTACGTGTCTAGGAACTCTTTTCTTGCATTGTTCTCTCTTGCGGGGCTACAGTGAGGTGCACCATTCTAATGTTAAAGTTTAGGCCAACTGAAAGATGCAAAGAATCAAAAACTTTCCTATACATTATTACTTACTCCACTACACAGTGAGAATGACAATTTTGGGGCTCAGTGTAAAACACTGGGCAGCAGTGAGCTCACAGGCCATTCTTATGTAATCCAAAGGAAAAAAATGAAGACCAGCTCAGCAACCCACATCAGTCCTACAACACGTACATGCTTAGCAATAAGCAAATGACAGTCAAATTCCTTGAGACTCTGGGGACAATGTTCTTGACTGCAGAAACATAAATTCTTCTTTTTGCATGCCCTGGTCTACAAAAGGCTGTTGCAACTGACCAGCAATTTGAATGATGTAAAATGAGTGATGCTTTGTATCACAGAGCAACATCTTGGGAGGACAAGGAAGGCACTGGCTTTTACATCTTGTTTCACTGCATTCACATACTGAGTTAAAGTGTCAAGTACACCTTTTAAGTGTCAGAAGAAAATCCACTATGTACAATATAGACAAAAAGAAATTAGACAAATCAGCTGCAGCTATTGGTGTTTTCACACATGTTCAGTGCCTAAGTCCAGCACATCCTCATCACCACTGTAGCCTCACTTTCTGGACATTAGTAGCTTAAAGACTCCTGGGTTGCAAAAGAGCTGAAATCCTATTGAAGTTAGGATCCTGCGAATTGTGACATTCACATACCTGACTAATAAGACACAGATGTTTCTTAGTGCTTTCTAGAGGGCAAGGATGATCCAGGAAAACAAGTCAGAGAATTAATTATAAAAGGAATGAGTTTACAAAAGTGAGTACACTGTTAAGATGAAGCAGAGCAAAGGAGAGATGCTACAGTTGCTCATTATCTGTAAAAGGATGAGGTGCTAGCTATTCACAGTATTCATTCACCTAATATTTAACAAAGTGGCATAATGTGATGAACAACCTTCTGAAGAAATACAGAAACTATCCTATAGTTGTCCATCTTCATATCAATGTTGAATGTTCCAGGAAACTTTACAAAGTTTAAGGGAATGAAAGCCCCGAAAGTGAGGAAAATGTCACCATGACATCTTTTCTCTAAGGAGGGGGTGACCATGGTTACTGCCAGAGGGGGACTGGATGTCAACTTCTAGATTATTTCTGAAGTTAGCACTGAGTTTCAGTACACTGAAATTCAAAACTGAGGTATGCTATAGGATATTTTCCAAGAAGGATGCAATCGCCAGGGCTGAACAAATGACTGAGACTTCTTGGAGTGTATCTGGAAGGTCATAGCAAGAGACTGGAGTAGCTCTCTAGAGCACACAAATGCACATAAATTAATGGCTGATCTTTTGCTAGTTAAATGTATGGCATGTGTCCTAGTTCAGCAGGTGAGACCAGTTATCGCTGTGTGGGGATGATCAAAGCCATGTATTCTACCTTCCTCTCTTCATTTCCCAAGAACAATGGACCATTTGCAGCAGCTGCCCAGGGAGTCGTTAGCACCTTCACACCCAGCCTGAGGGGGCATGGCTGCCAATGGGCCATCAGCGGTTCAACAATACCCCATGACTCACAGAGTTAATCACCCATTGTGTGAGTCCCCGCCCTGGGGGAGGGACTGGGTGCTCC
>JAWWEE010000085.1:31059423-31076773 GCA_035221455.1 Xenops minutus
CTCCCCTCTTTATATCTTTGCTTACATAAAGAAATGAGATGGAATACTTCCTTAGTTATGACCCAGTTACCAGGAAAGGCCAAGCCAAAACCACTACAAAACCTTTTTTAACCTCCTCATATATACCTTTTTTGAAGATACATGTTTTGTTTGTTCTTTTTCCTGATCAACAATTCTGTCATCTATATACCAATTTCCTATTTCCCATGTCTTTGTTTTCCTTTCTTCTTTCCTTTGCCCTTTTGTTTTTTCTCCAGAGAATGGTTTGGCCTCCAATCACCGACTTTCTGCTTCATTGCAAAGAAAATATTTCTATCTTCATGTAACAGCAAGATCTAACTTGTTCACTAATCCCTTCTTTTCTCCTGTAAAGTGCTGTCACCAGTACCTGAGTGACTATCCAGAGTTACTTTCACTTTGCATGTCACACTTGCTGGAGCATAAAGAGAAAAATTGAAATGTAGTGAAACTCTTTATATTTAAACAGACTAAACTCAAGTAGTTATGTATTTCTGTACTTTTCCCCTTTATGGCAATATTCTTCTCAAAAGAGAGGTAGTCAGTGTGTTAATATGTGATGTGATGTGCCAGGAAGCAATACTGAGCTATAAATCAATGTTTCATAAAATAACTGCTGTATAAAACTTTGAACTTTGGACTACCTCAGGATATATGCTAAATATGCTACATGCTTGTTGAAAAGAAGAAATTGCACTTAGGCTGCTAGAGAAGTCTAGCCTATATGGGGAGAAAGGTTCAAAAGTGGCTTAAATATGCAGCTGCTTAAAATACTAATGACATTGGAAACTGAGCCTCTGAAGGGTACTAGAATTACCATAGCAATTCCTCTAAAAGCACACAAATGCCTAGTGTCTTTATTCTTCCTATAAAAATGTATTCCTCTTTTAGTTTGGCTCATACAGCTGGCATGACTTAATTACAGTTCCGTGCCCAGAATTTGTATAAAATGCCCCTGTAATTGGTTAAGAAGATTTTGAGATGGATTTGTAAGAGTCAAAAGCAGCTGCCATGACTTTGAGGACACTGGGATACCAGTTTGCTGAGTGGAGTCTGGTGATGAAAAGCAATATAAAATGCTAATGTCCATACCACTGTGCTCTATCTCTGACCAATGATGTGCCCATGTAAAAGATATATGGTCTGTCCATGGCATTTCACTGTGGTAGCAGAGATTGAGTATTGCTATCCAGGCTGGCCTTACTGGTCACTTCTAGTGCTTGCTTTATGGAGATGGAGGATGGAGCAAGAGCTGGAGCTACAGAGCTTCTCTGTCATTATCTGCTTCCCAAGAGGACGGAATAGTTGATCATGTAGCTTAGCTTGCAAAACTGGGAGATGTTGGGCATGGAACATATTTCTAGAAAAATTTCAGGAAGCTCTTTGGAAACGTAAATTGCCTTGAGTTTCTGTCTTTTCCCGGTTATTGTGATGAATGCATAGATGATCCAACAGTCAGTGAACTGATTAGTTTTACCAATATAGAGTAAGGGTGCAAGAAGAGAAAATAAGCAAAATGTAGCACAGATATCAGGAGTTCATTTAGTTGCCTAAACTTTAACATTTATTGTCACTTACCTGCCTCTGGGTAAGTATCATATCAGGACAAAGGGAAGTATGAACTGGAAAACTGAGGTTTTGTTCAGGTGAAGGTGATCTTCTAGAGTAGAAAGAATGTTTTGTGGTCTGTATGATTCCTTCATGTGGTCGTGCTCTTTTTCTTCTCAAAAAATACATGCTGAGCTCAAAAATTAAAGTCATCCCATTGTCCCTTTATTCAGTGAGAAATATGCTATGCTGAAAAGTCTTCAGTAGCTTTAATTTGATTTTTCTTCCTAATTTCTTTCCATACCCTCAGCTGGATTTTTTTTTTAAAGGAAAAATGTGACATTGCTAATTGCTACAATTAGAGCTACTGCTGCTAAAGCTATTATCCATATAAATTAAACAAACAAGCAAAAAAATCCCAACAAATGCTAAGCACATTAACACTTCAATTTTAGAAAGGCAATAACTAAAATTCACACAAATACTGCTTCTCTATCTTGAAGCTGCACCTTTTTATGTTCTGTGAAGATTCTGAGTGGATCCAACATTATTCACTATCATTATACAAGTATGGTCCATGTTGAAATGAAAAACCCAACTCCTATTCACTTTATGGAGAAAAGCGTATTCTCTGCCTTAATTCCATACATCTTTTATCACAGTTTATTTCAGATTTTTGTTATCACATGAGAATAAATAAACTTCCATTATTAATGATCTGAAATCTCAAAATTATTTTATTTTGTTGGTATAAGTGATACTGACAGTTAATATTGAATATAGCTAAGTTGGTGGGTGAAGCTGATGTGAGTCATAAGAAGTGTCAGTCTTAAAATTACTATCTTGCAATTTCACAGAATCACATAGTGTTTGATGCTAGAAGGAACCTCTGGAGACTGTCTACCTCCCAGTGCTCAAAGAAGGGTTGTCTAGAATATATAGCATTGCACCCTGTTCAATCAGGTTTTTAATATCTCCAAAGTGAGTTTGGAGTTTGGTGTCCACAAAATCCATGGATAATCCATTCCAGTTTTTCACCATCCTCACTGTCCAAAAAAAAGTATTTTCTTGTTTTTGGATTGAATTTTATGTTTTGGGTTGTTGTTTGGTTTTTTGGGGTTTTGTTGGTGGGGTTTTTTTTGTTGCTGTTGTTTTTTGGGCGGTTTTTTTAATCATTTTGTCCATTGCCTCATGTCCTGTTAGTGTGTACCACTGAGAAGAGTCTGTCTCTGACTACTTTATTCTGACCCCATCACATGTTTATACATATGGATAAGATCCTGACAAGCCTTTTCTTCTCCAGGCCAAACACTCTCAACTATTTCAGCCTCTTGCTGTATTTCAAGTCTCTTAATCCTCTTTCTGTTGTGTCACTGGACTCATTCCAGTGTGTCCATGTCTCCCTGTTCTGGAGAATCTAGAACTGGATCCAGAGTTCCAGAGGGGTCTCACTGGTGGTATGTAGACTGCAAGAATCAGCTCAGTCTTCCTGCTGTCAGTGGCCTTCCTAATGCGTCACATGTTTTACTGCTTGGGCATATTGCTGGCTCATGGCTAACTTGCCCATTGGGACCTGAGTCTCCTCTGCAAAGTTGCTCTCCAGTGCTACTCAGCTCCTAGTGTGTACTGTTGCCCATGAGCAGAACTTCATATCTTCCTGTTTTCGAGTTCAAGAGGTTCTTGTTTATCCATTTCTCCAGCCTGTCAAGGTCCCTCTGCATGGTAGCCTGAGGTACAGAACTAGCATACATGTATCTAGTACACTGATGTCCATGCTGTAAGCACAGACATTCATCCAGTTTCCAGTCCACCTCACTGTCCATTTGCTTAGCCTATAGGTTGTCATTGTTTCTATGAGGGTGTTATGAGAGTTTGTAAAAAACTTTACTAAAGTTAATGACATCCACTGATTTCCCCTCATCCATAAAGGTGGTCATTGTAAAAGGCTGTCTCGTTAAGAATAATGAAAATGCTGATTACTTGCAATCATATTCTTAGCCTTCATGTGCTTGGAAATGGTCTCCATCACCTCTTCAAGGATCAAGGCGAGGCTGACTAGCCTGTGGTCCCTGAGTCTTTCTTCTTGCCCTTTTTGAAGCTAGGTGTGGTATTTGCTTTATTCCAGTCCTTGGGCACCAATACCAATGTTAAGGACACTTCCCTGTCTGACTGTGCAGTGCAATTGCACTCACACTACCTGAGCTGGGACTGAAGGCCCTTCGCAGCTACACACCCCACACTCACAGACAGACCAGGTTCACTTACTGGCTTCGCCCCAGGTTTCCCACAGCAGTCTCTGACATCCCTAAACCTTAAAATAATATATTCTGGGTGCAATAACTAAATAAAAAAATAACAGCTTGAGCTCTGCACCTTTGAGGAGGGACCCCAAAACACAGGAAACACTGATCTTTTATAGCCTCACAGTCTCAGAGCAGGAAGGTCTAGGGTTTGTTGTCTCCTTCCGGATCTCTGAGTATCAGGTCACCTGGTCAGCAGGTACAAAGGGTCGGCAGTTCACAGCATCTTTCCTGGGCTTTCCACCACCCAGGGCTCAACCTGCAGCTGGCACTGCAGCTGCACATCGAGCTACCTGCCCTGAATGTGTTCCTCAACACCAGTCACCATGATTATTTAAAGTTTATCAAGAATGGTCTTGCACTGAAATCAGCTCCCTCAGCACCCACGTGGGCATCCCATCAGGTTGTATGGATTTATGTGTGTCCACTGTTTTTTAAGCTCTCCTCAGCATAGTCTTCCTCTATGAAGGCTAAATCTTCCTTGCTCCAGATTTTCCCTTGGTCTGAACAGCCTGGGATCACAGTTTTTTTAGTGATAAAGACTGAGTCAGAGAAGATGAATACTTTGGATTTTTTTTGTGTGCTTTATCACCAGCTCCCCTGTCACATTCATCAGTGGGTCCATGTTTTCCCTGGTCTTCTCTTGCTGTTTACATATTTGTGGGTGACTTTCTTCTTTCCATTTGTATCCTGTGCTTCCTCCAGGTTTGCATTGTCTTTTCTATCCTCATCTCTCCAAGATGTGACAGCAACCCTTGCCTCCTCCTGAGCCACCTGTTGCTGCTTCCACCTATTGTACAATTCCTTTTTATGTCTGGTCAAGAGCTCCTTGCTCATCCATGCTGGCCTTCTGCCACTTTTGCTTAATTTCCTGCTTGATGGAATAGACCATTTTTGAAATTGGAGAATGTGATCCTGAAATATCAGCTTCTGAAAGGCAGGTGGGATCTCAACAAAAACTGTGTTCATATGAAAAACCAGACCAGATGGGAGTACTTATGGAGACACTGTGCAACCAAAACAGAGTTACAACAGGTGTATCAAAATTATCCCTTATTATTTCCAGTCCTCAGCACCAAGTGGAAAGATGTTATTTTTTTCTGCAGTGATGTAGTGGTTTTTTTATATTTTAAAAAAGCAATTTCCATGACTTTGACTTGTTTAGTATGAACATTTGGTAAATTATCCTGAAATAGCTGTGACAACATCATGTGCTTATTTACAGAATAACAATTTATATTAGGTGCATACTAAGATTTTCTTTATTTAAAAAAAAAAAAAAAAAAAAACCAAAAAAAACCCAAAAAAACACAAAAACCCAACCAACAAACAAACAAAAATGCAAAAAAACCCAACAAAACCCAAAACATTTCTCTTTGCTCCTTCCAAATACTCTGTTCCATTGCTATTGGCTAACCCCATTTTTTTCTTTTCAGTTGTAGCAGATGTAGACTATTCAAAACTGTTCATCTTTCAAAGGCATGATGGCTGTTCTTGCTAGAATAATTTCCTTCAAATTTACTGACTGTATGGTTCATAGAATATGCATCCTGTGAAATAAAGGTTTTCTAATGAAAGATTTTCCCTGAAATAATCCTCTCACATCACCATTGCAGTCTATCTTTCCCCAAATCTGTGTTCCCCACAATTTTCTCCATTTCCCTATTATACCTTCCACAAATATTTGAAAGTAAATATAATAAAGCGCCATGTGCTGAAATATGAGTCTGGAACCCATACAGAGAAGATTTATTGCATGTTACCCCTGAATGAGGCAGACAAGATAGCAGAAAACTTAAAAAAAAAAAAAAAATTCATCAGAGTTTCTCCATCCAGGAAAAAATTTCATTCTAACCTGGTCAGGATTTTGGAGAAGCACAAATGACTAGAATTAAAAGAGATGGTGGAGCTGGAATTTATATTGGTGAGCTTAAGGCATGCCTAGTTCCCCATAAACTGCCACTTTATTTCTCTTTTGAGAAAACCTTCACTGTTATATATCCATGGGTTTGAGGTGAGGAAGAGAACACTGAAATAAATTTCTAATGCTATTAGACAACTCCACAATAAATGTACCTGATCAGAATTATAAATTACAGTCATATTGAGGGCATACTGCAAATAACACAGCTCAGAAAATCTGCAACAGCCCTCATGAAGGTTATTTACCTGAATACTTTAATTATTCTGCCAATTTGACATGAGGGTTCTTGTAATTCTCTTTGCATTGCCTTGCCTTACTCAGACCTCAGAGGTTTCTAGGCCTGCAATATGGCTGAAAAGAGCCCTCCTTCAGCCTCTCCTACATTTTTCAAGTGAAAATGTAGTCTTCTTTAATGTGTTAACTTCAGCAGGTTATAATGGGTGTTTTATGAGAAGTGTCGCTACTCAGTGGCTTTGAGATAAGTATGATTATAAATGCTCTCCTATTAGACTGGAACCATTGTCTTCAGGTCTAGGTGTGGTCCCACGTGAAGAGGAGATTTGAGTGCTTTGGCCCAGCTCAGAATCAAGTGAATTGGAAAAGTGTCCATGCAGATCTACCCCCCTCCCTCAAACTTTATATGATCTCTCCCTGTCTGCCAGAAAAGAATAGTGGAGGCTTTTTCTCTTCCTCTCTCATGGTTTCTCTGGGGAAATATGTTGGATTAGCTGAGCTTAATGTCTTTCTTTGAAGCAAGTGCACCAATTTACTTGCGCTGAAGTAAGTAGATGAATCGAGACTGACACATTCATATGAAAATAAACCAGATCCTTTTTTCCTAAGAATGAGAGAAATATTTTGTCAGGTCAGCTCAGCAGCTTTTGAAGAATGGAGAGAAAGAGAGAGGAAAGTCCTTGATAATTCAAGGTGTCAGTCTCGCTGACAGCTCAGGTGCCTGAAGCTACATGGTTATCCTTCAAAGAAAAACATGTCAGGGCATATACATGCAGGCCTACAGTCTGATGGTCAGCCAGAAGTTCCCAGAGACCATTTTGCTTCCTGTGCAGTGGCCCTGAGGGCAACACTGGAAATGTAACATTGAGTCATTCTGTTTCCATATACTGCAAAGATTGCTAAGTCATTCTCTTAGAAATTATGAACTATGAAAATTGAAGTTGGTAATACAATTGATTCAGCAATTCTGCCTTACTTTGAAGTCCTGTCTTCCTAACATTTTTATGTTACTTTTCTTCCCCCTTTTCCACTTAAAAAAGGAAATAGAAGGTAGCAGGAGAAACCTGCATGTGCAGAAATAAAATGAGGTTAAAAGTTGTAAAAGAATGTAGAAATATTTAGAAAATTGGAATGAACAAGTGAAAGAGTGACCTATTCCCATCCTGGCAACCTGTTCCTCTCCCTTGGTGGGATCATCTGTTCTGAAAACCAAAGTCATTACCTATTTCTAAGTCTACAACTCCAGTACCTGGATAGGTGGACACTCCAAGTCTTAGAAGGTTCCATGCTGCGTTTCTCTAATTTTCCTATGGGCAAATACAGTGTTGCTAGGGTGAAATTACTGATTTCAGTGAGGGTCTCAGCACTTAACCTGGCTTGCACCAGCTGTTTTGGGCAGTGATGTGGACCAGTACCAGCTGCATTAGATAGCAGGGTAGACCAGTCTGTGTTAAGCTGACCACTTCAAAACTACTGCTGGACTGTAGAGCTAAAAATAAAAAAGTTTAGCATTTGTGAAATATAAAATTATGATATTGCCATTTTAAAATTTTATTTTGCATTTTTGTTGCTGTGGGGTAGGGTGTAAATATTTCTTCCTTTGTTGTATTATACTATAGCTCTTAGAAATTTTTGACACATGTCCTGTTCAAGTTATATAGGAGGCAAAATAAATCATTCTGTTGTCCCCATCTGTTACAGAAGAAGACAGATTTTTAATTACTTTTACTAACATATTAAGGGGGGAAAAAAAAGAAGGAAAAAACTAATACCTAGGTGCTTTTCTAACAGCTAATTCTCCATATACTGAGAAATTAGTGTGAATCTGTCAGAAACAATGTGTTTTAATAACACTTGGTATTCCAATAACTTGAAGATAAAGAATGTCGTTATTTACCTAAGGGCTTTTAAATATTTTAGATGTGTTCCTTTTACTTTCTGCATGCTTTTTATGTGTTGAATGATTCACTGTGGTATCAGCTCAGTCTGTCTATTTTATAAATGGCAAGAGCTTCCTTTCTTTGTGAAGTGTGTTGGGTGTTAAGGTTGTCTGGAGTAATTAGCCAAATGTTACTGAGATGAAGTCTTCTTTTCTCCTACTGCTGTGGTGCTGAGCAACATTAGCAAGAAGGAGCATGGTAGACTTTGTATTCAAAGCTGGCCACATAAAGTTTTGGCTTTGCAGCAGGAAGTTTTTGGCTTTTGGAATATTAAGCAGGATAATATGGAATAATTCACGTATTTTAGCATTCCCATTAAAATTAGTAAGTAAGAGTCTCTGTACTTCTTGTTGGCAAACAAAGCTGCACAGAGATGAGGATATGGAGCTCTTAACTTTTATGTGGTGAAAGCTTTGGTGTCCTACCTTATCCTTATAATACTGAGTGATAAAGTCCAGGATATAATCCCCTCATGCCATGTTGTAGTTGATAGACTAGTGTGATTTTGTGGACATGCCACTGAGTTATTTTTCTCTTGATATTAACAAATGCTTCCTCACCAGGGAGCTGCAGCATCTACCTCCATTGCTACATAGTATAGGAATAAACAAACTCATTTTGCAGTCCTTGTGTTTTGGAGGTTTATTTTAAGACTGGCCACAGAAGTACTGTAAATCTAGGAGGATGCAGACATAGAAACAAAAAAGTTTGGATAGATATTTTCTTGTCTGATTATTTAGCTATTTTTTGCTGTTTTTTTTTTCTCTTGTCTTAATTCAGTATTTACACCACCATGCTAGAGCTGTCTACTTTCAGCAACATGCTCATTGTGACATATGAGGTGCTCTTAGGTCCTGATTCCTTTCCCTTTGCAATCTCTTATTACTGAGTGAAGAGCTAACAAGCTGGAAGGGAAGGATTTCCCTGCACACAGGTCTGTTAATTGGTGTCCACTGCAGTTTAAAACAGCTCCTTATAGACCCAAATCCAAAAGGGAGCTTTCCTCCCTGCAATGAATATGTTATGGTGGCACTAATACCACATTGGCAGTCCTCTGGCTTCCCCATTTTTCAAACAGAGCATTGCCAGGACAGCACAAGTTCTAGGGAGGCACCTCTGGAACTGATCATTTTGGGGACTTCAGTTTGTATCTGAGTTTGCTTCTGGGTGGTTGTTACTGGTTGAGAGAGGGTGGGTGGAGAACATTGTGGCATAGTCCTTCCTGGGGTGGCAGGTTGACTGCAGTTGCACTGATCATCCACAATGGTCAAAAACAGTACGCTGTTTTTTGTCCCCCCTCTGGGCTCATCCTGCATCAACACTGAGTTAACATGTTAAGACTTACCTTGACACTTAGGAGATAATTGGGCAGTACAAGGGAGCATTGGTTGTACCGATAAAACATGTCAGGTAGAAGTAAACAGGCACTGATTGCATATTTTGGCATGTTGTTAACATCAAAGAATGTCTGTGCACGGGGAAGATAGCCTTAATTTGTACATATTTGTTTTTATTACCAATGCCTACAAAGGCGGTAGGAAAAAAAAAACTTAAAAATATCATTGCCTCAATCATACAAGAAAGCATACAGAAACTCAGTTCAGGTCATAAGGATCACTTGGTTATCCTCTGAGACCCCTGTGGAGTAAAGAAAACAAACAATACAGAGACCCGAAAGCCCTGAACAACAATTTGGTGTATATAATTCATTTAATACGGTTTGTAATCTATTGGGGGTTTTTTATGTTCACTATGATCCTTTTTACAGGAAAGTAAAGGAAAGTGAACAGAGAAATTCTGCCAAAAGACATTTTATTAAATCAATCCTGAACATATTCAAACGTGGTGAAAAGCAAGACAGCAGTGAATACAGAGAGCCAGTTACATGTGCCTTTAATATATTATGTATAATTTCATTGATGGCCTAGCTACCTTAGTGACTCAGCTGTAGCTGTGTAAAATTGCCTTAAGGTCTGCACACCAAAATATTTTATTTCAACATGGCTTTGTTTGGCTTAGCACATTGCAGTATTCTGGAATATGTAAATTGAAGTCTGAATTAGTTTCCTTTTTCCAACCTTTTTTCAAAGAGTTTACAACAGGTCTGAAAACACAAAACTGAACCCTGTGTAGCAATTAAATATGCATGTTTTCTTTGGGCAGCCTCTTAAATTGTCTTGGTATTTTTCTTGGTTAGCTTTTATTCCAGTGTTCTCTTTGTTGTCATCTTTTTTTAGGGGGGCTGCATCAATGAGTTAAACCAAATGAGCTGAAAATAGCTCCAAAAGTAAACACAAGCTTTCATGGGAAATACAGTGCAACTCCCTTTGCTCTCACTATCAGATTTTCTCAGAAAAGCAGTGGTTAGATTTAATTGATAGAATGATATAATTATTCCTTTAAATTGCTCTCAGCCAGCTTTTGCACTCCTTCATTAAACAAGACAGGCTGCTGAAAAACCATTAATGTAAACAGCCAAGGACTGCTTTTAAGCAAAATCGTGTCCAAAATGTGAAAAAAGTAATTTCTTCTTTTTGTTTGTTTGTTTACTAATAAAATCTTTTTAGAAATTCCACTGAATCATCTAAGGTTGGGTTAGATCAGAGAATGAAATGTTTGGCCTTGTTTTTCTTTGTAGCCAGTCATTTCCTTTCCTTGATGTCACGCTGGTATTTTACTGAAACAAAGCTCATAAGAAACAAATCTAACCTTTCACATTGTCATCTCTAATTCTACGTGGCAGATAATTACACAAGTTTCCCAAATGTGTATCAGAAAGCATATACGAAAACACCTCATGTACCTGGAAATTATTAACTAAACTGATAAAAATAAACTAAAAATCTGGCTAAGCAAGGAAGTTGAAGCATTAAGAAAAAACATTTTGACTTTTCTTCAGAACATTCTTGTACATTCACTATACATTATATGAGGGAGGAATCTTCTTCCTCATCTGAAAGTCTTGGTTGAACATTCCTAATGCAATAGACAAAGAAAATACCCATCTCTCTTTTTTCATTCAATTCTTCAAACATTTTCAAGCTGCAGGATGAAGCCTGCTCAATGAATGTTTATCTCCAGATCTACCTTCTCAGTGGATCTCACACCTTAACTCTGAGGCTATAGAAGCAAGCTACAGGTTATTGGTCTGTTGCTTCCCTAAATTCTATTCCATTGTTTTGGGTTGGGATTTAGGAGGTTATTCTTTTCCTACAACACTTTTGAGGACAGATACCTGACCTTGTAGTAATTAATTTGGTTTACCTACGTCATCACTATATTTGTCCAAAACAAATTTCCTGAAAACTTTAGTGGAAGTTAATGCTTGACATTTCAGCAGACTAGTAATATTTGAATTCTTCCTGGGCTCCACATCTCTGATGTTTTTAATGTCAAGGGGCAGGGGAGGGATAAAAAGAAACCGTAAGGAAATTATTTTGCTATGTCTTGTTTTGAAATCCATTTGTGGAGATTTTGTGAATAATCCCCCTGTTTGGAAAAGGTTTTTGATCTCATAGGTACTGGAAGAATTTAAAAAAACCTAGAGACTCCTGGTCACTGGCAGTGTTACACTTTTCTATTTCCTGTAAAATTATGGACTTTCAGATGAATTTTGTTAGGCTGGTTTTGCTTCATGAAGCTGATCCCATCCTGCTTCTCCAAACAGCCAGCACTGAGCCTGAAAATGGCTTGAGTCACAGAAGAAAATTTCTGTCAGTGGTGAAGCAGATAATTTAAGCAATTATTATGCTGAAAATAGTACGTCCTTCATAAGTGGCATCTATGAAATAAACTACTTTCCTTCTTATTGGAGTTTCTAGTTTCTGAGTTATAGGTTTGTCTGAGCATGACATTTCTGTTTCGAATATTAAAGGAGAAAAATGTTTTCACTATCACACACTTAGAAAGCAACTACATGTGCTCATCTTGTAGATGAACACTCAAGTTTTAAACAGAGATGAAGTCTGGAAAATACTGTTCCCAAACATAAGTATTCATGAACACATTAGGATGTGAGAAACTTAGGAGATATTGCAAAGGGACAGACAGAAGGAATTTGTAATTAAGCCTTGGTTGCTGTTATCTGCTTCAGTGCAGTATAATGATAAGCCCTGAAGAACAATAAATAAGTATTTTTCACTTTTTTGTAGGAGACCTACATGGGCCTTATATCAATGCATTTCATTGTGTAACAAAAAATAGTAAATGTTACTATCACAGAATCATACATACTGTAAAAGATGCAGGACCAGTGTGATTATGGTTTTAATCATTATGTGATTGTAGGGTTTCCACCTGTAGTAAGTGGAAACTCGAAAAACATCAGACTCCCAGGACTGATGATTAGCTTAAAATGAAGAAAACTCCATATGATAACCTGTTTCTTTTCTTTTCAGATAATATTTGGTATTGCATAAAGTTGTATTCTGTGGTTCAGACTGTGTTAAAAGATTAATGCATTCTGACATGTATTTTCTTGTCAAAGGGCTGCTGTGTGTGTTGCCTTTATTAAAATTTCTTGCATTATGTGCTGTACTTAAGGAATAGCTCTTAACACTGTTCTTATTCAAAATATTAGAATGAGGTGAAAATGATGATTTAAAAGTGACTGTAAACAGTCATCACAGAAACAGTGTGGTTGAAATTGGAAAGAATCAGGAGATCATTAACTACCTGCTTAAAGCAGGATCAGCTAAAGCGGAATTAGTTTTTTTATTATATGTATATTTTTACCCTTAAGACACACACACATATGTTACAGAATTACAGACTGCTTGAGATTGGAAGGAATGTCTGGAAGTTATCTACTCTAATACCCTGTTTAAGCATTGATACCTAGAGCTATATACATGTAAAAGTGTTTATATGTCTTTATTCTAATTTCTGACAAAGCTACTTACATGGATAATGCATCTACACTGGAGAAACAAGCACTTGAGCAGTTTATTACTAAAATTCTTATTCTACAGAAAATCTTCTAACAACGTTACAGAGACAAATCTTTAGGACAGTAATAGAAACAGGAATAGTATCTACGTATGAAGTGATGTACCAAAACATCAGCCAGACTGCTGATGTTTTTAACTTGTGTCTCTGATTTTTCCTGAGTAATGTCCTTCCTTATTGCAGGAATGGAAAGTATAGCATGACTTGATGAAGAGTTAAAAAGCATAGTGTCCTAGTTACAGCAGCCAGGACCAGTTTATCACTGCGTGGGTGTAATCAAAACTGTGTATTCTACACCCTTTGTGTAATTTCTGAAGGACTGTTAATAATGGATCGTTTGCAGCAGCTGTCCAGGGCACACCTGACACCTCAGGCTCTAAAATGGGTGTTAAGGGATCCTACAAGGCACGGGACTGTTTCTGTCTTCATACCAGTGACTCAGCTGTGATAACTCCTCTCCGGGGAGGCATCAGCACCTTCACACCCAGACTGAGGGGTCATGTCTGCTAATGGGCCATTAGGGAGTGGCACAGTAGGCAGTTACAACGACTTAGACTGTCAAAGATTCCAAAAATATCCCATGACTCACAGAGGTAAATCACCTCTTGTGAAACTCCCCGCCCTGGGGGAGGTACTGGGAATTCCCACCTGAACATATAAACTTTGGGGTTTAGGAATTCAGGTATTACTCATGGGATCCAGAGGAGGACCAGAACCTCAGCAGGACTGTGACTGCCACTCTTGACCAGACTGCAACCATCATCCTCACCAACAGCTTTTCCTTTCCTTTTACTTTGTACTCAGGGAGATCACGTGGTGCTCAGCACAGGGGCTGGCGAGCTCAATTCTGTTTATGTCCCAGGTTGCTGGGTTATACATCTGGTTTTTGAGGGTTAAAAACAATTTTTCTCTGTATCGTTGTATTTATTGTAATCTTTTTATTAAATTGCAACTCTGACTTGTAATCTCCCTTGAGTCGTGTTTCTCCTGCCTGTTTACCTTTAAACAATCACACATAAGCAGTAAAGAGACAAGACAAAGACTGATTTTCTTTTGTAGAAGTTTCCTCTGAATCTTGAAAATCCTTCATCTATTGGATTTAATTTCTTCATATCCTGGAGATTAGGAGCTATAGCAAATGTCAGACAAATACAAAATGCATATTTGCTAAGAAATGGTTACGAAACTTACTTATCTAACTGGAATTTCCAATGAATAAAACTTTAAAGAAAATGAAAATATGAGAATAAATTATATGATACAAAATGCACAGTACATGTTTTCAAAATAAAAATCTGAATTCAGATATAAAAGCACCATAAATTCATCATATTTCTGAAGAGAACAGACCTACATTTACAAATTCCTCAGGAGTATTATTTTCAGGGCTTGCATTTTCTTATAATATCAGTTTTCTTGACCACATTCCTAACCTGGCAGGGTCTAGGCTTGTGCTTGGGTACAGAAATCTGAAATTATGGGAAAAAAAACCAGATACCTTCTGCATTAGTTCTTTGGAGGTGGTACTAAATTATCCAAATAGTTACATTGAAATCTTCCAGGAAGAGCTAAAGAAAATTTGTTTTGTGCTTCATGACTGCAAATGACAGGGGAAATTTCATACAGTATCAGTAAGTGCAAAGAAATACTCTCAGGAAAAACTAATTTTATCTACCTATCTACTTATCTAACCTATCTACAAGGAACTCTAATTACTTGTTACCTTTAAGGAGGAAACCATGGGTCCATTATGAACAATTCTCTGAGAACCAGCTACAGAGTTGGTTAAAAGGATGAAGATAGCACAGGGCTTTCTTGGGAAAGAAGAGAAGAATTAGTTGAAGAATAATTTGGTGGTATACACACCTATAGGTCCTACAAGTTCAGGACAAAGTCTTCAGTCATCAAGCTGCAGAGGGACAGAGTACTGAAGTCTGGAATAACACCTAAGCAAAATAATGGAAGACCCTATGATAAGTGTCAAGTGTCTGGATATATCTGTAAGTTTCCGACTGTTAAAGTGTCTCCATTAAAATTATATTCTTTTAGGCTTTTTCCGAAAAGTCATGATGGTCAGTGTCAGGTTCATGGGTTTCTCTTCACAACATATCCAGAACTATTTTATCTCACATACCAAAGCAAGAAATTCAGTATTATCTTCTCAATCAAGAGAAGGTGAGGTGCCGTATCATCAGGTCATATTTTCCCCTCTAACAAGATGAAAGGTCTGTACATTGCCCCCCAGGGATAGACACACTTGCCCTCTTCATTCTGTCAAGAATGAGGCAAGGGACTAGAATTATACTTGTGAATATCTCCTCTTTTCTGCAGAAGAAAATTGAAAGGCAGTAAATTTAGAAAGCCCAGCTAAACATAGACCAGTTCATAAATCATATCTAATGAAGAGTATATGAAGAAAATACCTATTATCACTGTAGCAGATTCTTATGATGACAAAAATGCGAGATTTTAGAAATTTTTATTTTGGAAGGTCATATCCTTCTGTTGCTTCCAAGTTCTTATTTCACAAATTCCTTTCATAAAATGTCACATTTATTTCTAAAGTGACTTTCATGTGGAATGTTGTCTGGTTGGGTTTTTTTCCTCCATTATGATCGAGTATTTAATTTAAGGTAATTGCATCTTTTGATGTAGTGTGATTTTGCATAATTTTATTAGTTACAGAGTAAAACCATGGAATTACACAAAAAAAAAAGAACCTTTGTGAGCTCATCTGACTGCTGATATTGGAAGTTATGGGTGTTCTGAATATAATACCATGCCTGCAATATTCTGCAATACAGGTCTGTATTAAAATTGTATGGATACAGCAAATGAAGACTTGATCCAGTTCAATGCAGATATTAAAATAATACTTAAAGGATTAATCCTTTGACCTGCTCATCTGGGGAAAAAAAAAACAAAAAAAAAAACAGCTGTGTGGCCACACTAGAGTACTTAATACAATATGTAAATTATTATTCTGCAAAGAAAATGGTGAAATGGCTCTTCAAATGCAGCAGACTCTACAGAGAGAAGGATTTACTTAAAGTTCTTTAAATTATAGGTCCAGTTGAATAATATCCAGAAGGATATAACTTCCTAGTAAGTTAGGGCAAGAGTGTAGTGAAAATAAACAAAAGAATTGTAGTTAACCACGTCCTTGGTGTCCCCTCTGATATTTTGATATTTCATTCTTCTTTTTCAACCAACAGCCCTAAGAAATGAAAAACAAATTTATAATAAATAGCCTTTGCCTTTGTGTGAAGGACAGAAAAATCCCCAAACAGTGCTACCAAACCCCTTAACACTCTGAAATTCTTTTAAACGTATTTTCCTGGCAAAACACTCATTTTCTGTCTCATTGTTTTTCTTTCTGCCCCAAAGTCATGCACATGTATGGATACCACTTAGAGTAAAATTATGTCCTCTTGGCAACTGTAATTTTTCTCTGCAATGGAAAGTCACACTTAGTTAGCATATATATTACTCCTTTACACCATTTACGTGTTTGAGGCATCTGCATTTGGAGATTCTACATGAGTACACCCTGAGAATTTTAAAGGCAATACTTAGTTAAAATAAAAGAAGAGCTGAGGGTACATTCAGTATATATTTTTGAGTCTTAATCCTTTACAAATCCAGTTTATATCTTCTCTTATGTCCTGCAAATGAGCGGCATTCCATATAAAACAGATTGGTGCCCATATGGCAATAGTGCTCTGAAAGAGGCCATTTTCGCCTCTTCATCCCTGTGGCTTTGCAGCAGGATGCTAATATACCCAGGCAGACAGTGCAATCACTTTCAAGAATCTTAGTATCTAGAGTAAGCAGCACAATTTCACACTGCTAAAGAAGCAATTGTTTTCTGCACTTGAAATCAGGTCATTTTCTATACCTGCAGTTACACTTGGATGCATTTGCAGTCTGATAAGAGAGACACTGAAATGTATCAAGCTGGTAATAAAGCGAAATTCCGTGAAGCACTGTGTTTAGTGTTATGTATGAATAAATAAAATGTAACTGAGAAAAAAATTTGGGGAAGATGCCATCTCTACAGTTTCAAAAATATTTAGTTTTAAGAAAGGGACAGATTCTGCAGATCTAATCTTAACATTGATTTAGATAACAAAATTATACAGATTTGTTGTGTGCAGTTTCACAAATATTTAGGTGTCCAAGTGCAGTAGCAGTTCCTTTCTGTAATTTTGTCAAATTTATGCAAAATATGTATAAATGCAGCCTTTGGCTGGTTTCCTAGTGAAAATCTTGGACTTCTGAAATATTGTAAATTCTTACACCTGAGAAAAACAACTATTGTTTTGAGCCCTGTGGTGGTTTGACCTTGAATAAATGCCTGGTGTCCAGCAAAACTCCTTCACGGCCTTTCCCCTCCCCCGTTTCACCTTCCAGAGGGAAGGGAAAAAAAAACAGCTCGA
>JAWWEE010000085.1:31076873-31099397 GCA_035221455.1 Xenops minutus
ATTGGTCTATTGTTAGCCCTTCCCCTTGAATCCGATTGGCTGTGAAGTCTATAAAAGACCTGGCCTTGTGAATAAACATCTCTCTGCTTTTCGTGCCCCTGCCGTGTGTGTGTGTGTCTCTGCTTCTGGGGACCATGAGGGGCCGAACACGTGGCCCGGGGAGGGGACTGGGAAAGTGGGGAGAGATCCCAATCCAGCCATCGCAGGCTTGCATACTAATTAGGAAGGTAAGGGATTTACTTCCAGGGATCTCTGGAAGATACAAAACTAGTTTACAATACAGTAAAAAAACCTCAGGTTTAAAAGGCACTTTGGTTAATTTCTTCATCTTCACCAGACACCCATCGCTGGCATGATCTGTTCCACTTCTGATATTGTGGGTCTATACCCACACTTTCTCAGCCACTCATGCTAACAGAGTTCATTTGAAGTTCACCTATATCAAGCTTTGAGCAGGGGCCCACTCACACTTGCCTGTAAGCAAGTTTCAATTAAATTTAAACTTACACAATTGATTTCTAATATTCTGTAAGTAAACTTAATTTGATCCCAAACAATTTCATTTTATGTCTTACAGTATGAAATCCATTTTGTTTAATTAGAATTCCTATTATTAGTTGTTTTATTATGTGGTTGTATAACAGCAATGTGTTGAAAGTTAGGATTTAACTGAGTTTCAGGATCCCTGACAAGAATTTCTTTTTCTGTCTTACCTCCCTTTCTATTTAGAAAGATGTATGAGAAGCTGGTTATCTTAGAATACAGCACCTGAAAAGTCACCCCTGTTTTTCTTTTTTCTGTTTTTAGGGTTGATTCTTTATTGACTGTATTCTCACAAAAGCTATTGGTAGCCCTTTAGAGGCATGCCTGAAGTGCCAAGGGGGAGCAAGCAGTGATCCCTCTTGTGCCTTTTAAGGAGTGCAAAGCCCTGACACCCAGCTTGCAGTTTTTGTCATTTGAAGTGGATGAAAAACTTTGAGTGATGGGACCTGGTGTCCAGGAGTGCTTGCAGGTGGCAGCTGCTATATTGCTGGTGGAAGTGGACACTGTATGTCCAAACACAGTGCAAACCTACCTTTCCCCATCAACCTCCCCTGCCTCATGCTTGCCACCACTCTACCCCTTTTTATTTACAGGGATAGCCTATGCTGGAAGCCGGTGTTTTGATTAGGCTGTGTGAGTGGAGACTATCAAGCTGTAGTTGAAGAGGGCTGGAGTGGGGCGTGGGAGGCTACAGGGCTGGTACCACTTCTCTTTACTTTTGTGTGTTTGTGCAAGTTGCAGCACATTGGTTTACAAGCTCGTCCCGGCTAGGAAAAGTGCAATAGGAGCAATTTGGGTTGGGCAATGTGGGTTAGAAGAAGTGGCATAAAGTGTCTTTTACACCACTAGTAACTATTATTTGAATAAACCCAGCTTGTAACTTGCAGCAAAAGTCATAAAACGTGCAAAATATGTGCTTGTGGACACAGGCTGAAGATGAAGTTGTGATGGAGAAAAACAAAAATAAAATCAAAATATAACTTCTCCAATCTTTCCCAGTTTGGTACAATTATTTTTCTTCTCCCTAGTTTTTCTTCCTCCTAAGGGGATTGTGCCAGGGTAGCTGTTTGCAAAGAACAGGGCTTTTGAAAACCACAGAGCAGTTCAGTGGCAGAGCTGAGCCTTGTCCTCATTTATTCTTCTGTGTGATCTGGGAATAGGATTATAAATTCAGAATTGTCTGGAATAAGGGCGCGAGGATAATTTTTTTGCCAAGGGAGGATCTTAATAAAATAAAAGTAGGGATTCTAGATCTTAATAAAAGAGCAGTTAAATCTTCTTGCAGTCAAACACTTCAAAAGAAAAACATGCTTCTTCGTCTCACAAGCTCTTCACAAAAGACATTATACAAATTTATAAGAGTATATGAGTGAGAGAGAGAAACCAGGCTGCTTGTGATAGTACAACATTCTCCCAAGGCCACCCCACTGGGCTATAACATGGTCTCAGAAATGGTCATCAGGCCTTGGCCTTGATGAAGAGCACCTGGACTCAGCTCCTCTTGAATTTGTCAGAAATACCGTCTGCTTCCAGGAACTTTTCCTGTCTAACAAACTTTTCTTTTTTAATGAAGCCTTGGAAATGTATTTTTCTTGCCTGTATAACAAGTGGAGCAACATTTTTATTAAACTTCCAAAGAAAGTTACTGACCCAAATTGCAGCCAGGATGCAAAGTTAATATGACTAAAGCCAATTCACTTGAAATCCTATAAACAGTGAGACCCTTTAAGGTCTCCTGTACTGCACTAGACTGTGATGAGCAATCTCCGAGTGGGATGCCTCCCAGAGCCAGAGAATTCTCAGGTTTGTGATATTTGGAGCACAGATGTCAAATGTTGCTAATGGAGCCAGGGCTGATCTCTCTACCCTTTGGAGCTCAACCCTTTGCCCATTGAGACATGGGTACTTCACTGAGGTCAGGGGCAGTGTTTCACAGGTACATATGCCATACATGCTCGTCAGGTCTGTGTGCATGTGAATGTGAATGTGCTGTAGAAAATGCACTATGACCACTAGATTGGTAAGTTCGGCCTCTAAGTGAGTTAACGTTGTGCTTATAATAAGTTCTACGGAGTCTTAAAATATTTAAATTAGGCTATTGATTAAGTGATGTTAAGTTTAAGTGCTGTTAAAACCTTTAGGCCTAAAGCATTGGTTGAGTCTGGTGCTAAGTTTGACAACAGTGTCCACTCTGAACCTTGTGACTCACTGGAAGGGTCTCCCTGATTCCTTTTTATCTGTACCCATTCCCATTCTTACCCTTTTTCCATTACCAGCTTCCACATAAATTACTTCAGGTTGATTTTAATTTTAGATTGCTTAATTTTACATTTTCTCGATGTATTTTATCTAGCAAGCAGTAGAGTGAACCTTGCCAATGAAGTTTGTCACACTTTCACTTTTATATTAAAGTTGCTTTCGCTGATGCCTTTGCTGGTGATTCTTTGAGTGACCTAAAACAGTCATTTGTGACACTGCTTCCATAGCAAAATCTAGAGACTACTGGCATTTCCGTGGGTGAGGAGTAACATTTGGACATTAATAATAACATTACAGTTGCTGTTGATGCTCAATTCTTATACTGATAACAGTTATGTTAACAAATGGAATTTATAAATACAATGTGAGTTTCAGTGTGCAGTGGTGTTTTTTGGTTGGTTTTTATAATTTTATTTTCACTCAGTGGTCTTCATTTGATATGATATCTAATTAAGACAAAGAACACCATCTTTGAAAAGAATTGTTTATCTAATTTCTTTGATGGCTGAAGGGTAAACAATAAAAACACTTGTGATGGAAGTAACAAGCCATAAATTTATAATATTTGAATAAAGGAAATAATGACTTTTACCTAACGGTAGAAGAAAGGATGGATCAAAACAGTATGTTATGGAGAATGGATTGTTCTTCTCAGTAGCATTTTGGAGTGAGTTTTCCATAGTGCTTTCTGTATATCATGTCTCTTACAGATTTCCTAGGTATGTTAGTCACAAAACATCACCTGTAGACATGGCAGACTGAGTACATTAACTACATTTACAGCAGGAAGTACTATCAAAGACTGTGGTGGAGCTAAGGCATATCCTTGTTTTGTCCCTGGATGATACACTGCACATTTACAGAACTGAAAAAACATTTATAGAAGATTCATTATTACATCACAGGGAATACATTTTGAAGTAAGACACAACCCACATACTGTGCTTGCTTGCGACATGCATTTCTTAGGCATTCTTTAAACTAAGCAGTACTTTTTGCAAAAAAGTTTTAAAGAATTAAATATTATTTAATCAACAAATGGAATTTATTCTTACATTGTTAATACTTACCATTTGAAGATGTGAGGCACTATTATTTATATAGCTAAAAAAATATAGATGTGTGGGTATAAAAAATGTTAATTATTTCCTATAAATTACACAGAATCAAACCTAAAAATTAGAAGAAACAATTAGTGGATTTTGACCCTTTCTTTATATGGTTTTAGTGCCTGTCTTTCAAAAAATGGCAGTTGCTTTACAAATCAGATCATAAACTTGGGCCCATATCTGGAATTTTTCTTTGTAACATGTGAGCTTGAGTCAGTGTTCTTGTATGAAGTAAGATGGACAAATTGCAGCTCTGAGCTTATAATAATTCCTATTTCATACTCTGTATTCACAGACTTAATGGAGAAATAAGCCCCTCTGCAGATTCATTTATGTTAATCACATTAGAGGGCTTGGATTAAGTTTGGAATATGAAAAAACATAAAGTATTAGTTTGGGGACTTGATTGGAATTTTATTATTCAATGGGGTGTTTTTTTAAATAAAAATGGTTATAAGTATATAATTTGAAATGTCAAATCTGGTAGAACTCTGGAAAAATAGAAACACATTTTAGGCAGTAATGAAGTTATAATTTATCTCTGTGAAATTATCAAAATATCTTTGCATAAATGCATAATTCCCATTGCACATTGCTTTGATTTGTGTTGTCCATGATTCTTACGATCAAAATACTATAGACTGGAAGCAGAACCTTTTATTTTAGGTTGAAGCCACACTTCTAAGAAAATGCTATTATAACAGAAACTTTTTTTACAGAGACTTCTTGGGAAAATAATTCTTGTGTGTATCTGGGTGATATGTTTGGCAGTGGTTTAGAATGTTTTCTTGTTACTCTCTGCTGTGTTTCTCCTTGAGTTTGAGATTTCTGGCTCAGCTTGTACAGGTGACATCACCTAGAACAGCAATGACTCTGGGTGCTTTTCTCCATTAGACAAGCACTGCTGAAAATGTAGGTTATAGCTTTCTGTTAGGTAAATGAGATGATGTCTTAGAAAGTTTAGTACTTTAGAGAGCTTTGGGTCTACTTACCAAAGACCTGAGGGGCAGAAAACACAACCACCACAGGCTATTTTTGGACCTTTATGGAAGAGGAGAAAACCATTATATCTGGGGTCTTGCCTTCACTGTCCATTTGACACCTTATTGAAACCAACAAAACAAGAGTGGTCATGAGCTGTTGATACAGGGCTTAAACCTCATGTGACAGCTGTGATCGTATGTAACCTTAGCTTCTCATTTGTATGAGAAAAACATCTGTGCATTCAGCTCTTAAAGATACGTACAAATTTTCAGGCACTGGTGCTCTGATGGCTATACAAAATCATCTACTGAGGCTGGGAACAGAAAGAAGGATGTTTCACTAGAAAGCTGGTTCAACTCATAACGTTCTTTGTCTGGTCTCTACTGCTTCATCAAACTAATGGGAAATAAGATTTACTTGTCTTTGTTCGGATATATTCTGTAAACCCCTTTTAGATCCACTATCACTTTTGCGGTTATGAAAGGTAAGTCTTGATTAAATCATATGGTTTTATTGATTTTAAGTTTTTAATGTACACTCTTTGAAGTTGAATAGCAAGAAACCTGATTAATTCCATTGTGTAATCTGACTTAAATACAATATTTAATTCCTAGTACAGGTTTTAGAGAAAAAATCAGCTTAGAGCTGCTGATTAAACTAAAGCAAAAAGGTATAATTTCTTCTGCCTTTTGTTATATTTTCTTCTTAGGGTTTGTTAATACAAAAATAGGAGGAAAGAATTATTTTTAGTGTATCATAAGGTTTTAGTGTGTCATAAGGTTTTAGTGTGCCATAAGGTTTTAGTGTGTCATAAGGTTTTTTGTTTATGCAGTGATATGTCATTACCAGGAAACAGGATTCTCTTCTGTGCTGTATCTTTTAATATATAAGGCACAAATGAGAGCTTCCCTGGACTAACACCACAAAAATCCCTTTGCTTCAACACAGATTACTGTTTTGACATTTTAGCTTTAAAACTTAAGAAGTGCAGTTACCTGATTGCTGATTTCAAGACAATTTAAAATCTATTTAAAGTTTTGTATGACAGAAACAACATAAACTACATTGCAGCCTGACTTTAATAGGCTCATGAGGGAGATGACAACTCAAACCACAGCTTTTCCAGGGTCTTGATTGTTCATTTGTTTCTAGTTATGTAGACGGTAAATCAAACCAGACTGACACCCCGTTATAGTATTTAAATGCTTAAACCATCTGTAGGTTTCTTTTGTAATTGTCAGGGCTATGGATAAGCAAACAATGTCAACTATACAGTAAATACTAGAAGCAGCAGCCTAGTGGAGTCCCTTCAGATATCTTATCCTTAAAAGACATTTGCAAGGACTGTGCTCCAAAGCAGAGTGTGTGCACAGCAAGAGATAAAGTTGTTAGACAGTGACAGGAGGAAGAAAAGTCAGGGGACATCTCCAGGGTGCAATGGAGAAATTTGCTGAAAAGATGCTTTGAGCTAATGTTTAAAATAATTGATTTATTGGTAGAGTAAGCAACCTGAAACTGAATTTGCAGCAGAGGGATAGGGGTCATAAATCATATTCAATGGGGTTTGCAAGAAAAATCATTAGACAAAACAGCACAAAATCAATAAAAGCAATTCAGTCTGGAAACAAACAACATAGCAGTGAGGGCCAGAAAATACACAGCAGAAATACTGCTACTTGTTAAATTAAACAGTGCACATAATGGAGTTTCAGGTGGAAGTCTGGCTCTGCTTGGCCTCTCTGTGAGAAATACGGAAACCACTTCAGATCATGTCCTTTCCAGTCAGCTATTATAGCCTGAAGGTGCTAGGCTTTTGTAAGGCACTTGTAATACTGACAGGAATAGGGCTCTGTGGAGGCAGAATAGACTTTTAAATTTTAGGTATAGACAGATAAGAAACACTGTTAGCAAAGACATTCTGTCATGGCTCTAATACAGCACCAGTACAGGCACAACAAAGGCTCTGAGTACCAACTGTTCTCTGTCTAGTTCAGCATATTAGGCTTTCATTTCAATGAGGGATTGAAGAATCAGGTCACGGCAGCTGCCCTGGATTTTTCACTACAAAGAGGAAATGCTGATGGTGTTTGGCAGCTTCCAGGTTCTCCAGAGGCTCTGAGGCTGCTTGTAGCAATGCTGTCTCAATGTCAGACACAAAGCTGCCAGAGCCACACCCCGAGACAGTTATGCAGTAGTTGAAAGAGGAAGGCAGAAATCAAAGCTGAGGTCAACAAAGACTGGGAAGGCCGCCAGAGGTGTTGAGTGGGTGCACAGTACTTTAAAATGATTGACTCTATAGCATTTACCATCCCTTTAATTTCTTGCATGATTTAATCCTCTGGGGTTTGTGCTTTAATTTTACCCATTTTTTGCTATGACTAAGATGTATTCGTTCAATCAATAGAATATAATAACATCATAGAAACCTTTTCTCATGCAATAAAGAAAAGAATTCTCCCCATATCTTAATTCAATAGCACCAGTTAAAAATGAAAAAGGAACTAAAATTTTCTTGTGTGAAATATAAGGTGGGGGATATCTATAACATGAGCGATAGGAGGAAAAAACTGTTTTCTTAAAAGTAAAATGAATTTAGTAACAGTGTGTTCTCATAGCCCAGGAAGCCAACTGAATCCTGAGCTGCAACAAAAGCACCATGGTCAGGAGGTTAAGGGAGGTGTTTCTTCCCTTCTTTGTAATCTCCAACATAAGAAGGACATGGCCCTGTTAGATTGAGTCCAGAGGAGGGCTGTGAAGATCATCCAAGGTTTGGAGCACTTATCATGTGAAGACAGGGATTGTTCAGCATGGAGAAGAGAAGGCTCCAGGCAGACTTAACTGCAGCCTTCCAGTACCAAAAGGGGCCTTATAAGAAAAGAGGGAGAGTGACTTCTTACATGGGCAGATAGTGATAGGAAAACAAGGGAATGATTTTAAACTAGAAAGGAGAGATTTAGATTATGTTTTAGGATGAAGTTCTTTACAGTAAGGGTGATAAGATACTGGAACAAGTTTCACAGAGGAATTGTAGATGCTGCATCCCTGGAACTGTTCAAGGCCAGGTTGGATGGGGCTTTGAGCAATATGATCTAGTGGGTGACATGCCTGCCCATGGTGGGGAGATTTAACCAGATGGTATTAAAGGCCCCTTCCAATATGAATCATTCTATGATTCCATGAATTTCATTATTATGAAATAGATGGGTAAGTTTTCTTGACAGTATTCAATGATAGATGATACTGCATGTACCCTAAATTTTGCATGCAGTTTCCAAACGCCCTTCTGGGAAATAGTCCCCTCAAAGCAGTAAATGCTAGAAAAGCATGGATATCTTATGTCCTTGTGTTGCCTAAAATCAAGGGAAAAAAAACTTCAGAGACAATATTAGTGCAGGTAGAGAGCAATTCTTTGATGAAAGCTTTCAGGTGTTCGAAGTACACAGGTGCTTACCCAGTGCAGGGTTTTTACAAATTTATAACACTACTTAATTATCACATCTAATGGGTGAATCCAACCCGAAAACATTTTGCCCCTGGTACCTTCCTCAGAACTGCCCTATTGGAATGCCTCCAAGGTTTCGGGGTCTTCTATTTTAATTTGACTACAATATGTCTTCTTATTCCAGTCCAGGGACATGTGCCCCAAACACAATGCCCTTGCTGCAATCTTGTCTGTCAAAAAGACGATTAAATGGAAATTCAGGAATGTGGCATAAACAGTGAAAAAACATTATAAACTGTCACCTGCCACCTCAAGTGTGAGAAACTGTACCACTATAAAAAATCTACAAATATAAAAATATTAAAATTTTCAAATATATAAAAATCCTAAGGCATCACTTGCATTGTGAAAATTAAATGTGTTGGATCTGTTTCTTTGCAAGGACACAGGGCCTTTTGGAAAAGGAGGTAGAGCTTACCATGTCCCCAAAAGGAGGACCTAAGCTCTCCTCTGTTAAAATTTAAGTATCACAATTGCACTGACATAATTTCAACATAGCAGTCTGGTGTTCAAAGGCTGATTTTCATAGGTGGGAATGCAGTCTTGAAAGAAGTCATCTGAGCTCTGTCATAGTGCAAGCTTTTTAGTACTTGTTAGCTTACACTTAAAAGTGTTGCAGAATTTTCTAGAAAAGAAAAGATTTGCTTCACAATGTGAGAGATGCATACAAAAGCTGACGAATTTATAATAAGAATGGATTACTTCCAGCTGAGCTGAATTTTTCCCTCTCAGAAGCACTTAAAAATAGCTAAAAGCCGCTTCCTCCCTGGGTTGTTCTATGCTCTTTTAAATATAATAATAACCTTAATATCTTCATTCAAGAGAAGCGCAAGTTACTTTTCAACTGTGTTGGATAGACTAAAAGTATTGGTTGGATTATAAAGAAAACATTTATTAAAAGAAATGCTGTCTAATGGAGGCTGACTTGAGCAGTACCTAAGACAGCTGAATACACACAGAAAGAGAGTAGGTCACTCTTTACAGCAGGAGGATGAAAACATCGTTCTCCACGAAGCCTGTTTATGAAAAAAGAGTTGAATTTGAAGCTGGGTACCAGGTCCAAAGTTTATTGCTAATCAACACAAAGATTTAGGAAGTGGTAAAGGTTTTATGATGGTTTTGAAGGCAGAAGTTGTCTCTCTTCACTCAATGGACTGCCTGTATCTCATTTCTCTCACCTTTCTCCAAAATGCTGGTTGAAAAATTTCATAGACACAACAAGAAGGGTCTATCATTAAATGACTTATAAAGATAAAACATTCCAGATTAAAAAAAAAAAAGGCGATGAAGTTAGTAAAGGCCCAAGGGGGTTAATGATTCCTTTTCTGGCTAAGATTTTGTGTTGATCAGGGTCTTTAACGGGGAACTGCATTTGAAAAGTGACAGTACTTGTCCTTAGTAGGCAAAAAGGTTCTTTGCTGAAGCTTGTGGACATAACCAGAGTCTTGTGACTCCTTCTGACTTGTAGTTTGCTAGATTAATGCTTGGGTAAGTCCATGGCAAAAACCATCCCTAAATTCATAAGTCATCAAGCAATGTTCTGACTGTACTTCCAGGCTCACAATATTACCTGCTATTTGGACAATCTCTTCAGAAAGCAGAAGATAGCTAAACACTGTTAAGTTATCAAAATTAAGATAATAGGAAGTGCTGGTTAACATAATAACAATTTAAAAAAAAATAATAATTTTAAAAAATCACAAAGGAGGTGGCCTCCAAGAACATGCTTGGTGAAATAACGTTATTATCCTTTAATATGTTCAGCTCTTCAAATACAAAGCTGCAGAGTTTCATGTTCATTCAGCAGAAAGTACACTTGGAAAGGACCAAAGCAACCAATTTTGTTTAAAAAAAAATAAAATATTGCAATATTCTTAGGAAAGAAATCTGAAGTTTAAATGCATAATTAAACTGAATTGATTTATTTTGAAATTAAAGTACCTTATGTGCAAAAAAGACCTTATTTTGAAAATGCATATATTCCTTGTAGGCATACTGGCTATGCATGTAAAAGTGAGTTTAAAAGGGATAGTTCTGATTCCTGAAAATAGATCCACTGGACGAGTCGGTGGCGGAGAAGAGGCCCCAATTCTGATATTCACTGGTAAATTTTTTCTTCCCAAGAGAAACTGTTCAGCCTGGGGTGTTTGTCAAAATACATCCTTTCCAACAAATCCTACTTTAAGTTTTTCTTACTATTGTCACTCCCAGCAAAAATTTTGCAGAAAATCCTCATTGGCACAGTCTAGAAAGCACTCAGGTGAGGGCAAGGCAAAACTCTAAGATAATTATTTCTTGTCCTTAATCAGGATATCCCACCTGAAGGATACTTGTCATGGTGATCTTGGCATTAGCAGCACATTAAGAAAATGCTTGAGGAAATGAAAGGGTACATCTCCTTTATTGACAACCTTCTGCCTTGTTAGCTGGCAATGAGATCAGTGCATTTGGTGCAAGGTCCTATCATTTCTCTTGAGTATTTGATGTTTGTAGGAGCTCTGTTGTCAGATTTATGTACCATGATTCACAGAGTGTAAAGTAACTTTTGGTGATGTGTGAAACAGATTTTGTCCTGTTACTCCTGATCAGGTGACCCTATCAGTAAAAGCCTGTTAGCTTCAGGATTATCCCAGTTGGAAGCTCCAGTACTGAAATCTGAATGTGTGCAAAGCCTAACACAAAATTCTGCCTTGATGGAGGAACTGTAGTTGCATAGCACAAAGAAGCTACAAATGGTGCATGGTGCCTGCTCATGAGAACAACAGTGTGTATAAAGGTCCTATGGTGAATAACACCTACTATTAATACTAGTTGTCACAGTGTAGAAATAATCTTGGAAATGTAACTTAAATATCCTGTTACTTTGCCATACCTTCATCTCCCTCCTAAAAACCACTTGATGGAATTTTTACCTCAAGACTATTTTATATAAACCCCCCAGTAAATTGAAAACTGCTAGCATAGAAATGTAGCAGATAGTGAATGACTTCCTAATTTCAGTAGTGCTGCCATGATCATGATGATTAGTTCTCCTTTGACATTAGAATTTTAATAAAGATAAATGAAGGTAGGGGTTTGTTTTTTTAGCATATAGTGCACTTTATTCTGAAGTCTTCTGACAGCCATGTTTCATGTAACCTTCTGACGTGATAAACCATTCAGTTAAGTGCTGTTTTGAAAGTCATTCAACAAAAGAACAGAACACTCATCTCTATTCTGTCTCATTTCCATAATCCTTTTTAACACCTAATGTATAATAGAAAAAAAAATCAAACAATTTATCTAGTCATATAGCATTCACCCCTCCTTTATCCTTCTGCTCTCATCTTCCTATTTTGCAGGGATGATTTATCCTCTTGATGAATGCCTTACTCTTTAATTACTTTATGGGAGCTTAAGTGAGATATGAATAATCCAATAAAAAGATAGTTCCTTTCCTACAGCTACTTCTTCTGTTGTCAGCATCTGATTTGCTAACACTTGTCAGATGCTTGTTGATGAGTATAGGAATAAATAGTTCTTATTGATGTCAGAAGAAATTTAAGGAAACCTTAATCCCAAGATATAATGTTTCTGTCTCTATAAACATTGATTCACTACAGGTTTTAGAATGAAAACTTACTTGTTTTCTTATTAAATATATTAGAAGGTACAAAAGAGGACATTTCTTATTTACTTTGATATGAAATTCTTCTGGGAAATAAAGCCACCAGGAATACTGGGCATGTCTGTCCCCTAGGATGAAGCTTGCCTTTAAACATCATGGTATTTTATTCATAATCATATAAGTTTTGTTTGTTTGCTTGTTTTTAATTTAAAGATGTTAAACACAAATTTCTAAAGTAGTTTAATGCAGTCAAGGAAGCATCATCTTTTTTAATTAATAAAATTTAAATGTCACAGAGAGAAAAAACAGTTATTTATGTTTTAATATGAAATAGAACTTGATTATAAACAGTTGAGTTTTATGCTAAAAGCAAAGCAGAAAACTTCCACTTAGAATCACAGAATATCCTGAGTTGGAAGGCACCCAAGAGTACAATTTTTGACTCTACACAGGGCAACCAACAAGTTAAACTATGTCTAAATCTGTTGTACAAATGCTTCTTGAACACAGACAGGTTTGGGGCTGTAACTACTTCCTGAGGAAGCTTGTTCCAGGGCTTGATCCCCCTCCCTCTCAGTAAAGAACTTTTTCCTAGTATCCAATTCAAACTTCCCATGAGGCAGCTTTAAACCTTTTGCTTATGTACTATCATGGAACACTAGAAGGGACATCAGCACCTCCCTCATCACTACCCCTCTTGAGGAAGAGGTAAACAGCAATGAGGTCCTACTTCAGTATCCTTAAGCTGAAAGAATACCATACCTTTTTATTCTCTTCCTAAATCATGCCATCTAGTTTTTTCATCATCTTTGTTGCCTTCCTCTTCCACTGTCCACTCTATATGCTAGAAGAATCAGTTTTTGCAGCCTGAGGTTTTTATTTCAGTTTGGTTTGGGTTGAGTTTTAATCTGCCCATCAGGATGGCTGAACTTGTTCTAGCAATGCTAATTTTGACCTTGATGCTTCCCAAATAATATGAAATGCCTGAAATATGTTGCTGCATACAAACAAGACTATTCTGAAGGCAATCGGTTTTATTATATCTGTATTGAAAGAGAATTATGCCTTTAACTCAGACAGTTTGGGAATTTAGGGGGGCTCTGGCCCTTGTAGAAAGTTGTATTTTAGTCATTTCAGTTGATTTTTAATATTGTACAATGAAGATCGAAATCTTGAGCTAATGACAGAATATCAGGGTATTGCACCTGGGAGAAATATATTTACAAAAGTCATGTACCTTACAGAACTTAGTCAATAGGATTGTTTCTGCTAATAAATAAGATCAATAGAGAATTGCTTAAGTCAAGAACAACCTAGATTTATATTAAGCAATGAAAAATGAAGGTGTCTCAGTAGGAGCTAGAACAATCAGCTAAGAGAATTAATCACATGTGCCAGGAAACCTGCCAATGTGAGGAAGACTCTGTGATGAGGAAGATGGAAAGAGCCCCCCGACAACCCTTCCCCACATTCTTCTACCACAAAAAGGGGATACAAGATGGCAATCTTGCTCCATGAAAGAACAGCAAGAAGAAACTTGAAGACACCCATGATGAAATGGGGGAGGGTAAATCTTTGGGTGGAGCTTTTAAAAGTTACCTTGTATAAATACCCCAAAAGACTGTAACATAGTCGAACAAACATGGCGAATATTTTGCTATGTTCCCAACTAGCTGAATAAAAAAGGAATGTCTGATTCAATGACTCTTTGCCATTGGGCTTGATTCTTTCTTTCACTGTGATTTGGTCTATTTCCTTTGCTTTTTTTTTTTTCTAATCACTTCTAAATTTCCACAAACCAAGACAGTTCTATACAATGTTATTAATAGGCATTTTGCTGTAGAAGGATTTTCTTTCTCAAATATGTTTTTAAAAATGAAGTAAAATAATAATTTCTGGGAGGGGGTGACACTTTTTTATTGGTTATCTTAATTCAAACCCATGGATCTCAGACTCAAGAGGGTTGACAATCTCGAGGAAATGTACATTTATTTTAGTTTTGTTAAATTCCAGACAATGAATTTTAACAACTATCTTAAACCACCAGTCCACACGCTATTTTACTGTATTGCTTAACTTCTATAGTATTGCTTACCATTTACATCATGTTTTCATTCTTAAGAAAATCAGTAACCCAGCAAACAACCAGTGTTTTTGGGTGATTTGTTAGCATCACTACATTTTGGTCACATCTCTGTATTCTAAGTTAATTTAATGGCAGATCTGCTCATCTGCAGAGTCTTAGCTCAAGGTAAACTAAAGGTTCTGTGTAAAAATAAGCTAAATTCTATCAGTTACATAATAGTCTTAAACAGAGGCAGATACTTGTACACATCAGGAAATTTTAAATCTTTATTCTTCTTTATTAGCGACTATAGTGACTGTTTACATGCTGAAAGAAACACCAGGCTTATAGTAGCTCCCACACACTAAAAAATGGGAAATGCAACATTGTGTACTTAAGTAAAGAAATCGAGGGGACTACCCAGTAAGTTGTTTTTTTTCATTAGGAAAACTGAAGTAGTGCAAAAAATTCATTCATTCCTCAGCTTAAACACTTCCCATGATTTAGCTTTCTTACTCATATTTGCAACTCAGAAAAATCTGTCCTTTTCTTTCTAAATTATAGCATCTCTGATATATCTGTTGAGTATTTATCCAAAATCATCCTGGAGAATCATCACTGTTGATTTTAATATTTTTTCATAGGCACTACTTGCCTATGATTGGCATCATTCCAAAAACTCCATTGTTCCAAATACACCACCATTTTGTGCCTCCACTTTACTCCAAATATCACATTTGTTCATCTCTCTTGCTTCATCATCTGACATGATTCTCAGGACATTTTAAGGAGAGTCTTTTTCCTGTGCATTACATAACTAAAATTCAAGACCTCTCATCTCACTACTTCATGCTTGCAATGCTGTCTTCTCTGGCCTTAACAAAGACAGTCAAGGTAGAATTGGGAAACTAGCACTAAAGGAATTTAATGTAACTAATTTATTTAATTACTCAGTTCAACACTGGTATATTCTGATTGTTGCTACAACTCAGACAATGACCAAAAAAACTGCAGGGATACCATTATAATTTTTTATATCAGATGAGAACTTAATCTTTTCTGCTCTGTGCAAGTCTATGCATGTGTTTTTCCTCTTTATACCTTCTCACCAAAACAGATTTCTTGGCTCTAGAGCATATACTGTAAAATTTCTATGATGTGTGCAGGCACGTATAGACACTGGTGCTTAGCTGAATGTGCAACAGTAGCATTTCCTACCTGTAGGTTTTCTGTTTCCACAAAGGTGGGCCTTCAGTCATTTCCTTATCTGCTACTGGCCTTTTAATTTGAAGCTCTAGAAATGATGGAAGCTGGTGCAATTTGCAGCTGCACTTCCTTTTCCACTCTGAGAATCTTTGTGGCATATAAATAATTGACAAAGGCCCACATGCTAAAACAAAATATGTGCCACCCCAAAGAGCAGAATGATGTTTCAGATGCTCTTAATTCACATCAAAAGTACCTGCATTCAGGTTTCAGGCACTGGCAAGGTAATTGTCTGTCTTAATAATGTGGTCAACAGGCTGATAACAACAGTGAGCATCAGAAGGAGGATCTAATAATGTGACATCTAGCTGTTCTAATGGGATGTTAGAGGTGTTGCAGTAAGCTCTTTGCTGTTTTTGCTAATTTTGCTCTTTTGAATGACTTAAAAAGCTGCCTTCTCCCTTTTGGCTGATGATGCTAACATCACTCCTAACTTGACAGGACAGGAAGTTCTCCCAAGAACTTACAAAATGACAATTTAAAATTCAATTTTAATTCCCAGCAAATCAGTACCACTCCACAGGAATTATATGCAGAAAATCTTGCACATCTGACATGGCAAACATTTCATATTATTTCTGCAACTTAGAAACCAGGGGATCCAAAAGACATTAGCATGTGAGCTGTGAAATATATTGATGTTTCATCCCTATAAATCTAAAAATTATATAATTCCTGAATGAAAAATGTGATCTTTTTGGTTGTTGTGGGTTTTTTTGTTTGTTTGTTTCTGTTAATTCACCCTTGTAATTCTTAGTCTCAGCCTTGTCTTAATGATGGTCTTCTGCAGCACCACCAATCCAATAGACAAAGTGCTCAATTTCAGGAGCTAACTGCATGTACATAGACAGAAAATGAAATGTTCTTTGTAAACAGATGCCACTTTACGTAGGTTCAGCTAAATAGAAACTTTCAGCAGGAAAACTTATGGTCCTGAGACAAGTCCTTTGTACATATTGTCTATCATGTTTGTATATACCCTTTGGAGCATATTACTCTTTTGCAACACTTAGGCCCTAGATTATGTGCTAATCTACATACATAAGTGAAAGTTGCCTGTAGGATTTATGCACTTGTTGAGCTACAATTTTTTCTGGTTGTGTTTGTTTTCTGCGGTTTTTTTGTTTGTTTTGTTTGTTTTGTTTTGTTTTGTTTTAACTGCTAAGTTCAGCTTTACTCTTTAAGCCTTCCATTTCATTCTTCTTTGTTCAGCATAATCTTTACTCTTCAGGAAAGAACAGAAATCTGAAAGCACTCCTGTGATCTAATTTGCTAGAATAGACTCGAGATATAAACTGAAGTTTTGTGTTCCATTACAGTGTTTTTGACTTACGAGTCTTGGTCTGCTGTACTGTTTCTCAGAGGAATCCAGCTTGTTACTTTCTATGTACTTGAAATGTACTTTGTTGGACTGGAACTGTCTTGCACTTCTGGGTCTCTTAGCTTTTCAATTCAAAGTATTTCAGTTTAGAGATTTCAAGTTCATCTCTAAACTATAATTTGAGAATACAACCTCTCAACTCACTTATCAATTTACTTTTCAGCATTGGAGGGTCATTTAGATTGCTTTTATTATTTTTAAAATCTATATTTCAGGAATTATATTCATTTTTCTGAAGCAACTTTAGATCTTTAATTTGAAGTTTTGAACAAAGGCAGCAATTGTTCTGGTCTTACATCATTGCTGAAGGTTGACATAAATTAGTAGAGAACCTGACTGTGTAATATTTTATGGATACTGATTTATTCCACATTAGTCCCAACATTAAAACAAGACCATAGTCTTATTCTATTCTTTTACAGGTGTATTCGGGTAGAATTCTATGTGGGTATTTTTGGTCTGTGTTTGGCCCAGCTGCCTGTGAGAAGCTGGGTTTTCTCATGCCAAGTTATGGGAAAACAGGCCGATAGTCTATAGCCTTGAGAGAGAGATTTCTGTGTAAACTAAAATTAATTGGTCTCTCATGATTGGCTGATGGCCCTCCAAGGGTATTTGAAGGAGAAAGCGAGGAGGAGGATGAGGATGAAGTAAAGCCCCAGACTCAATTAAGTAAGACCCTCTGAGATAGACTGCACTTGTGCGGAGAGACCCACGCACACACAGAGAAGTCTCAGTTATGTAACATGCGGGGCAGTGCCAAATACCTTTGCTTGGGCAGCGCTGGCCACGTCACTCAGGTAAATGTCATTTTGGCCAAGTAGATAAAAGGCAGATGGCTCATATTTTGGGGCTCGCTCACTTCACAGGACAGGTCAATGTTGCCTTGGCGGGGACGCCCGTTGTCACCTGTGAGCCAGCTGACCCTTGAGGATGCAGCGACTGCTAGGGAAGTTTGGGCATTCCAGGGGTCGGTGAGACAACTCCACGGGGGACACCTGGGCAATTTGGGTGTTTGCACCTGGGGGCTTATTTTCTCTTCTCTCTCTCTCTATTTGGTTTCTGTCCTGTTTACTTGGCCGCCTTGGGTAATAAGATTGCTGTTTGGGTTAAATTTTCTGTGGTGTCTCAGTTTCGGCTTCCATGTCCCTTCAGACCCTATTCTCCCTGAAACAATAGGATAAACTGATTATATGACAGAATTCCTAATGTATGGATAATGATGGAATTACTGCTCTGCAATAGTTTATGAATAGTTCATGTTGACCTTGTTGTTAACTGTAGCAGTATGTATAGTCAGTTTTATAAAAGCATTGCCAAGAGGAAAGCAAAAACCAAAAGGAAAAGCCATAGCTCAAAGTCAGTTAAAAAAAAAAAAAAATCAATTGTGAAAAAAGTACCTAAAACTTATGGCCATCACAAAATTTTGTGGTATGTTAATATTGCATATTTTTACAAGTGCAGTTCCACAGGCAGCTAAACCAAATTAATAGTTTGTTTCTTCCAAAATGGTAAAATCTCTTCCTCTCTCAAAGCTCTACACACTTTTTCTTTCTCTTGCACTGTCTCTTGTGTTCAAAAGCAGTAAACAGAAAATTTACACCACTTGGAATAAAACCAGAATTTATCCCCAAATTTTTGATATGTTAAAGACTGTCACTGATACATTAAAATAATTAATCTTGTGTGAAGCAGCCTAGTGGTTGAGTTGGAATTAAAGTTTAAATCTTATTTTAGCTTTCCTACCTGCATGGATGCATTCAAATATTCTCTTAGCTTGAATGTTTATTGGCTTTCCAACTAACCCATGAAAAAACCCAGATTTTCAGTGTAAAAACATAAACAATTTTTGTTGGATTTCAATCTCTTTGTGATTTGTGCATTTTCGTTCTGCATTGCATACAGGGGAATGAAATAATTCTCAGAATTCTGAATTTGCTTTTGATTGAACTGTCAAGGTTTCTGCTTTAACCTACCTCTTTTATATTTATGCAAAACTTTCTTCTCCTTCAAATCTCGATCTGGGAGGCCCATCCAGCCAATTAATCTGCACTTTTGTGGAGCAGTACTCTCAGAATAAATAATGAAAGAAACGTTCTAGTTTTCTCACAAAACATCATAAAGTTAACAATTAACATTACAGTAGTATTTATATATAAATCTATCTTCTTTGAAACAACAGGACAGACCGATACATAGGAAAATACTCTTCTAAAACAAGTAGGTTCTCCACATGAGAATTTCTGGTCCTTACAGTTTCTTTCACTTCTCAAAACTCTTGTGCTCCTAATAGAGAAGATTTTACCCTTCATTTGCATAATCACGGTCTGTAGGTAAGAAGGAATAACTTACACTCACCAAAATAGCTGTAACACTCTGTTCTGTATTGGGACATTGTATCTATTTTTCTGAAGAGTATCAAGTCATAAATGGTCCATCAGCTACCCTATCTGAAAGGCTAATCAGGTAATCAGGATGAATTTGATTTTTATTTTCTGCGCATGCCAGAATTTATACTTGTTTTGCATCATAACACTATTTTCTGAGCAGACGAGCTACCAGCAACTATCCATAGTATAGTGCATCAATAGCATTTCCCCAGAAGAAAGCCTAGCATTTAATTAGTTGGCATTTATGGAGCAACCAGGTCACTGTTATGGTTACCATTCAATGCTGGGTAAGCAGCAGCAGATTACTCTTTTTATTAGTTCAAATAATCAGACTACCATATGTCTCAAGCCAGGAAGCATCATAATTTGATATGTATGGTAGGAATTTGCATTAGAACCTTCTCTTGCTTGTTAAATTACTACAAGATGCCCTTGCTGTGGTCAGTTTTGCAGAGAAAGGACTTAGAAAAACAGACAGCGCAGATTGTATGAATCATAAAAACATCCAATCTCCAAATTATTGCAATTCACTTTGAGATAATAACAGCTATGGTTGCTTAGGTTTGGATTTATGTTATGTTTTTCCAACCATTTTATTAATAGTAATTGAATTTTGTGTTTGCTGATTTAACTATTTCTGAAACAGATGGACTTTAAACCTTTATGAGCTTATTTAAAGCTTTTATGCTTCAATAGGAATCTATATATCCATCTATCTGGAAAAAAATGAAATAGTGTTTAAATAACTGCAATAAATACAATGAAGAAAGGAATAATACTGAAACAATGAGCACTTTAGAAATTACTTTTATGGCCTATTCATTAATGTATATATATACAAGAGCAATGCTTACTCTGATCTTGTCAGCAGGTTAGGCCTGTTTGGGATCAGAATAAAGATTTCTTCTGCATTTCATTATATAACCCATACATTAAGGTCTTTTTGGATACGTCTTTTTAAAACTAAGTGTAGTATATTCAAAAGAATATGTTTTCATCTCCTGTGTACATTTATGAAATATTTTTTCTTATGTTGCATTTAGAAATTATTGTAAATAAATGTTCAAACAGTACCGAGACTACTGTAAACAAACTGTCCATAACAAAAAAAGTACCAATACAGGAAAAAAATAGTAAGTGGTACAAAGCACACTTTGCAGACATTGCTATCATTTCTTCACCTGGAACATGCATATAATGACATTGATAAATTGAACTGCTAGACAAAAGGAATGAAAGGGTTACTCTGAGCCTTAATTTAATAAAATACCCATATTTTAACGTCCTGAAACAGGATGTAGAAGCTTATGCAGAAAGTTCTGTGGTGGCTCAGATGGAAGCAAATTCACAGTCTAGCCTGAAAAACAAAATTTTAAAACTTCCCTTTTGTGTGAATTTTGAGTAATTGGAGAAGACAGGGTAGGGGTTGAAAGAAATATTTCCCAAGATTTTTGTAGATGTAGAAGTCCACAAAAAATGATCACAACCTGGCTGGTGTTGTTTGCTCTGCCAAGGTTGGTAAAAATAACTTTTCACCAAAAAAAAAAAAACCAAAAAACAAAACAGCAACAACAAAACCCCAACCAAACAAAAAAAACCCAAACCAAACCCAAACCAAACCAAAACCCAAAACAAAACTAAAAAGCTAAAAAACCCCTGAAAACTCAAACAAAGCAAAGCATTAACAACAAAAACAAACACACAAAAACTTACAAAAACACAAAACCAAAAAAACAACGCCTGCCCCAAAAACCCAAACCAACCAACCAGCCAACCAACCAAAAAACTGAAGCAAACCAAAAACAAACAACCAAACAAAAAGACCCCATATGAAGCAAAATAAAAGCAAACCCAAAACCTAACTGTTTAAACTACTCTCAATTTCAAAAGAATGTGCAGATCAGTCAAGATATGTGTTTACAGATCTTCAGAACTGTAGATCCTTTATTCTGAAATGTCATTGTCTGGTCCAAAGATCAGAAACTGTATTAACCTCTGAAAACTTTCCATTTGCTTCACTTAAGCTGTGATCTTGGATGTTACATTCTCGCTGTTGTCTTTGCAAGGAAAGAAAATAGACCTGCACCCTGGATTTCTAAATCTTTGTCTGATTATATTTGAGCAAAAATGAAAAGTGACACTAATGGACTTTCTATTTTCATTTCAGCTTCCCATCATGGTATCCATTTTAATAGCTATTGCCCATTTTTATCCTCAAACAAAACTAAGAGGATGACAAAGTGGCTGTATGTTCAGAAAACTCACATTCTCTACATCTTCATCTACTAACCACAAACCCAGTATGGCCCCAAAGCAGGGGCAGTTCAGATACATCTGGTACATCTTATTTCACGTGTTCAGATGAAACAAGCAAATAAAAAATCAACAATTCTTGATAAGCCACAGAACAAGCAGGTTCCTCAAGATGATCAGCAAATGTTCAGCAAATTTAAAATCTTAAGGTTTTTTATCTAATAATACACATTGATAAATGTATTGTTTTAATTCTATGGTTATAATCACTTCAGTGGTCACCTACCATGAAGCCTAAATAATGGAAAATGTTGAGAATTAAGATTCTCAGTCCAAAACCTTAATGAATCTAACATTTCTAAGTTTCTGGAAAGCTCTCCAGCCTTGCCGCTGTTTTCTTGTCACATGAGGGTGTTTGGGGGTTTTTTTTATATCTGAAGAAGGTTTGAAATCTCAGAATGTTATGTTGGAAATCAAGCAGGATTCAGAAAGGAAGATACTATGAAATACTGAAATATTTCTTTTTCAAGTGTGTGTGGTGAACTGTCTCTGACCTAGGCAAGTTAGGGCAGGAGAAATGGTACATATATTTTTTATCTACCAGATGTCAGTATCTATGGAGTATGTGGATTTCTCTGCTGGACTTTGCCCACAAAGTTGTCTCACTTCTGTGGATGACTTCATTAAGACATTTAGCCCAAATTATAAGATCTAAACTGTCACAGGATTTCATTTTTTTGAAGTGTGAAATCACAGATTATAAATGCAAGGGAGACTAAAAAGAATTCAGGTAGAGAAGCACAGCAGAGAAATCAATTAGTTATGCCACCAAACGATGCAGAATACCAGCACCTTTGGAGTGGATGGGGAATTGTGTGCGTACTTTCTTTAAAAGGTGTTTGATATGTGAGGAATTAAGTCTTTTTTCTGCTGAGAGTAATGTGAACAGGCTGGATAACCTTTATGGAAAAGAACCCATCCTGTAGAAGAGTGACTTACTTACACATAGAGGTATTAAATGTTTTCAAATATCCTTGAAGCCATAACATTTTAATAAAAGGTATGCTTTTCAAAAGACATTAGCCTCTTAATGACAGCTCCCAAATGCAGCACAGTAATAATCAGGATGTTGTTAAAGCTTTCAGTGATTTGCTTCTCCAACTTTTGA
>JAWWEE010000085.1:31113710-31125158 GCA_035221455.1 Xenops minutus
CTTTGTCGTTTGGTGGGTGGAGCGGTTTATTACAAACTGTTGTTGTTTGGTTCTTTCTGGATATAGATATATATATATAGACATATATATATATCTGTGTATTGTGATTAAGAACTGTTATCCTTTCATATATATTCCTTTTTTGTTTTTTCTCTAATTAAAGTTCTGTTTCTAAATTTAAAGGAGAGGGATTGTTTTATTGCCCAACATAAATATCTTAGTTCTCCCCTTTGAACTAAGACACAGGCTCAACTCCCTCAGCCTTTCCTCATAAGAGAGATGTTCCAGTCCATTAACCATCTTTGTGACCCCCTGCTGGACCCACTCCAAGAAATCTATGTCTTTCTCATCCTGAGGAGCCCAGAACTGGACACATTACTCCAAATGTGTCTAACCAAGGCAAAGTAGAGGGGCAGGATTCCCTTCCTCGACCTACTTGCAATGCTCTTGCTAATGCAGGATACCATTGGCCTTCTTTGCCCAAAGGACACACTTCTGGAACTTGCTGAGGAAACACTCTGTGCCTTCATCCAAGTCACTGGTGAAGAAGTTAAACTATACTGGGCCCAGTAGGGAACCTTGGACATCACTAGTGACAGGCCTTCAACTAGACCTTGTGCCACTGACTGTGACCCTCTAGATCTGCTGTTCAGGCAGTTCTCAATCCGCCCCACGATCCACTCATTCAGTCCAAGATTCCTGAGTTCTTATGAGGATGTTGTGAGAGACATTGTTGAAAGCCTTATTGAAACTGAGGTAAATAATATGCACTGCTTCCCCTCATCTATCCAGGTAGTTCTTTCATCACAGAAGTCAAGCAGGTCGAGCATGATCTACTTTTAGTGAATTCATACTATTTCTAATCACCTTCTTGGCATCCATTGGGATACTGATGGCCTCCATCAACAGAGAGAGGCACACCAACACCTTTCCAGGGATTTTGATGAGGCTGACTGGCTAAAAGTTCCTTCAGTCCTCCTTCTTGCCCTAGTTGCAGACTGAAGAGAAATTTACCTTCTTCCAGCCCTCAAGCACCTCTCCTGATCACTACGCTTTTCAAAGATGATCATGAGCAGCCTCACTGCAGTGCTGTCCAGCTTTCTCAGTACTCAGGGATGCATATTACTAGGGCCCATGGACTTGCAGATGTCAGGTTTGCCTAGGTATTCCCCTATACAATCCTCCTTGACCAAGAGCAAATCTTCTTTCCAACATTCTATTACCCTGGTCTCCTCGGTCAGAGGTTCCTGAAAGTTGGTCTTCTCAATGAAGATGCAAAGAAGGTATTCAGTAACTCTGCCTTCTCTGTATCCTGTTACCAGGGTCCCCCCTCCATTTAGTATGGGCCCACATTATCCTTTGTTTTCCTTTTGTTATTGATGTGTTTGAAGAAGCCTTTCTCATGGTTCTTGACACCCTTGGACAGATTTAATTCCAGATGGGCCTTGGCCTTGCTTGTCTCATTTCTACTTTGACAGCTGTAGTGACCCAGGCATGGGAACAAGAAAGAAGAAAAATAGAATGCCTGGAAAATGTCTAGATAACCTTGAATTGCTTTATCTAAAGCTTTGATTTACTGACTAGGAATGGAGATAAGCTCTTGGTTTGCAATTTGCTATGTGTGGGGTGCAAATAGGGTTACTTGAAACACCAAGGTCTGCGTGTGTGTTTGAATGGTGGCTGCCTGGGTGTGAGTGGGGTGTCTGTATGGCCTGCAGCTGTATTGTGCCTTGATTGCTTAGCCACTCCAAGCTGAAGCTGTGCTATATAATCCTGGGCAATTAACATTAAAGTGATTTCTGTTAATCATAAAGAGGAGTCTGTGCTTCATTCTGTCACAGACAACCTCTCCATATTCATTCAAAGTGACTTGAGTTCATCTCCTGTGTATTTCCTGCTTATGCTTGCATAATGACAGGGGTTTTTTTATTTATTTATGTAGATCTCTTGACCTCTTTTCCTGATTTCTTGTTTATTAGGATGCATTGTTTTGAATATGGTATTCTTGAACTAAGGATGCTGTGTAATCCAGGTTCTTATGGTATGCTAGGAGGTTTGTACTGGAATTTGACAGGCCTGAGAGTACCAGCACTTGTGCTAGTAAGATCTGTTTTTAAATACAGTATTCCAGCCTGTAACTGTGTAGTACCACAGTATGTGGAGTTTCTTACAATAAAGCTTCTTTTCTATATGAGAGCTGTCATAACTGATTAGTTTCTGCTTTTCTGTGTAAAATAGTAATATAATACAATGCTGTATTACACAATGATTGAGATTTGTGGTTCTCCCATTGTCATGACCTGGCAATATTCAGGAGAGGAGAACATATAAGAACAGAGCCCACAAATTCAGAACAAAAGTAGGCAGTCCCGCATGCTAAATTCAGCCAGAAAAGAATCTTGCCTATTTTTTGTCTAGAAGTGAGGTGGATGAAAGTTGTATGGGGATGTTAGAGTTAGCTTTTCTGTTTATCTGCATTTTTCTGCACCATACATCTAGATAGGGCAGGAGGGAACTTGATAAAAAAGCATGATTTTCAGGCACCATTTCTTTTGAGGTTTATTGCAATATGATCTCCATGTTCTTAGTATAAGATGAGACGGTGTTTCTAGACTGTGAAGGACACAGCTATTGACTTCTTTTGTGGTTTCTTTCATCCAGGAGTTGTTTTGCCTTTGTGTGGACAAGCCTGTGTCAACCCTTAACCCCCAGCATACTGTGTGTGGTGTAAGGTGGTGTAAGGTGGTGTAAGCTCTGTGCCTCCAACCTGTGCTCCCTTCTGTGTCTAGATGAACTGATTAATCTTCCCTCTCTGATATGGTATAGAGGGAAGGGTCTATTCTGAGGGCTTGAAAGAAAGGGGGTTTTTTTCATAGATAGTAATGATGTGGGGGAAGAGTTTTCCAGCCACATCTACAGGCAAGCAGGAGGGAGATGATGTTCTGGTTATGATGATATTGCCTTAGCGGTCATCTAGTCTCTTAAAAAACTAGATAGCAATGCAAAAGGAAGCATCTTCCAAGAGCTAGTGGAAGAAAGATAAGGTTTCTTGTGCCTGGCACTGCAAGTGACTGGTAGTGCCCTCTGCATGGGCATAATCTGTGCTACAGAGGGTAAACTTCTCAAGGGTGAGTTCAGAGCTAGCTCTGGTAAGGTTTGGGCTATGAAAATCTTTTGCCTCATAGAAATAACTAAAGAATCACAGCCACATTGAATAAGATGTAATGAACCACAGAATCATAGAGCATTCTGAGTTGGAAGGGACCCACAAGGATCAAATCCAGCTCTTAAGTGAATGGCCATAAAGGAATCAAACCCAAAACCTTGGTGTTGCTGGCACCATGCTCTAACCAACTGACCTATCTCAGAGTCACTTACGAATGAGGAAATTCATAACAACTCATCTCATTAAAGAATAGTTCTTATCTTCTTTCATGTATCTGAAACACAATTATTATTTTCTTGCTGACTAACTGAGAAATTGTACTGCAAGGACAGTATTGGAGAAGCCAAATGTCAGGATGTGCTAAGTCATTGCTCAGAATAAGGCCCACCCTTGTCCTGGTTTTGTATGTAAGGTAGGAAGCTAAGCCTGACAGCATGAGCACTGTGACATTAATGAACAGAGGACCAAAATTAGATGCCCATGCATGAGATAGATAATAAAAACCCCAAAGCACAGCTGAATTTAAGACTCCATAATGTCTCCAATTTAACATTTCAATCATTTCTGCATAGCAGACTTTATATTTCAAGCTGGCAGAACTCATTACACCCTTGAACTTTTACAAGAACTGAATAACAAAAAACATTCTTTCTTGGGCAACCAGATTGTCCCTCAATGTCCCAGGCCTCAAAAACCCAAAGCCTATAGACCCAGGTCAAAATCTACTGAAGGCTATTTTCTCAGTTGACCTAAAAGCAAATTTTCTTCTCATTTCATCCTTACAAGAGGACAATAATTCCATTGGCATCAAGATTTGGTCCTAATCATCATTCAAGGCCATCAAGGTTTGGCCCTGAATAAAGCCTTTTCCTAGTTGCTGTTGTTCTAATAGAGAAGAAACTGACCTGAGCTCAGGGTTTGTCCCTTGATATCAGAAGTGTTTTTCTAGGGTTTTGTCCAGATTGTTCCATGCATTTTAATGTAGAAAACAAATACATTTAATTAAACTTAAGAAAAAAAAGCAAAAGTGATACAGAAAACCTCCAGGGGTAAATAAAGATGGGCAAGTTTACCTAAGTTAGGGTTTTGAGTGAGTATCTCAGTAGGAACCTGCATAGGCTTGTCACTGTCAGCACAGCAAGCTGTAGAAAGAGATTTCTATGGGTCAGGTGTATTAGGAGCCAAAACTAAATGTATAAACTTCTGCAGTAAAGCAATCTTTATCTTGTGTTTAAAGGAAAACAAAAGAATCTAAAAAGAATTCTGTCTGGTGTATCCAGGTCCCAGGCCAGACCCCAAATGCTACAGTCTCTGAATTAGAAAACCTTTTTATTTCCCTCCTCATTACCTCTGATTTTAAAATTCAGAAATGCACACATTAAATAGATAAATTATTTTTTTCTCCTCAACTGACCTATGGTACTCACTGTAAAGTGTGTCTTTGATACACAGGTTAACCTCATAACCCATGCCATAAGGCAATTTTTTTAAATGTAGATTTTGCAACATGAAAGGAATAAAACGCCTCAATTTGCAAATTTAGCTTTGAAATAGCAGAACTTCTGCAGAGTACAGCTATTGTTTTGACCCAGTTTCAGTTCAATTAAAAGTTTTTGTGTAGACATGGTTTAATTTTTGGTCTCTCATGCTTCATAATAACACTTCAGGCAGCCAAGAAAGAAAATTTATGCTTCACTTCTCATCCACAAGATGAAAAAGAGGAGCTAAGAAAGTCTCATATGGGAAAATAATGGACCTTTCTGTAAAGAAGTAGGAGCCCCTCTTTTTTTTTTTTTTTTTTTTGAGTTGCAGAGTTCCTCTCCACACCTTGCAAGGAAATTTGGGATCCAGAAAGGAATTTATGCCTTCTTTCTACACATGTGCTCACTGGAGTACATCTACTCACTTGAATGATTCTGAGTTAGAGATTTCCAGACTATGCAAACCACTGCCCAATGCCTTTTCTTGAGTCCATGTGTTTTCTCCTGAAACAGGTCAATGCAGACTAGTAGCCCTGCCCCTGCTCTCTTAAATGCTCAGGGATTTTCTTCATAGTATATTCATAACTGAGAATCTCCTAGAAGCAGCAGGTGTTTGGCAAACCAAGTGTAGAATGGAAAAGACTTCTTAAAAGCTTTTCTCCTCATTGATATGGGCTGTAGGACTTTATATAGAAATAACCCTTCAGGCAGCTTAGCTGCATACCCCTCTCTGCACTTTGTAGACAGAATTCAGTCTATTTGTTCTATTAAAATAGTGGTGCAGATCTTAAATATTAATATCACATTATTGGAAAGAGAGACAAATTGGCATAAGTAATCTTGTTTTCAGAATGCATTTAGTTTAATTTTTAAACCCTGGAGATGCTTTCAGGAAAATGGATGTTCTGATAAATGATGTTGTACCTGCAGGAAAATTCATTGATTGATGATGTGTAAGTGTTCCTAACTTCCCCAGCCTCATGTTGAAGAGGTTTACTTGTTTCACAAATGTACTGTTTCAGACTGATTGAATGCCCAAAGAGAGCACACATTGTTGTGCTTTCAGGTTTGACATTGATCGATTGAAGAAGTCAGGAACAAACTATCAGATGCAGCAGGCATCGGCAAAGTATCCACAGCTTTCAGGAACAGAAGTGCCCAGAAGTCAGATGATTCAGGGGATGGAGGCAAAAGAAGGTGTCTGGGAAGAGGGGAAAATTAAATGGCAAGGATCATTTATCTGTGCTTTTCTGTCTCAGAGAATCTGGTACACTACCTTTTATCCAGAGGCAAGAAATAATGTTGTGTTCTTTGTTCACATAGTAGCTACTCAGAAAGCTGTAGAATAACAATATATGAAAGTTAATAGAAATATTTAAGCCTATTAGATGGGATTAAGGATTGTCTGTGTTTCCACAGGTGGCAAAAAAATTAGCCACATGCTTCCCAGTTGTCCTCCAAAAAGCCTATATAATTGACTTTTTCATGGGTTAGAAAAATGTCTATAGTTTTGCTGTTGTATCAATATCTCTGAAATACATATACTCTAAATATAGCCTTGTAATGCAAGGCTTTGAATACAGTTAACATATCCAAACAAAATTTTGCTTTTTTTCCTGCATCCTGTAGCTGCTACTGAAATTTAGAGGACTATTTGTGGCACAGTATGGTTCCTTTCTCTATGATCTACTCAGGTGACGTGATAAAATGATCAGGTATTTGGATTTGTAGAAAAGAGCACTACATCCTGAGAAACATTTTCTTAATTGATACTTACTGTAACATGAAGAAGCATGTTTCTTATTAACATGGGTACCCCACCACATGGAGCCATACAAACTAATGCATGTAGAACAGACCGAGGATAAGGTGCAGAAAAGCTGGCATCCATCAGGATGTAGGAACAAGCAGTGCTCCCCTGGCTGCATCTTGGTGAAGTACAGCAACTGCTGGCCAGACATTTTAGTAGACTCACTGGATGACCAGTGACTGGAATAAGTAGGTCAGAAGAGTTGCCTAGGTGTAACTTGGACAGAATTTTTCCAGTGCACACATATGGATTTGATCTGATGTAGGGAAGAATTCCTGCCTGTAGTTCATGTGCCAGAGGAGTCTTATAGCTATGCCAGCAATAACACTGCTGTAACTGCTTCTTCAGTGATGCACAGAACTTTTATAAGTGGCTTGCAAAATTTAAACCTGCAAGATACTGCTGTCCTGTTTTCACCTTCTGAATTGCCTCAGAAATCCAGCAAATTTGAAAAACACATTTTGTTGCACAAATACCTTTGTATAAGTCTGATCCAGGGAAACATTTCTGTAGTCCTTGTATTGAATCTAGCTGGGATGGAGCTTATTTTCCCCATACCTTTCCTCACAGTGCTGTGCTTTGTATTGGTAGCTAGAAAGGTAACACACCAGTGCTTTTGCTACTGCTGAGCAGTGCTGGCAAAACGTCAGTGCTGTCTCTCCAAGATTGAGGAGTGGACACAACCAGGACAGCTGACCCAAACTGACAAAGGAGCATTCCATACCATATGATGTTGGCTCAGATATGAAAACTAAGAAAATAAGGAAGAAGGACTGGCATTCATTATATACAATGCTGCTCTTCTGGAGCAACCACTATGTGGGCTGAAGTCCTGCTACCCAGGAAGTGGCTGGGAATCAGATGCTGATAGGAAGTAGGGAATAAAATAGGTTTTTTTTTCCATTTGCTTGTGCATGTGCAACCTTTTGCTTTTGCTTTAGTAAACTGCCTTATCTCAACCTGCGAGTTGTTTTCCATCTTAGGTTCTCTGTCCTGTCCAGCTGAGATGGGGGAATGATAGAGGGGCTTAGTAAGCACATTTATGTAGCCAAGAAAAGAGTTGTACTTGAAGCTCCCCCTTCATTTTTACTTAAGAACATTTCACTAGCTGTCTTCATGTTCCTTTCTTCCAGACACTGCATCACTTAATAAATTCAAATAGAACATAGCTTCATTCTTTATCTATTTAACACAGCAAACCCAGGCATTGTATAATAAGATAAATTATATTCCAGTATTTTCTTTAAAGCTTCATCTTTATTGCACAGTGCTTACAGAAAATGAGTTGCACAGGTAACAAGCTATTAATTCATCTCATCTACAACAGCATAACTCTACTGATAACAAATTTAGAAAAGCAAGCACAGATGTTTTTACAGATGATGCCACCAAGATTATCCCTTTATGTTTATGTTTTTAACATATAAACATCAGGCCAGCACAATACAGGTGCCTGGACTGATTCTGAGGTGATGGGTTTGGTTTATGATCGTCTGGCAGGACAGCCGTAGTCAGAAGCAGCTGCTAGTTTAAGGATGGCTTCAACAAAAGCCTTGTGTCCATATCTAAGCCAGCTATTTTCAATAAATAGTAAAATTTATGATGGAGTTAGGCTTCAGATCAACAGAATATACTGGCTTTAAATTAAATAGGTTGTAGTGCATCCTCTATATGTACCCTCTATAATGATAGGGCTAACAGTTGAAGCACCTTCTGGCAGGAGAGTAAGTCAATAAATGTGAGTAAACTAAAATAAGCTGTGGTTTGGAAAGGACAGCAAAACTAAGACTGAAATGAGGGAACATTTCTCCATGTAAGTGCCAGTCAAAAACAGCAGCATCTGGTTTTGAGATTAAATGCTGAGATTAAAATTGCATTCTGCTTGGTGTAGGCAAATAATCTAGAATCCAGAAATTGTTTCAGTACTGTGAAGTTGACTTTTGAGATAATACTGTCTATTTAGTTGCATTTGAAGCTAGCATAGCAGACATTCTCATTGTGAAAGAATCACACTGTGGATCAACTACATTGTAGTCTTGGTCAGCAAGAGGCTCCCAGTGTGGGATAGAAGTGTTACAAAGCAGTCTACACTGCTTATGTATGAAAGGGTAAGGCAGCTGTCTCAGTTTGAGACAATTTGTAGGGGTGGTGATCTTGGACAGAAGTCTCCTTCCTCCAATTCCATACACCTGGTTCTCTCCAATACAGAGAGAGATGTAAGTGATGGATATAAGTGAAAAAACTCTCTTTACCAATAAGAAATCTAAACAACAATACTGATAAAATTGGGTTAAGTTAGCCAGAAAATTCCCAAGCTTCTGATTACCGGACTCATCTGAGATGGTAGCTGGCCTCCCCCATCCATTAAAACCTGGCAGGAACAGTTTGGAGGGTCAGTGCAGAAGTGAGACTGCAGTACCAGCACAGGCAGTTGGAGCAGGGCTGTGGACCCCCAGGTGACTAGAAGTACCCAAGAGATACCTACTGAATCCAGCGATAAGCGCTGGTCACTGCAACTCCAATTGTAGTTGTAGTCCCAATTCACTGAGGTGGTGGTAGAAGCCCCGTGTTGTAGAAGTCACTTGTGCTGAGGGAAGGAGACCCTCAGTCTGCCAAGTGAAATCTGAGTGTGTTTTTCATTTGGCTCAAAGTAGGTGGGAATGCCTCTGGTACCTCCCCTGGGATGGGGAGTTCTTCGCTGGATGATTAATACTGCATCACAGGACATTTCAAGAGTCTCTAACACCTTCTAAAATGCTATGGCTGCCTGTTATGTCAACACAGGCCTTTATGGCCATTGGCAGAGATTAGTATCTTCAGGCCATGTGTGTGAGTTGACGTGACGCCTCCTGAGGCTGTTGTCCCAGTTGAGTCATTTGTGTAAAGGCAAAGAAACAACATGCAGATTGTAGCCTGAGGTGGCAGGTGTGCACACCCTCAACACCTGGATCAGTCATCAGCACTCCGGTTTTTTCACACTTGTGGATACACTCTTCTAGGATTATAGAGTACCACCCTTATCTTAAGTCCCTCCCCACTCTAAATTAGTAGGTATATTTTGAGAAAAGAGAAAAGGTGTATACCAGAGTCTCTGTGTAACCCAGGACACAGCTCACCCAAGTACTGTGGCAGAGCTGTAAAATCAACAAGCAGGTCTGCAGCGTGACAGGTCAAATAAGTTCCTTATTTAGGCTTGGAATTTCATCTTCCATGTGAAAAAACAGAGGTAATTTACCGGAATTTTCATCTCAGAGTTTTATTTCTATTGTGTTTCCTTGTGTTGATGCATGCCTCTCCAAGAGAGCTTAAGTTGTTACTTTGGTATGTTTTATCAAACATACTCTATGTTAAAGAGGATTTCTTCCTTTCTTCACGCCAGAAGGTGACTATTGCAATATTGAAATTGCAGTTTTTACTGTGAAGCAAAGATCAAATAAAGCAAAGTCAAAGCTGTAGTTTTATTCAAAGCTACATGAACCTGTATGAAGAACACCATCTTTGCTTTTGCCTTTCACAAGACTTAAAAAGAAAAATAATTTTATTTCAGTTTCTGAATTAGTTTTATTTCTAGTTACTTGAGCCTGGCAATCTGCTATTTCTGTATTGTTTTTTGTTAGGGTGAAAAGTGTATTAGACTATACAATGCCTCCCTGTGGAATCTTTATGCTTCTTCAGCATAACAGTGCAATGTGTTTTTGAAATTACCTTGAGGCACTTGAACTCAAAACACTGGTATGTCTTTCTCTGCTTTCCCTAGCACATAAATTTTCCTGCAGTGCTGTACTTCATGGTACTTTCTAAAATAGCTAGACAAGTGAAAATTGTTTCTAATTCATCAGTCCTTGTAGCTAGTGATAGCCTAGTGAAATAATAAATTTAGATTTTTTAGTCAGCTGGAATGTCACAGAAGTTATAGAAATATAAACGACTCAGCACATAGATGAGTGTACCATGAATAAAAGCATAGGATCTCATTCCAGAGCAGTGGATTTTGTACATTTCTTTGCTAGCCATTTCTTCAGACTGATGGCACTAACTCACTGAGTGTGCCCATGAGGAGATTCAGGTGTGTCATTCATTCTAGTGACTGTACAAACAAGGAGAACTAACAGCATATGTCCAAGAAAGCAGTCATCTGTAATATGTTTCTTGCTGACAAATAGTAGAAATGAAAGAACTTGCTCTTCCCAGGGAAAGGAGTGTTAGAAAGTTATTGTTTCCTTGCCAGCCACAAAATCAAAGTCTGCTTTACTTTCTCTGTTTTGGTGGGGTTTTTTAACAGTTAGAAAAGAGGGAGAAAATGTCTACTTGTCTTGATCACTTGTAAACAGTGATGGGGTAAGATACTTAATTCACACTGCTAGATGATGACTCGGTGATCAAAACATTCTTTTGTGCTGAAAGAGCAATCCAGTCTTAGTTTCCAGGATTATTTTCTTAATCAACTTCATCATCCTCTGATACATAGGGAGCAAAATCATTTACTAATGAAATGTAATAGCAGATTCTAGAGGGAACTGATAAAATGCTTGTTAGGTGTGTTCACTCAGACTCTTTTCAGGACAAACGGGAAAGTTTAAACAGGTAGAAAATCTTAAAATACCTGACTCTGAACATTTTTTAAGCTGTGAAATTCTCAGTTATTATTTAAAATAAAATGGGCTATCTAAACTCTTTTTTTTTTTTCCGCACTATTAAAGTTTTCATCATCTGGAGAGAGAAGCTTTCTTATTTTGCCAGTGATACACAGAACACAAGTAAGGCGATATATATGACTACTGCGAATCTGGTACTTTAGAATTGCTTTTGAAATTGTCAGCCATCAGTACTGAGCTTAATGTTTACAGAATATGTAAACTCTACACATACATGATTTTAAAATAAATACACTTGCTATATTAATGACTCATTCATTCATCATGGCTAGGCTTCACGAACGAAGATTTACAAGGGCTCTACCCATGCTTGCTACAAGCACGCTGGTGGCTAAA
>JAWWEE010000085.1:31133677-31153013 GCA_035221455.1 Xenops minutus
ACTAAGTAAAGAGACAAAGAAACCATTTTACAACACAGTAAAAGATTCAGTTTTTAAGACACCTTAGCTAGTTTTAAGCCTATCACAACATGTAACATTTGAAAATATCTGTCCATCACCTAAAGGTACTTTTGGTGAACATGGAATTGGCCTTGTGTATGTGAGGCATGGTTCACATTTGTGGGAATGGAGGTGAGGACTATGCACCATAGATCTTCCTCTTTGGCTAGTTCCATGACAACACCCTGGAAACCACTCTAGTCTGTTCTGATGGTCAGTGCAGAACAGCTATGTCCTGAAAGCAATGAGCTTTAATTTTTTCTAATGCACTTTTCTGTTATGCCCCTCTCTGCTACCTTAAACTGCATCTCAACTCAAGAGATCATCTGAGCTAGTTAGCAAATGCCAAATGTTCCTGTTCCCCGCTGTCAATTTTTAAATGCACTGACATCCTTACCCTAATCAAGGTGTTAGTAAATTGTTAAATCCTATTTTGTATCATCAGGTCCCAGCTTAAATTTTAATGCCATCCCACAGCTAATGAGCCAATAAGAGCTGTATCTGATGTTTGAAATCCCAGTGGTGCTGCATCCCAGAGTTTAGTGCATACGTTCCGTGCAATTCAAAAAAAGAAAAAAAAAAAAAAAAAAGATGTTTCCAAAAGGACAGTAATTGTTTTATTTCCCATGTTGTCCCCTTGATCAAATCTTAATTCTTCAAATATATTCAAACATTCTATAGACTTAGAAGACTTCAAAAGAGGTAAAAAATTTCAATTGTAAAATTTACTTTGTAATGATTTTTAGCTAAGGTTACATGCTGATAAAGCTAGGCAGATGTCTGATTAGTGGAATACATGCCCTGAGTTTTCAGTTTCCTGAAATCTTATGATTTAAACACAAGGCAGTTCCCAGGGTCATCCTTCTTGCCTTCTTGAAAACTGGCACAACATTTGCCAGCTTTCAGTTGACCCCTCCAGCCTCTCAAAAACTTTACAAAATCATTGAAAGAGGTCTTATGATGATATCAGCCAGATCTTTGCATATTCTAGGATAAATCCCATCAGACCTCATAGGCTTATAAAGATCCATATGGAGGAGTAAATCATGCTTAAGTCTAGGTCAAAACCAAAGAAGTATGTTTAAAGTTCCCTTCTGGCTTTTGTCTCCTGTCTCTGTCTGGTGCCTTGTTCAAATGGGGGGTAGGGTTGGGTTGTGAGGTGTGTGTGAAAGGCTATAGGTTTTGGCAGGGTTTCTTTATCTAATGGTTAATATAGAAAAATAAGAAAGGCGTATTAACTCCTCACCCCTATAAACTGAACCTCTATGAGATATATGCTCTTAAAGCATCCTGCTGATTCATGTTTTCAGGTCTTTGAAATGTTCCAAATAAGTGGTGCAGTTGGTGGAAGCAATCACTACTGGAAAGTGGCTATAGACTACTCGGTAAGTAGAGATCTTAGAAATGCTGCTTGCCAGTCTGGTTACTTATAAACCAGTTAGGGATGCCCGTCCAGGTGCAGCATTCTTTTGTACTGAGAAGAATTCAGCATTTCAGCCCCAGGTGTAACAAAGCTGGCACAAAGTGCTCACAGCTGGTCAGGGTGAACCAAACACAGCGTGCAGTTATTGCAGTTATTCACCACAAAAATCTGGGGACAGAAACAGAGCTGAAATCCCCCTTCTCTAAAATCTGAATGTATTACACTGGCATATTTAACACATTTCTAAGTGGTATTTGTAGTCTTCTTTAGGACAGATAGGTTGAATATTTAAGTCAGGGTAATGTCTTTTTATTTCCTAGGTGTTCAAGGGGACATTTCAACCAACTGCTGCTCAAGACTGCCTGTCCTTTTGAGCATCTTAAAGTAAATTAGTAGGTCGGTTTGGGGGAGGAAATGTCTGTGGCAGATCAGTGTGTGATCTGTGTTAAATGTTTCGTTGTCACCAGAGTGGTGCCGAGATCTGGTTTTCTGTGGAGGGCAGCTGAGGTTGTCAGGCCCTTGGGCAGCTCAAGTGTTACATAACATATATGATGAATTCTGCTCAGAGTCAATGCCTTCCCCCAACCACCTCAACTTTAACAGTAGTATATGACAGTGTAAAATACTCTGGTATGTTCAACCTGTTCTTGCACTGTTCCTTAGGCATCTTCTTGAAAAACAAATACAGGTTAGATGGATAACAAATATATCTGACCTGGTCAAATCATCTTATCAAGAAGTTGGGAAGATTACAAGGGTCCTTGCCAGTCTAAGAGTACTTGAACAGACAGTTCTCGTTTCCTAGCAAGATGTCTTACTGTTCCAAGACCATTAGAAAATACAAAAGCAGGAAGTATAATTAGAGTGGGGCAGTAAGTGAGCAAGACACAATTTGCTCTCAATGACAAAAATCTTCCTTGTGGAGAAAGGTGGGTAAGGGAGTCCCAAATTATATTTCTTTCAGACATACTGAATGTAACAGAGACATTAGAAGTAGAGACCAGAACACAGATCTTCCTGTGCTCACTGGCAGTGGGTTGAGATTCTTGTGCCAGTTGTTTTTTTGGGCAGCATGGGTTGAGATTCTTGTGCCAGTTGTTTTTTTGGGCAGCATGATTTTTGCATTCCTTCTGCTCTCCCTCTGTGTAGTGGCTCAAACTTACATCAAGATGAAGAATGATTCTGGTATGGTATGCCCGATGACTAAAGTATGTCCTGTGAAGTTAGTGGGCTGAATTCAAAATACAGTCCAAAGCCCACAGCCTGTACATATCCCATATCCTAGGTAAGTGCTATGAATACTGTATCAGTGTACTGTTGCTTCCTTCCCACCTCTCTTAAAAATGTTGGGTGTTTTTAACTCGTCCAGAATCAGGGCTCAATACAGCTTTCTCTTCACAGTGTTTATAAGTCCCCATTATTACTCTTCAAAATCAAAATTAATGTCATTAGTCAGTTAATAGAATTTCTAACGTCTTTTTTTTCTCCCTGGATGCCTGAATTAAAATCCCACATCCTCAATACCTCCACTGCATAATAAAATTTCACATGCACAGAGGCAAAACCATTCAGTATACAAACATTCCAATGATGAGTGCTCCAGCTGTAACACATCTCTCTATAGATGCAAGAGCACACTTGCTTGATTGTTTACCTTTTGTAGCAGCATGTGAAAACTGAAGTATTTAATGCCCTGTCTCCCTCCCTTCCTCTCACTCAGAATTTTCCTGCACATGTTTGATCTTCCTGTATTTTTTGGCTGCCATGCATGAAATCTATGTTAACTCTGATTTCCTTCTTGGTTATTTCTGTATGCATGTTTTTAAGAAGTGAAAAGTGCCCCAGTATTTTCAAAGACAGCTGGAACTGAGAAAACCACAAAGTATCACAGACACAGGCCCCTTTATTTAGGAAAAATATTAATGGATTTATATAGTAAATAAAAACACAAGTTAAAAACAATGAAATTATTTCAAAACAGAAGTTATTAGTTTTATCAAATCTGCAATTTCACCAGCCATTAGTCTTTCCTGTTTCAAAAAGGATATCTCTTAACTTCATGGCTTTGTGTAACAGAACAAATTCGAAATTTTAAATGTATCTTGCAGTACATTTATTGAGAACTAAAGTCTACTTACAGAACCCATCAGAAAAATCTCACTGAAGCTCTGGTCTCTTTTGAATTTTTCCTCCCACACTTCTTAACATTGATTTACAAACACCAAATCAGATATCAAAAAAACAGTTTCCTTGATTTTTGCTAGTATTAGATTCACTTTTTCTCCTTTGTGAGAAGTGCATGTGCATATTCATATGACATGGGCTGTGTAAATAAGAATCTTTCACAAGAATGCTAGGTATAAGGGATATTTCAGAGGCATTTGAAGACTGCAATTCACTTTAAATTCAGAGTTAATTCTGTGTCTCTCAAGTTCAGCTATGCTAGATCAGTCCATAACATGCTCAGAAAAAAAATAGTGTCCACCTGTAAGAAGTCTAAATTTAACATGTGACTTACTCAGTTATTTCAAGCATAATGGCAATATTCTTTTATGTAATGCATCTTAAAATTTTATCGTCTCCTGCAAACACAGCATTGTCATTGGCATTCTACTATTTCACACAATGTTGCAATAAAGCAGAATTAGGTAATGCAATAAATTGCTGGAAAACATTTTTTCTGTGTACACTATATCAACAAAGATTGCTCAGCAGTTAAGAAAAACACAAACCAATAACAACAAAACATACAGTAAAGTACTTTGATCTACTGTATGTCTAGACTAAACTTAATTTGGTGCAATTACTACTCTTGTTCAGTGAGTGCTGATGCTTGTACTTTTGTAAATCACAGCAGAATTAACTTTCAAAGTACAGATTTTTATAAGGAGAAATAGGGTATTTGAGATAGTCTACCTATGAATTTTCTTGTGCAAGCCAAGGATTGGTCTTTGTCTCCCACAGAACAGGCACAAATCTCCATTGCTCTGTCCTTTGATATCTCTGCACCAAACTGTGGGGCTAGGGAAAATTTGGGGTTAATTAGCAAAGAGACATCACTCAAATCCTGGTTCACTTATGTGTCATTTTCCTTGAGTTAATAAAAAGGAAACTTCTTTTCTTGGTCTCCGCACTACATTTGGTCTGTAACCTTCTCTGACGGACCTTCACAGGAAGCTCTTTGCCCAGTGAAAATGATGTAGTAGGTGACCTACATCTCTCAATGTAATACACATACACTCTGTAGTCCAAAATACAGTGTTTGCTACAGGGATTAGAAGTGAAAGGATCCATTATTTCACTTGTGACACAATTGTCTTTGCAAATTAAAATTAATTTTTAGCCTTTGTGCTTCAGTCAAGTTCTGAAATAGGTTACTTTACAGATTTTCTTGGAATTGTGTTTCACAGCCAAGCATGTGAAAAGCAAGCATCAGAAAACATTGCTTGATATTCAACTAAAGCATTCTCTTTCTTTAAGCTTTTTTTCTGGTTCCTGGTAATGATGGGAATGGAAACCACAAATTATAGTAATCTGACAGCTTCTTTTAAAAGTTTAAGACCTAGAATTGTTTACTGCACTTACAAAGGTTTTAAAATTAAATCCTCTTTGGAATCACACATATTTTTCTTCCAATCTAGGAATGGCCATTAGACCATCCAATATTAACTTTTCTCCTAACAATTAAATCTTATTAGACAGCTTTTTAATGTGTTTAAATTGCATCTCAAAAACAAAGGTATTGAACTGTGTTAAAACCACCACACTGGGAATACATCTTTCCTCTTGGCAGAAAAAGACTTGACTTTCATTGATATAATTAAAGATGACAATGCCTTCTGAAAGAGCAAGACATCAGAGAAGATACAGTGAATGTTAAATTGTTAAATGGATTTGTTGTTTGCTTTGTAACTTACTGTGATCAAGTGAAAGTTATCAATATAGTGGTGCGTAGATAAAAATTTTCTCAACTAGAAGCCAGTTAGGGAACGATATGAACAAAAACCAATGTGCTGTCTATGACTGTAGCACAGCTGTTTCATGACCGAGACCCTGTACTGTATCTCCTCAGCTGCAGATGGCTATTAGAATCTTAGAATCATAGAATGATGTGGGCTGGAAGGGCATTAATTAAAGAGCATTCTGTCCCAAACTCCTTGCCATGTGCAGGGACTACCTTCTGCTAGATTATGTTGCTCAAAGCCCAGTCCAGCCTGTCCTTGAACACTTTCAGGAAGCGGGCATCCACAACTTCTCTGGGCAAACTGTTCCAGTGCTTCACCACCCGCACAGTAGAGAATTTCTTCCTAATATGATGTAAATCTACCCTCTTTCACTTTAAAGCCATTTACCCATGTCATATCACTATGTGCTTTCAAATGCTGCATAGGAATCCTGTTTTATTGTTTACAAGTGGTAATGGGAGAGGGATGAGGTTTGTTCAGGTTTTGTCAGGCCTGTAGCATTTCTGTGCAATACTGAGCCTCTGCTCAGTAAGTCCTGCAAAGAAACTGCAAATTTCTGTATTCTCCATGTGAATCTCTGATTAATACAGATGAACAAATATACCAGCTGTCATAATACGATTTGCAAAGATCTGTAAAACCAGTGGAGGTGTCTTTCTGTAGAAGAATGACAAGCCAAATTTGCACCTGTTTATACAAAGAGTTATAAATGGTAAGGGTTTGACATGGAATTTTGTGAAATGTCATTTTAAATAGTCTCATCTGTTCCAGAACAAAAGGTGCTAAGTTCAGTCAAAAGTAAACTCTAAGCCAGGTGTAGATTTGCTTCACATTATTTTTAACTCATGCAATCAGGCTTTTGAAATAACAATATAATATTGTTTAGAAAAGATAACCTAATTAGAATTATATTTATCACGTGCTAAAGTAAAAATCATTGCAAGGGCAAAATAGCTCTTCAGATTTCAATCAGGACCTGTCGTTTAGATGGTTAGCTACTTCTGGGTTTGAAATCATTACAGATGAACAATAAATTCCAAGAAATGTTAAGCAAAACTACAGGCTGATGATTTGCTATAGTCTGGAAGTCATACAAACACTAATGTATACAGCTTGTGAAATTACTTTATGCAAAATGATCATTAAAAATATCTCTCAGGTTGACCAAAACATATGTGGTGTATTACTTTTCTTCATTCATGACAAAGTAATTGAAATTCTGATAGATTCCTGCTTGTAAATAATCATGCACTGATGATTTACAATTCTCAATAATATTCATTAAGTGTATTGGTATCTGCATTCTGCTAATTTGCGGGGTGGTGGGGGGAAGGGGGGTGGAAATTAAAAAATCCCTTCAGGGATTTATTTTTTTATTTGTTTAGGACTGCACTGTCTTTTGTAACACTCACATGATCCACGAAGCCTACCAAAAGTCATCCAGAAGGGCATATGTCACAAGGGAAGCAGTTCCCTGCAGTTATTTAGCATAAATATCTTTAGAAATCCTCTTATATTCTGCTATGTCAATGTGATTTTTAGCACCAGTTGAAGATAAATATTGTGTGGAGGCTAACACCTGAGTATATTCAAGAAGGCAATGCATTCACTGTCTCTCTAGACATTATGTTAAACTGATATTTTAGAATCTACAAAGGTAAATCCTGCCAAGTGTAGAAAGCCATGATTTACTTGCTGAGGAGTGAAAGTTAAAAATTCAGTGGTCACTTATAATGAACTGGTCCTTGACCACTGAGATGATGACAGTCATGATTTCTAAAGCTTGAAGCCTGGCATCAGAGCTCACAGGCTCCCCTTAGACCTCTCAGGTGGATTTCACTTCCAAATGCTGGAAGCAATCCAATGCTACGGGGAATGTTACCAGCTGTTTCTTTGGAATTTAAACCATGGTGGCTAGAAAGGCTTTTAAAATGAAACCGACTGTGTTTTCTGTGTGAATCAATGAAGCTAGGTTTTTTAATTTTGTCTGGCAGGGAAAGTGTGCATGCACAAGTTTTCTGACAGGTGATTTCAAGGGGAAGATATGAGGTGGGACCTCAGTGAACTTGGTGGCAGGACTGAAACTTGAAAGAGCAAAGGAGCACTGGCACATGCTTGCCCTTGGCTTACCACCCTGAACTCTCACTGGGAGGGCAGCAGATGCTTCTTTCAAGCTTTGGCTTCCAGTTCAGTATCTCCAGGTGAAGGAGAAGAGGTAACTCTGCATATTTAGAAATAAACAAACCGTCTCTGTCTCACAAATTAACTGTCCTATATTTATATGTGGTATAATTACTTCCCTTACAGGTTGCTAGCCAGCATCTAAAAATATTTTCTTTCAAAGCTTGTGTCATGTCTTTTTGTGCTTTTATTTGAGACAAAGAAAGGGTTAATCACTGACCAGACAACTTTCAGAGGGAATGGTATCTATTCTGAGACAGCAGTTCTTCGAAAAACAACTTCTAACCCCCAACCTCACCTCATAAAACAGCTTCTGATCTGGTTTTAGCAGGCAGACAAACAGCTTTGGCATGATGCTTGCATAAGCACAAAAAGAGGTACTTTCACTCAGGGGACACATCTTCAAATTGAGTTTTAATGTTCCTTTTCTCCTTCCATCTGGACTGTTCTCACTCAGATAGGTGGTTTCAGTGCTTACTCACAGGTACAAGATATATATGAGAGGTGAGAAAAAGTTTCAGAAGAGTGGATATTCCTTTTGTTTTCAAAATAAAAATTGTTTCTAAAGATGTCCTAGGGATCTACTACCTAAAGGCATACTTTTTACTTGGCTCTGTCCCAAAAGCCTTTTGGAGAAACACCAGGGTAATAGTCCTTGAGTGTGCTAGTGTCTTTCAGAGGACCTGTGAACTTCTTCAGGCATTTTGATCAAATCACTTGTTTAGTTTATGTCTCCTTGCTTGGATTTCTGAAATGGAAATTCATTTACTTTCTTTCTTTTTGTTTTTTTTTTTTTTTTCTTTTAAGTACTGTTCTAGTAAACAAAATTTATTGCCAAGTATTACTCTCCTCTGTTAATATTAACATATTGTACCTGTCAGAGACTGAAGTAGTTAATGGCTTAAACATTCTAAGATCACCAAAAGACTGTTATTCACTGCAGTAGACTGAAAAGAAACAGCTGCTCACGCAGCAAAGCCTACCCCTCTCTGAATAGTCTTACTAGGAAAGGACCTTCAGAGCAGGGTGGGATAATCCCTTTTACCATGTCAATGTCCTCCCTTACATGATGACTCTGCTGTGAAAATCCCTCTGGGGAACCTTGAAGGCATTTCACATCTGGCCTGGGCTGTTCATCTCGAATGTTAGACCACGATTGACCATGATCGATGTTGAATCTCCAGAGGTGTCAGACACTCGTGACATGTTCCAGGACATGTCCGGTGACCCTATCCATTGTAAAATTTTCCCCCCACCCGCGAGGTGCATACAAGGCATTCCTGCTTGAGCTTGAAGTGTATAATAATTCATGAAGTTTTTGGGTTTGGGCAGGGGAGTGGGTTCCCCCAGCCCCAAGGGATCAAGGCCATCACTTAGACAGGACTGCAGCAACCACTTCAACCAACGGATGTGGAAGCTGCAACTACCCAGTTTCATGCTGGATCTGATGGATAGTCACTGCATATATGTATATATTAGGACCCTCACCCTTTCTCTTTCTCTCTCTTATACATTTCCTTAAGTGTTACACTTTAATATTGCTGTATTCCTATAGATGATAACACTCCGAATGGCAACATGCCTGTTTATCTCTGAAACCAAATTGTTCCAAAATAAACTGTACATATATATGTTTACAAACACTGATTACTCAGTGTGGTTTCACTTTAATGCAACCCAAGGGGTTTATTAAGAAGAACCTGGGTTACTCTCCCCTCCCAGGGCAGGTCGTATCAGTACTAGTAGATCATTTTCAGAAAGAAAACTACTCAAAGATTTCTACTTCCCTTCCTCCAGTCTTCATTACTTATGTAATGAAGTGCCCTGGTCATTACTGGAAGCACATTGGAAAAAAAACCCCTAAAATTCTTGTGAAAACTCTCTGCAAATTAGTTCAAATATCATGTATGAAAGTTGTATCACCTGTTACTCTAGTGCCACTATTAAATGCCATTAGTGTCACTGCTATACCCACAGGCATGATGCAACATAAAAATCACTTTTATTCATGTCTCATCCAAACCATACCATAGATATGTTTCTGCAGCCTTTTTGTCTCTATGACATCAGACTTTCACAGCCCCTGCAAAAAATGGAAGCATTTGCTTCTCGTGCAGCTGTGTCAATTGCTTGTACTTACTTTTCTTCAGATTAAAAATATGGAATTTTCTGAAATACTACATTGATAATGAAGATATGACTAAAAGAAGGAAAATATAGTCTGTTACCAAAAGATGTTGATATTACAACAGAAACTGAACAGCCATCATTATTTCTTTACTGCAAAGCGTTGCTCAAGCAACACTCCCACTATAAAGATTTTAAAGAAAGCTTCTAGGCTTCAGTTATGCCCTTGTGCACAATAGAGGAACTAGTCATTGCTCAGCTATTTTGCCTTTCAAATAGTATCTGTTCTAGAGAAATATGTTAAATATTTTATATAACAAAGGAATGACAGGCAGAGAAAATCCCACCACAACAACCATCTAACAAAAGATGAGCAAAGCACACCAATTAAGTTAAGAGCATGATACCAATTAACTTAAGAGCATGAGATAAAAATAGAACAGAAATCAAGTCCTTCAGACTGACACTTTCATTTGGCATATTGCTGTGTATTCTATGACCTAGCTTTGCTTCATGTATAGTTAGCAAAAAAACCCATATGGCTTGACATATTCTTGATTTCATTTAACTTCACCTCTCTAAAAATGCTAACTTTGTTAGCATGCTGAAAATAGTACTTGCTATAATTTACTGTGTGATTAATTTTTCATCAGAAGATGAGTATTTTTTCTTTTCTTTCTTAATAACCTAAAAAACTGCTGAGCATTCTGTGCCTTGTGTCAGATTTTCTTTTTACTGTAGATTAGCTAACAGTTATCTTAAAATAATAATGTTAATATGATTTATCACTACCTCCTCTTTGTGTTCTTCAGGTTGGCAATCCATTGTCAAAAAGGTTGTAATCAGGAAGTTTGATAGTAAGGAGGAGGTATAAAATCATCAGACAGAACATTTTCCTTTTTTGTATTTAAATCCAAAGAATGTAGTTTCACCGTATGAATCCTCTCTGTTCTTATGAATGTATACATGTGCATAGAGAGATTCCATGTGGTTCATCTGGAATCTGAAAACTGAGCATTATCATAATTTTTTTTTTTAAATGTAATAATATTATAAATTTAAATGTTTTGTGGTTTTCTCCCCCCAAAAATCACAAAATCAGAGAATATGTGGAGTTGGAAGGAACCCACAAGGATCACTGAGTCTTACTCCTGGCCCTGCACAAGGCCATTCTGAAGAGTCACACCAAGTGCCTCGGAGTATCATCCAAATACTTGCACTCTGTCAGGCTTGGTGCTGTGACCACTTCCCTAGAGAGCCTGTCCCAGCACCCAAAAATGACAGACATCAAATCAGCAGGTAAACCTACGATTTCATATTTGGATGTTTATGTTCCATTGACTCCTCCATTTGTCATGTTTACACAGATGCCCATTGCCTGAAAGCTGTGTCACTTGTTTTGATATTATTAGTGGGTGTAGCCGGTAAGCACTTTCAGTTTGGAAAAAAATGTCCTTCTGCTTATTGGAAAGCACAGCAGGAATTTCAGGACAGCAGTGTCCTGGGATAGATCCTCAGCTAGCAAAAGCATCTGTGAAAGCTAGTTTATGCTTCTTGGGTTGTTTCCTCCCTGCTTTTCATGTGCAGCTGTAATTATGTTGGCAGGCCACATAGGCATGACTGTTTGAACCGCCTTATCTAGGAAGCTGCCTGAGAGTGTTTGAGAGGGAGTACAGCAATGGTTCATAATGTGCAGGAAAAGGCAGCCAAGAAACAATGACTAGAGATTAGGATCATTTTCCAAAGCATAGCATTCAGGCTACACAGCTTTCATTGGGTAAAGCACCACTTTCACATTAAAAAAGGAAAGGTTCTGGAAGAATGTATTTGTAAAGGGTTACTCAGTTACCATGACAAGCTTGTGTTACAGGATGCAGCTGGGCTGTGCTACGCATTTCTTGTCTGTCTTTTTAAGCATGACCAGAAAAGAAGAAAAAAAAGAACTGTGCTAAGATTCTTCTAATAGCATTGAAAATATCCCTTCGCTTTTCAGAGGACTACACAAGGCACAGACTCCTTCTGTCATTTTTGCTGAGTTTATGATAAATAATAAATATTGATTTGATTCAATCCATGAATTAGATAGCAGTAGATAGAAACAGAGATTATGTTGGCATGTGATTCACTTGTTATCAAATGCATGTGCATTTTTAAAGCCTGTTTACATAAAAACTTGGTGGAGCCAAAGGCAAAATCATCTTTCCCCCGGCCGGAGGGGTTGTGGCTGCTAATGGGCCATCAACGGTTGTGTATTTATTGTAATATCTTCAATTAAATTGTAACTCTGATTCATAATCTCTCTGGTAGTGGGTCCATTTCTTCTGCTGGTTTACCTTCAAACCAGCACACAATCTTTTTCCAATAGTCCACATGCAATTGTGGCCAGACAAAATGCAACAAATTTTATGGTAAAAAACAGGTGGTTTTGGAGGTTTGTATGTCTTACTGTACCTCATTACATCTGTGGCTTTAAATTTTCAGGAAGAATATGTCATATCCATGTTAACAAAAAAGCTAGGAAAAATATGTCAGTTAACTTATCTGCAATTAACATGGCTTCCCATGTCTTGAGTCCAGCATGCAATTTTTTTGGTCATAGAAAGGTAGATAATCCCTGTGAAATTATTTTTTAAACATATCACAAAATAGTTTTTAAGGAAATATTTAAACTACTTATTGTAATTTCTGCTATTCTTTCTTTCCAAAGTTAGCACCAGAAGTTAACTATTAAATTAATATGGATCTGTCTTAGCCAAAACAACTCCAGAATGCATTCTTAATATCTCACAAAACATTATGGAACTTTCTAGTCTCCAAATGTCAGAAAACTTTTCAAAGAGAGAATAAGGGACCCTGCAATACAGAATATGCAGAATGTGAAATAACTCCAAGGGCTCATCAAAAGGGGGTAAGTGCACGGGCCATGAGTTGTCATGGAGGAGTGTGATGGAAATTTCTGAGAAGTGTTATTTCTTTCTAGAGATGGAACAGGAAAGAAAATGGGAATATCTAACGTACAATTCCAGCTCCTGTCTTGGCCAAATAAGCTGCTCCTCTCCACTGCTAAATGTGTGTAACAGGATGTGGCAGATGACTGGAAATAAAGAGGGAAAGAAAGACACCAGCTGCAAATTTAGACAGGTTGTGATGATTGGTACTAGGCTACTGATGTGATCTACGGGAAGTCTGTGGAGGAGACTCCACACTACCCTGTAATATAATTATAGCTCTGAGCTTCCATGCTACCACTTTTACTCCTCTCAGATTTGTTCCTCCAGTCCATCTGACATACCCATCTTTTTCTTAATAACTTTATCTTCAGTAGCCAAGTAGGAAGAAGACTGATAAAATCAGCTTTGGTGGATTATTCTGTAAGTAAAGCTTGCACCCCTTTCTTATCTCATGGAGTTACTCACTACACTGTTCAAGAGAGCAAAGTTTATCTGTTCACCTAAGACACTATTTTTCTTGATTAGGGAAGATCTTTTCTGACCTCCCTTTGCCAATAAACTACCTCAACTACTGAAAATAACCTAGGTGATCTTCCTCCAACTAACTCAAGGATACAGATGAAAACATCTTCATGTGTTGATGTGAGCAGTCATAAAGATGGCCCAATTAAAAAGGAAAAAATACTGTACAGAAGAAACTGTCTGATGAAAAATACAGATAGGCCTTCCAGACTGATCCTGAAAGCTTGAGGTCTAGACCTGTGCACCAGAAACTGAAAAATGTAGCTGTCCTCTTGGAATTTTAGGCAGGGTACCTAGAAATAAGAAACATCCTGAGATACCACCAATAAGCACAAAATCAAGGGATTTCAATAGCAGCTTGTTTGAGAAGGTGGAAAACTATCTGGAAAAATAAAACTGCTCTGAAAACATCATCATCTATGGGATGTTGCAAGGTGAAAAATACAAATTAACTATCTGTTGGTAGCTTGAAGTAGGATGTCCTATAGCCTCTTATATCTCTATGTTATAAAAAGTACTTAATTTTTTTACTAAATGGACATTCTGTTTCTCTCTGTGATAACTTTTTGGACTGATTTCCACATGAACTTTCTGTAAGATCTTGGGCTCTCCCTCCAGACTCTGTTTCACAGAAAAATATTTAACTGAGACTACCCCTTATCAGTTTGATTTGTCTTTCTCCCATTTCTGGATTGTTTGTCTCCTGAAAGGTCTCTAATTTACTTTATTTGCTATTATATAAATAATAACTCTTTGCTATATAACAGTAGAAAAATGGGTTCAGGAACAAGAGTCTCTAACACCTACTGTCACATAAAAGCCTATGTCCAGGTCTTGGAAATTTCTTGCCTTCCAGAAGGGTCTGGACAGTGCATCTATTGAGACTGACACTTTCAATTGTACTAAATTCTGAACTCTTTCTGGAAATTTTAAGTATTAGTCATCTTTTCCTGAACATCAAATTTTTAAAATTATAAGACTGACTTCAGGCTGTTATTTGTACTGCCTAAAGCTGCTTGGATGCATTTAGAATTTTGGATTCCATAATATCATGTACAATGAGTCCCCAATTAAAAACATATTATTAAAAAAAAAAGTCCTAATATATATACATATATATATATATATATATATATATATAAAATCTATCTCTTATATGAATACAGATACTGATTAGTAGTACTTTATTAATCTGTTCCACACCCCATGCATTAATGTTTCTATCATAATTCCTTCCAGTATCTTGGTTTTAGCTTGAATGGTGTAATGTATTTGTTTTCTCATTAATGCCATAGAAATGTCTTTGATCATCCTCTCTCTCTTTTTATACAAAGGACCAGGAAGGAACAGAATCACACGCAGTATGATAATGACCAGATGTATCATCAGGTATTTAAATTGCAAAACTGTATTTTTCTTCTGTCTGTATTAATTTTGAAATAAAGGACAATGTTTGATTTGCCTTCTGTTCTGTGCATTCCTATAGTCACTTGCTTTCTTAGGAAACATAAACTCAATAGATAATTCAACTAGATGCTAAGTACTGTGTTCTGGTCTGGCTAACTTTAAACTCTAAAATGTGTTTGGATGTTTAATTGGATTAAAATCTGTTTCCAGCAGAATTGAACACATGATGAATTAAGTTTAGACACTTTTTATTCATGCACAAATTACCAGACTATTAATAATCTCAACATTCTCAATGTGGTGTTGTTGAGGATGTTTGTATTTTTCCCATTATCTTTGCAAAAGCCTTCTAAAAGCTCCATCAGAACTAACTTGGTGTCATTCACATGGGGTTTTTCTACTACATATCTAATAGCGATCACACTGACAAAAAAATGCCCTTGGGGGACCTTTGATTCTGTGAGACACTCAATATCCTTTATTTAGGGTCTGTCCGGTTAGGGTTGCCATGTATGTAACAGGAAGCCTACTTATCTATCAGACTTTTCAAACGTATTCTGTTCTGAGTTACTCTGATTTTTGTTTTCTAAGGCAAATTATTCTATGTGAAAAATCCTGATTTTAAAACAGATCAAGGTATTTTCAGAAATCTGGCAATGTGATAGAATCCCATGATTTCACTTAAAATGCCACCACATTCTCCTGAAGTCTATTAATAATTGTCATCTAAAAGGCTGAAGGCATTCATCAACTACCAGTAAACACATTTGAAAAAGCACATGCAGTTTAAGATTCACATAATTTAATTTGAGTGACACTAACTCACAGTTATCTTTTTATTGAAACTACATTCATTTGGAACAATAATAAAAAATAAGAATGAATATCAGTTTGAGCCAGGTTTCATTTTGGTTCTCTAAAGTATAGAAGCAAAAAGTGGTTTTCTTCATTTTTTCTATGCATCTAGTGACTTTTCTATGACTCTCATACCTTCTGGAAAATAATAATTTTGTATTCTGTCAAATCATTGTGCAGTTCATCTCAGTGAAGAAAAACTAAAGGCATAGGTCTAACACTCTAGCAAAAGTTTGCATGAAAACCACTGTTTCTATTTTAGTATAGCAAAAGAATACATTGTATTTTGAGAATTCTGTGTCAAACTTTCAGGTGGTATGACCAAAGTGCAATTTCTATAGAGCCCTGCCATTCATAATCAAACTCTTATTCTTATATCAGCAAAGGTGAAGTTAGTCCATATATGGGCTCTGTTCTAAAACTATGTTATGCCTCTCCAACAACTTCAATAAAAGAAACGTGTGTTATAGAAAAGAGAATGCTCTACCTAAACTTATTTCTCAAGCTTGGTGTCTTAGGGGTTCTTTGAAAAGCTGCTTCAACTTTCAGATCTGCTTGTCCTCATAGGGTGTCCTCTTATTACAGTTCTACCTGTGCACAGGGATACACCTGTATGATCACATATTAGAATACCCACTAACAAATTCGTATGGGGAAAATTTGTGCAGATATATTTCTGTAAGATCCTTGATACTGTTGGCTATTGAAGACATTGAATAATGAGAGAAGAAAGGATCTGAATCCATAGGTGAGTTAGTAATTTAAAGAGATTTCAAAAACCTTGCAATTACCACATTTCAGGGGTGGATTATCTAGTAGGTATAAAAGGAACCTGCAAATTTATTTACCTATTTACCAACTACTTACTAGATTTGTCTTTTTAAGTCAGTCTGTACTGGCGTCACATCCTCAGTACTAAGCATTCTGGACTATGTATTATCTGCAATGTTCATTTAAAATTCAGATTCTTTCTGTATGGGCTGCTTATTACATTTTAATTCTTCTCTTAACAAAATGTGACTCTGATCTTACACTTGGGACCTCTCACTGCCACCATAATACAAGTGGGTAATAAAAATAATTATGTATTCTCCTATATGTTTAATAGAAATCATAATTAAGAAATTAGGTGAACAGCTGCTAGCTAATATCTTATTCTCTCATGGATTTCTTTCACTTCAGTGTACAAAAAAACTCTGTTTTTAACATGACTATTGAGTTAGGTGTTCAATATTTGTATGGAGAATTTAAAAAAAAAAAACAGACAAACAAAACAACAACAACAAAAAAAAACAAGCATAGAAGCAAATCAATGGAGTGTGCTTAGAAGACTAAAATACGTGCAGAAACATGCTATGACAGAAATCATCAATATTAGTCCTACACAGTTTTGATTTTTCTTACAAAACATTTATGTCACTAAGGATGAGTTTCAGCATCTTATTAAACTATAGTCTAATAAAAAGACAAAGAGGAAAAAAAGACTAAGCACATTTTTAAAAAAGGCACAGATACAGTGGACTGACTGTAAAAAGTGTGTGGATGCCTAACAACGTATTTTTTATAAGGACTTTAAAAATATCTTTATACCTAAGTGCCATTGGTTTTATATGGTCATAGAGATGTTGTGACAACTTTTGTGTTATAACTGTCTGGAGGATGTCTAAAATGTAGACATATGAAAAATGCACATATGTAAGTGGATAGAAAAAGCATTTTAAAATTACTACTTCCTTTCCTCTTTTACTTCTGTTCCCTCTAAAATAATTTCTTTATTTCATTTGCTAATGTAGGTAATGCAATGCAATGTGTCATTTAACACACTATGCCACATCTGATTAGAAGAATCCAATGAAAGGAGCATATGTAAAAATCCAATGCAGATTCCAGAAGCAGAATCAATTGCAAGGAACACAGCTACGCTGTAGCAAAACTGTATATGAACTGTATATGAAGACACTAAATTCATGCAGTTTTAAAATTAAAATGAAATCTGAACATAAATATTGAGTAATTAAATAAATGGAATCAGTGAAAACATCCACTAACTGACTTAATATGTTTGACATAGAATAATTTTACAAATTGCAATTCATAAATATTTTCCAATGGTTTGCATACTACACCTAATTTTTAAAAACAAATTTTTCTGAACTGTCTTTAGAAAAAAGAGAACGGCATGTATAATTTTTATATATGAATACCTAAATAATTTTATTCTGTATATTCAATCTATAGCACTTGGTAGCTGGATTTCATCCCAGTTCAGCATTTTTTTTTATTATTTTTCCCTACATGGTATTAAGCAAAATCTTTCTGTCAATACACGATATTTGCCTCTATATTAAAAGATATAACTGTTGTAAATCAGAGAGGAAATAAATACTAAGTCATCAACACAGTCTGAAATATGAGAAGGCTGAAAGCAAAAATTTCACTCTAACACTGTCATCTCCCAGTAGTGTGCATGAAAAAGTAGTACAAAAGTGGAGAAGGATTAACTCAGCCTGTACCCTGAAAAAGTATTCTGGCTTTATCCAACTAAATTATAACTCAATATTACATACACTATAACATGTCTAAATCTCTTAACATTGTTTTTGTTTTCTTTAAACGTATTGAAACTTTGAAGACATTTAGTTCCCAAATTATTTAGGAAAAAAAAAACAGAACTGATTTCTGTTTAATATTTTTTTTTCTATGTGTGCTTTAGATAGAAACTAATATTTTTCTCTCTGCAATTGTAGAAGTTTTCCCCCATGAGAAAATAAGAAATTTTGCTGCTCCCCATGCTATAGCATGGAAAAAGGAGAAAGGAGTGGCTGAGAGAAACAGCTATGTGCTGATCATATTTTGGCCTCTATATACATACCTTATTTTTAACTTTGCTCTCCCCTCACCACCAAAGACAGTCACACTAACTTCATTTTAAGACATTCAGTGTTTTGAACTTCAAAAACTCAGGACACATTATTTATCTGAGTGCATATTCAGTGAAGTGTTTAATTGTAAACATCCAAATTAGATTATAGAATCAATAAAACTAAAATCTTGTATCCAATATATCATCCTTTTTGCAATTGTCATGTCAGGAAGGGCTGGACAGGACAGATTTGTCAAAAACAGAATCTTTTTAGTAGATATTAATGAAAGAATATTCTTCCACAAGTTAAAGCAATAAATTTAAGGTTCATATACATATGAAAACTATGCGAGCTTAAAATCAGTAGTCTGAATTTCTATACAATTTTGTTCCCATAAAAAGGGATTCCGTTTAAATTTATTCCATGTGTTCTTTACAGTTACATTTGAAAAGTTTAAAGTTACAGTTTAAAACAAGGAATGCTTGCAAACTACATTTAAGGCCTATTTTCATTGATTTTTTTGTTTGTTTGTTTCTTTTTGGTTTTTTTTGTTCTTGTTTTTGTTTGTTTTCTTTGTTTGTTTGTTTTTTCTGAATATCTCAAGACTTTTTTTTCCTCGTACTGAATACTGTATCTTTTTTTTACAGTATATACGAATCATATGAGGATTTAATATCAGTACAAGCACTATAAGGTACTTCCAAGTATGCCAAATGCTTTACCATTTCCTCCTGCCATTCTGACATTAACATTTTTGCCTGTATTGTCTACCTTGTATTTAAAACAAAAATGGAAATGTTATCTATCAAATTGTTTTTCAAACTACCTAAATACCGGATTGTCTGTTGAAACAGTTATCTGCATATAAGTAGTTTTTTTAAAATCCAACTACCTTCTAGCTTATACACTGTTATAGTTTCAATACTCAGTTGGAATTCCTTCCAAAGCTTGGAGGCAACGCCTTAGAACCGATAAAAGGTT
>JAWWEE010000085.1:31161049-31172970 GCA_035221455.1 Xenops minutus
CTAGCTCCTTCTAGCTAGCCCCTATAAAACCCTTTTACCCTGTTTAATAAACGGCCATTTCACCTTATCCCGCGTTTTGTGTGGAGTGGTCATCCCCGTTATTCTGAAAAGGTCTGCGTCACAGGACCTTCTGTGTATCAGTTCATGCCTCTGGTCTTGTCACTGGGCACCACGGGAAAGAGTTTGGATGTACCTTTCTCTCACCTTCCCCTCACCTTCCCTTCAGAGATTTATAAACACTGGGAAATGCTGACACAAACTTTCTCTTCTCCAGGCTAAACAGTCACAGCTTTATGGAATATTCTTAAAAATTCTTGTCCTCTGCTTTTAGAGAACAAAACTGGGTTTGACATCTCTCTCCAGCCAAGTCAAGAATATCTGACCTCCAGCATACAAGCTATACCTGTAACAACCAACACAGCCTGTGGCTTGTTCAGGTGTTGCATTGTCCCACAGGGTTTTTTTCATGTATTTTGTGCCTAATCAGGTGCAATGAGCATTTACATTACATACCTGCCTTTTTGATTTAGAAGGCACTTGTAGAAATGCATAGAATGAAACAGCATCCATACAGGTAAGATGGTTGTATATGCATACTAATCAAATAACACTTACGTGTGAACACAAATCATATCTATTACATGTCAAGAAGGAACTAGAAATCTTAAGTAACATGTTAGAGCCACACCATTATAAAACCTGATTCTTAAGGAACTATTTGATTAGTTTGTATTGCTGTGGTAAATTACCAGCATGGTATTGACTAGTAGCCCCTTCAGCTATATATCATCAGCAAAAAATGCCTTTTAAGAGAAAGGTAAGAATAAGATACCTCAATGCAACTAAGTAGACTGAGAAAAGAGCAAGTATACCTTGTTTGGGAGCTGGAGGAGTAGTAAGGAGTTGATTCTTAAGCTCCAAGGATAGAAATACCAACATAGATTCAGAATGATGAACGATGCAAAATACTAAAACAAAACTTGGATTCATAGGTCCTGTCAGCGCACGACCCCAAAACACTCAAACTGAAAAGACGTAAAAATATCCCACTTATTAAATGGCTTTTGATTTGGGGAAGAATGGGAGGGAGCAAAAAAACCATAACTGAGAATTGAAATAAGACTTTTGTTAAGGCAATGAGCCAAACTGGCCTCTTTCTTTTTTTGTACTTGAAGACTAGACATATTATTAAAAAGCTGGTTCAGCACTCTTAGCTTTATCAGAATCCTAGAAACACAAAAAATAAAGGAACAAGTTCTAATACGAGTAAGACTAGTGGAGTAATTTCATTAAAGCAGAGTTTAAAAGCAAAAAGAGAGAAAGGAAATAAAATTTAAGTATCAGGAAGAACCAAATTTTTGACCAATTACTTCCTGTACAGAAATTAAAAAAAAAAGAGGCAGATGAATGAATGTGCAACTATGTCCATCCATATTCATGCTGACCTTGCACATGCCCAAATGTTTAGACCCATATACTTTGCTTGCAGCCAATAGTCCAACCAGATCAATGAATACTTAAATTAGTTCCCTGATACTTCAAAATAGGAAACTTTGATCTGCCCAAAATCTACATTGTACTGCTTTTCTGAGGAGAAAGACTACCCATATCTACAGACACGCTTATTGGTGCATGCATGGAGGAATAAACCTAAAGTCATTTAGCTTTTCATGTCAGTTTAAAAGGCATGTTGCAAACTGTTTGTCCACAAATTCTGTTGTTCAGAAAACCTAGAATGGTATGAAAGACAGTATAAAGAAAACTACTCAGAGTCAATGATTTTTCTTTTATATGCTCTGCACTACATGATTAGAAAGTGGGAAAAAATGGCAAATCTTATAGCAAGTACCATTATTCAAGGCCATGCAATCAGAAGCACATCCTTCCAATGATTTCATGTGGGCAGTTTGAGTCTTGTTAACTAATGTAATTTCCCACGGTTTCTGTCTAACTGCAATTCCCATAGCAAGCATTTTATCCAGAAAATAGATAACTTTCTTTTTTCTGCTTAGAGCAAATTGTAATGAAGAATAACTTGACTAATGATAAAATAACTTCAGCACTGGTCATAGAAAACTTCAAATCCCTTCAACTATATTTGACAAAAATTTAAGACCCCCTTCTAATGAATAATTGTGGCTTAATTAGAAATACAGCTTTCAAAGGTGAAAACTTGATTTTCCGGGGATAGTTTATATTTTTTCATTTATATATCAATAAATAAATACATATATATTTGAACACCTATCAAACATATTTGAGGAGAAAAAAGTGAAAAAAAACCAAATGGCCCTCAATTATCAATAATTTCTATTCACATCCTTGCAGTTCTTACTTAGATATGTTGTTATACCTTTTGAATAAAACTTCCTACAGAAGGTACAAGCATCTGCTTTTACATAGAATTGGTAATGGTTTATTTATCCACAGAGCTAGCCTTCCTTAGTTGCAGCTGGTGCTATTAGCCATAAACACTGTCCAACAGCTTCTTGATTACATTATTTTCAGTTTAATAAATAGACAACCCTTGTTTTCTTTGCAAAAATAAATTCCTGCTGTAATAGCATGAAATGAAACAGTGATGTGAAATTGCCTATAAACTCCATCATGACCTTAATTAATTTGGTAGTAAAATTGGGATGGAAAAAGGGATAGAATAAAACCAAGTGTAAACCAGTAAAGACGAGACTTTTTTTCTAAGGAGAAAGGTAGCACGTGAAAATATTCCTCGAGAAGCTTCTTTTAAGAAGTTAAATGAGGGGGAAACTAACAATTTTGTTCCTTATTCATACATTTATGTGGTTGTTTTTCATATCTCTCTGCACCTTATAAAGTTGACTGAATGAAGATTACAAGCAGGGAAGTATAAACTGCCTTATCAGTGAAGTTATAGAGAGCAAGCATATCATACTACTCAATGATAAAAAAACAAATCATGGACTTTGAAAACATCAGAAATATATTTTGTCCTTTTTTAAGCTTAATAAAACCAGGGCAAAACCAGTGCAGAACAAAATTTGATGTTATATCAAATTTTGCAGTAACAACTCATTTTTGGAGTCTGAAGTTCATTTTTGTCCCATAAGATTAAGCTCAGAGGAGCAGAAACAGTAGTATGCAGCTATAGGAGAATTAGCAACTTGAAGCATGAGAGCCAATGTGAGGCTGGGGGAGTGTGTCAAAAATAGTAACAACATGGTCTCCTTCACTACTAGCTTCTACACATCAAAAGAAATCACCATAAATCTTCCTCACATGATAGAGAATTTAAAGAAGGAGAGGCGGGGGAGTTGCCTGCTGTGTCAATGATGGGAGTGATTGCACGCAGTTATCTCTGAAGAACAGCAATGTGAGGACTGAGAGCTTATGGGTAAAAAATTGAGAACAAATCAACAAAGGAAATTTTGTGGCTTTTGTCTACTACAGGCCACCTGATTGAGAAGAGGAGGTTGATGAAGACCTCCTTTGTCAACTGCAGGAGTCATCCTGCTTGCAGACCCTGACTCGGATAGGGCTCTTCAGCCAACCCAAACATCTGGAAAAGCAGCACAATGAACTGCAAGCAGTTCAAGAAACTACTGCAGTGCATTGAGGATAACTTCGTAGTGGGGGGAATGGAGACTTTGACCAAAGGAGAGGCATTGTTGGGTATGTTACTAATGCAGAAAAACTTGTGAAAAGGGACAAGACTGGAAGTAGCCTGGGCTGCAGTGGCCACAACCTGGTGAAAGCCAACTTGGCTTCACCAAGGGCAAATCATGACTGAGAAATTTGGAGGCTTTCTACAGTGGGGTTACAGCATTTGTGAATGAGGGAAGTGTGATTGATGTCATCAATCTAGTACTGTGCCAAGCATTTGACACTGTCTTGTACAACAGTCTTGTCTCAACATGAATTTGACAGGTAGTCAAATTCATCAGGCAGTGGATAAGGAATTGGCTGAATGATCTAACTCACAGAAGTGTGGTCAATGGCTCTATGGTGCAAACCAGTGAAGAGTGGTGTCCCTCAGAGGTCTGTATTGGGATAGTATTATTTAATATCATTCTCAGTGACATGGACAGTGGGATTGAGTGGATTCTCAGTGAGTTTGCCAACAACACCAAACTGTGCGTGCAGTTGACATTCTGGAGTGAAGGGATGCTATTCAGAGGGACCTGGACAGGCTTGAGAGATGGACCTGTGAAAACCTCATGAAGTTCAACCAAGTCAAGTAGGTCAAGGTCCTGAACCTGGGTTAGGGCAATCCCAATACAGGCTGGGAAGGGAATGAATTGAGACCAGCTGTAAAGTGAAGGATTTGGGGATGCTGGTAGGTGAAAAAATTAATGAATCAACAATGTGCACTTGCAGCTCAGAAAACCAGCCACATACTGGGCTGTATTAAAAGCAGCATAGCCAGCAGGTTCTCTGCTCCATTCTGGTGAGAACCCGCACAGAGTACTGTGTTCAGCTCAGAAGTCTCCAGCATAAAAAAAGATGTGCCTGCTCAAGTGGGCTCAGAGCAGGACCAAGAAGATGATCAGAACACCTACCATGTGAGAACAGGCTGAAGGAGTTGGGGTTGTTCACTCTGGAGAAGTGAAGACTCCAGGGAGACCTTAGAGCAGTCTTACAGTACTCATAAGGGGACTAGAGGAAAGATGAGGATGGGCTGTTTATCAGGGCATGCAGTGACAGGACAAGGGATAACATATTTAAAAGGACAAAGAGTAGGTTTAGATTAGACATTAGGTAGAATTTTTTTACTGTGAAGTTGCAGAGGCACTGGAACAGGTTATTCAGGGAAGTTGTGGATACCCCATCCCTTGAAGTATTCAAGGTCAGGTTGGGTGGGGCTCTGAGCAACCTGGTCTAATGGAAGGTATCCCTGCCCATAACAGGGAGGAAATGCATGGTTGTTAATGTTCGTTCCAACTCAATGATTCTAGGATTCTAACTTCCTGTCAAAGTCAGAAGCAGACAAACAGCACAGACTCCACTTCCAAACCCAAGCCATCTCTCTAAATAAGCAAGAAGAAAAAGTTGCTTTCAAGTTCTTTTTCTTTCTCAGAAAGGAGAAAACACATACTTTAAGACACAATAACAAGAAATAAGACCGAATAGGAATGAATTTTAGAGAAAAATGGCTAGTAGCCTGACATCCATGCTGTGTGCAAGAGAGGTAATTTCTGAAGAGTAGTTGTAGTTTGGTCCCATGGATGACAGTTCTAACTGTTGTGGACCTACTGAACTGTCATATATGTAGATTAACTAGCTTTGATGTTGCTTTTTATCTATAATTTTTCTGCACAGGCAGACTTTGAGGATGAAGGAGAAGTTCCAACAGAGTTACCAGCACCTGCTTCCTGGCACATGTCAGTAATATTATGCCAGATTAATTAAATCCTAGAAAGAGAAGAAGAAATTTTACACAGCTTAATTTCCCCGGGATGTTTATATTTCATTTTAGTGGATTAAGTAGCAAAACTCACATATTTTGAATAATCACATAGGCATACTAATACCCAAGACAAAAAGGACACATGTTGAAGAGATGTTTGTATCTGAAAACATAGCTAGGCTTTGATTGCTGGCTTTTATGTAGAATGCAGTGGTAATACAAATGAGGTAATGAAATTAATTGTTATCACTCAGCACAGCAGCAGATTCAGAGACCCACTCCTAATAGCCTCCAGCTCATACAGATTTCACAAACTTCACAGCATCTTTCAGATTGTCTGATTAGGAGATGACATCACAGGTTTAGCAGTTTATTTGAAAAAAATAAATCAATATCAATTTTTTTTTTAAATAAGATTTATTTTTTCCTTAGTCTCTAAGAAAATGTCTCTCAATCATGAGAGAAGAGAAGCATGGTAGAACGAATCCTATTTTTTTCTGACTTAAATCTTCTTTTAACATTACTGTTATGATTCCTTTCCCTAGAGATTTTCACACCACTTGACATGCTTACATAATCCTTCCAGGTCAAATTCAGGTTTCATTTAGCTGCAGTAAATTCTTCAAGCGAATCCTCACCCCATTAAAAATCTATTGCAAGATTTTTTTGACTGCTCTGGGCTTAGGATTTCATCTGTTAGAGGCACTTCAGTTTTAAACTGAAGTCATTGGATATTGCTTATCAGTTGTAGTAATGAAAAAGTGTCTGTGATCATATGCAATGTGTATATTCAAGTGTTCATTCTGTAATAGCAATTTACTATTTATTTGAATGCCATTAAATGTCACTTTGTACAAGCCAAATTGAAAAATGCAGAAAATAATTTTGTTAAAATTTGAAAGAGCTATTTACAAAATTAACATGCACAAATCTGTACATTTCTTATATGCTGCACATGATTATAATTTTCCCTATTTAAATAAATTATTTATCAAACCATCATCATCATGGCTAGGCTTCCTGAACAAAGATCTGGGAAGGGCCCTACCCACACTTGCTGCAAGCACACTGGTGGCTAAAAAGGCCAATGCAAGATAGGCAAGTCCAACTGCAAAAGGCACAGCAGAAAGTCTCCAAGGGCGATACTGGCAAGGCATGGTTCTTCCTGCGTTATCTTTTCCCCTTGAGACTGATTCTGTGTGTGTTCTCAAAGGAAGAAGCAGCAGCGTTATGGATGGTGTGTCTCCATTTCTCCCAACTGGAGGCCGGAGTGGACCATATCTCTCACTATTTAAATAAATTATTTATCAAACAAGTTCTCTTGGAAAATGCTATCACTGATATGAAACATACACTTAAAATATAGTTTTAGAAATTTTAAGAACTGCTTCTACTCCAAACAAGCAAGTTCCACAAGAAGAGACTGAAATTATACAAGGTCATCTAGTGATTGCTGCTAGGTCTTCTACTGTTTACAATACTTGTACTAGCGTCAAGATAGATTAAAGAAAACTAAATAAAATTACATGTAAATTTAGTAACTTGTCATTCTGTTTTAATTTTCCTTGCAGCTTCTATCTCATATTTGTTAAGCTTGTAGAAATAATTAGAGAGAGACAGAGAGAGACAGGGACTGAGCAAGAGAGATAACACACTGGCATTCTTGGGAAGAAAAAAACCCAAACTGGCACTGCCTCAGAACTAGTTCTACTGTCAGTCAGAAAGTGCCTTCTATTGCCTGGTTACTCACATACTATTACTGTGGTTACTTCTGTGTGAAAACAGAAAGTATTTACAATTTGCTAAGAGTGATTCTATGATAGAAACAAGCTACAAAGGCCGAACTTTTTTTTTTTTTTTTCAGTCTGAATTCAACCTGTGTATATTGCTCATCTTTTGCACCATACTAACCTTATCAGTGTATGAGATCAAACTACTTCAGCAGAGTAGCAGTGAAGTTGTTGAGAAAAAAACACAAACAGCTAAAAAGTAGCAATAGTTTTGGCCTTTAGCGAAGGTGAAGATCAAGTTGTTAAATGTTTTGAAAAATTCTGGGTAGATAACAGAACAGAGACTGTGCAATGAAACCCCATTGCAATGCAGAAAAACACAGCACATTCTGAAGGAGAATTTTAACTTTCATCCAAGGTCCAGTAAGAACAAAGAACTCAGAACAAACATTTTCTATGCTCCAATATTTTGGCATGAAACCCCATCAACACAGAAATGATAAAAATTATTCCTCTACAGAGTCCTGAATACACACCTTATACTTCCCCACGCCACCACTCAAAAAAAAAAAAAAAGGTACAGTTTGTTTTCTGTCCTTGTTTTATCCTATGAGCCTTTTTTTCCCAGGCAATAAAGTAATTTCAGCGAATGTAACGGAAGGTGTTTTTTTCCTAGTTGGAGTCCTCATCTAAAAGCTTCTGAAAGAGATTTACATATTTTTTAAAGTGAAATTTCTTGTCTGCCCATTGTCTTTTTTTTTTTTTTTTTGCTACAATACTGCTCAAACAGAAATATCCCTTCCTGATGTAAAAATACCTGTTAATTTCTAAAGCACATAGTCTCATAGAAGATCTAGGACAGCTCACAACATAAAGGAGACATAGCATGTGCATTTCTCAGACAGCCACATCCAAGAAGGCTCCTAATTACAGCCAAAACTTTTTGTTCTTGAACACATCACACCCAGCAGCTGGTTTAGTCAGTAAAGGAGCAGAAGCAACAAAGTCATAACCTCAAAAGTATGTCTGTAAGGGATACCAGAGATAATAATGTTCAGAGAGAACAAGGTAGGGTAAGTCTATGGGGCAATATCCCTATTTCAAAACAGCTCCCTCAAATCCAGCTCCCAAGGTCATAGGCAAGAAGAGAGTAGGATGTAACAAACCTGTTCCTGTTACCTAGTCATTAAAGCAGATGATGCAGGAAAGATCTGTCAGCAGAGGGCATTAAAAAGGTATATAGCTTGGAGCTAAAGAACGTTTTTCAAACAAGAAGTAAAATCAGATACTTAGGAAAAGGCACACATATCAAAGGAAAAAAAGGTTACAGAGATAAACAACGACCTGTGTGACCTTTATCAAGAACACCTTCCAAAATTAGCCAGCACTTTTGAAATCATATTCAACTACCAATGAATGTTGAACATAAAAATCAATAAACCCACACATATATGATCATACCTGTAATAAATGCACACTTGTAAAAATAAGAAAGACAAAAGTCACATCTTTTATCAAATAGATCTTTATTTCTCCATAAAGATAAGTAGCATCTCCTTGGCAAAATAGCAATGTTACATATGTATGATATGCATATTTAAGAACCTGCAGTGATCTACCATCGTTATCAAAAAATTCCTATGTATTATGATTTATGTTTTACTTTACTAAAATAAACTGTTCTTTACTTGATTGACTCACAAAAGAAGTGACAACCAACCTCCTTTTCATATTTCCTGCAAGTCCTACATGAAATACCATTCACAATCAGAACAGGAATACAGTGTTAACAGCTTCCCTTAAGAAAAATTTGCAACATTAACTGTAATATAGCACTGCCCTGAAGAGAGGAATAAAAAAACCCACTAATCATCTTCCTCCAGTATTTGGAAGAAGAAAGGTAATGTTGCTATGATCAATATTCTTATCAGTTGCCATAGCATCAGTTGCCTGGCAAAAATACAGAATGAAAAACCTTCCTGAGAGTTTGGGAGATGATCTCTACTGTGTGGCTTAATTGCTTCTTTGGTGCTGCTTCTTGCATCTTACTTTGACTTGGTGTAAGTTTTATGGTAAAACTACTGTGACAACTGAGTGCAACTACAAGTCATGAAATTATCCTGTACAGAAGCCTAGGGCATCTAAACTGTAAAAAGGAGAAAAGAGCATTTAGAATATGGTTTTCCATAAGCTTCATCTGATTGCCATTTTTACCTTACTCACTACTTTGACCCATGCCCTCTTGTCACCTCTCTCATACCAGCTCTAGGGTTCGTCAGGCTCAGTCTCAAGGCTGATCAAATACCTTGCCTTTTCTTCTCGATGAAGAGTGAGTTAGTTTTTGCCAGTTCAGGTCACTGATTCATCTGGCCATGAAGCCAAACAATGCTAACCATAGCACAAGGCAAAGAGTTTGATACTAGGAAATGGAGACAGAGGAGAAGACTCTTTCTTGACAGCACTTACTGGAGTCTTCTTAAATCATATATCTACAGCTTTTGGATGCCTCTCTGGATCCCAAACTTTAAGTTCTGGATCCCTGAACATGAAAGTTTATTTCACGTGTGCACGGTGCCTTTAACATTTCAGGAGCCTGCATGACACATGTAATGAAATCAGATCTTAATAACACTGCATGTATTCACATATGCATCCTAAAGGATAGTTTCTTCGAGATCTAGGGAGCTCCCAGGTTGAAACTGAATGCATAATTACAGTACAGACACTTCCAGCCTACTCTAAGCATTAAACACGGGAAGAAAGTAGGGAAAAGGTGTAAGATTAGAACTTCTCTGAGACACTAACAATTGTTGTCTGTCTTCTTGCATTATACAGTGTCAGCTATACTACCTGAGATTTTTGCTCTTTCCATCATAGGTATTTGCACACCATAGGAGATACGTGTAGTGAACAGCCCAAATGACAAAAAAGCAAGTCATTATGACTCTTTCTGTATTAAGAGGGTCTGGCTTAGAAAAGAGGTTTTATTTGAATATCAAATAAGAGGACTGCTTATGAAATTTATATAAATCATAAGATAAATAAGTGCAATGACACAGAACAGTTACAGATAATGATGTATAAGAAACTCAGTCTTTATATGTTGCATATAAGAACTAAAAGAAGAGCCTAAAAGTAGAATTACATAAACTGGAAATAGTCTTACAATCTTTGGTCCTCTACATACAAGAAGAAAAATACCTAGCAATACTTGTAAATAAATATAAAAACAAATGTTTATAAATCTACTTGCAGGTCCCCAAAGCATGCAGTTCTGCTGTAGCATCTGCATACTGACTGAAAGGAGTTTAAAAGGTTTACAGCTATGTGGTTCTTCCTGCCCTGCTTCACAGAACCACAGAATATTCTGAGCTGGAAAGGACCCACAAGGACCATCAAGTCCAAGCCTTAACTGAATGTCCTATACAGGGATCAAACCCACAACCTTGCTATTTTTAGCACCATGCTCTAACCGAGTAATCTAATATGCCACCAGCAGTGTAGAAAGGCCAAGCTGGCAAACACTAAGCTCTAACTCACTAGAAGAGAACAGAAGGAGGAAAAGAAGGGCAATTATGTTCCCTTTTTAGATATTTTTTATATTTACAGCTAAGAGTACCTTATTTACTATGATTTGCCATTTTCAATACAGAATAAATTCTCATCTTTCTCAGAATTTCTGAGTACTTTTCATCTACCTGCCAACAGTCTGAAAGCAAAATCTCTGCTGACACTTTCAGGGTGTTTACTGCTTGAATAGTTATTTGACAATTTCAGAAGTGGGAGTAGAGCAGTATGGTTGAAAATCCTGTTGTCCAAGGTTAAATTTGAGTGGCAGCAGTAGATTTAGAAAAGTTTAAAAAAATTACCTAGGAATGAAGTTGCTTTAAATAGACTAGTCAGACTTTAAGCCATTCTATTAACATCACATATATATGCAAGTTAGCTCTAGAGAAATAACTGGATGGGGCAGGAGGTGCTAAGGTCAGACTTAAGTCTGCAACAATTTAAACAGAGGAGGGTCATGATGTGAGCAGAGTCTTCTGACTTCAGTTTAACATGTTATGTAAGTCCTCAGTAAGATAATCCTTCATTCAAAAAGTCAGGAAAACTTCTGGTGCTTCTAACACACACAGAGAAAAGTAGAACAAAACAAAACCATTCTGAAGAATGTAATTTTAAAAAACTAAATACAATATTTAAGATTTTACACAAAAGAAGTTTGTATGCAATGCCTGGACAAGTGTCCATGTCAAATTCTGAGTTAAAAATGCTGATATCTGTCATGAGTCAAATAACCTAGATGCATCCATATGAGAGATACGCTGGGGCAAAAATGTCTCAAAGCTTCTCTGGAAATAAACACCAGTACAAAGCATTTGTCTACCAGTGCTTCCACCATACCACTTTTGGTCTCTTCTATTGCACCTCTGATCTATTGCCTGATACTTCCTTTTGCATCATGTTCATGTAAACCCCATCTATTCATGAAATCTTTCAGTCTCCAGTCAGTTTGTAACCTGGACTCAGATATATGTGCTAGCAATTCTGTGAGAAAAATAAGTAAAGTGCATCTAAAAATACATGTACTTGAAAACAGTGAGTTTGATCTCTTTCACTCAAGCACTGGGGGAAAAACAAACAAAAAACCCCAAACAAACCAACACCAAACCCCACAAATAGAGAAAAATAAAACAAAAACCCAAGGGAAAAAAACCGATCCTGCTGCTGGGGGAGAGAATCAGAAGGGTAAAAGGTAGAAAACTCATGGGTTGAGGTAAAGACAGTTTAATAGGGAAAGGAAAAGA
>JAWWEE010000085.1:31180429-31202185 GCA_035221455.1 Xenops minutus
AGAACAAAAGCTCTGGCTAGAGCTGTTAACATCACTACATGCATATTCAGAGTGTCCTTTGTTAAACCTTTTATCAGGACTAAGGCGTTACCTCCAAGCTTTGGAAGGAATTCCAACTGAGTTTTGAAACTAGAACACATGAATTACATATTATGGGATTTTTTTTCTTAATTAACTGCGATGCAGCCATCATCTATACATAACTCAAGATAAACAATGGAACTGATCCATTTTCCAGATGAAAGACTGCTCTTACTTTTGAAGCAGTACATTTTACAGTATGTAGTAACTAAAAGTCTGGAGCAGACGATGAAATCCCAGGAACTGATCACAGAAAAGGAGGAGGCAGAATTGGGAGAGACCTGATGAATATCAGTAGAGGAGGACAAAGCAAGGAAAGACTTTGCTGTCAGTTCCATTAGCAGAATTAACAGGACAATACTCTTGGCAGTAAAAAGCAGAAAAAACCGAATGAGAAGGAAGACAAAATGGAGATCTGATGGGGAAGCATGCAGAAAGCAAGATCTCATTCCGGCAAGAAGGTCTCATTAGTGACCTTGATGATAACTACTACAGCTGGAAGGAAAAAGCAGAAATCAGGCTAAAACACTTCAGTAGAAAGAGCCATCATGTTTAAGATTACTAATTTTTTCAAATAGTTGTGAGTTAATCATGAAGATTCAGTGTATAGGCACTGGAGGGTGCAGATACACTTGACAAATCAGACAAGTTAGTATTTTACATCTTACCTAAGAAATGCCAATTGCAGGGCTAGTTTTATCACTTTCTATGAAACATTTTTCTTTGGATTTTGCTTGCTGCTCAGATTTATTTTTTCTTAGCTATACATATTTTAATTATACCTTCCTGATTTTGCTATTTTTACAAATACTCATAGGTTTGCTTTCCCTCTGTCTTGTTTCTTTGTTCGATTATATCCAAAATTTACCTTTTATCCCAAACCAGACTTTTATGCAGTATATCATATTTGGTTTTAGGACTGGAAATAGGCAAAGAAGAGCAAGAAGTTCTCAAATGAGAAGATGGCTTGATCTCTTTTTATTTTCTTGGAATTCTGTGCCTCCTTATTCCTTCAAAAAAGCATACAGCATACCAAGGGAACACTGGTCTTCAGAGCAGCTAGATGGCTGTATTAAAGGAATGGAAAACATCACATCAGAAAATTGCCACATAGCCAAGTAAGTGTGCATTGAGTTTAGAACCCTCTTTGCTTAATTGTTTTCCCTTCAGTTGAAGCAAGTATTTTGTGTAACACTACCAATGCTACACTATAGTTGACCATAATTCTATGTACACTGATATTCTGTGGGATATTCTCTAACACTGTAAAGTATGAGTCTTTGCATTTGGTCTGAGTTGTACAGAGATTGCTTCAGGGATACAACATTCAGCCTTGAAACTGTAGTTTGATCAGGTGGAAGACCGTGGTAACAAAATGTACATCTCTTCTGTACCCAGAGTTATCACACCTGGGGGGTGTAAATAGGAACCTTTCTGTCTCTGTGTTGAAGGAATGGGTTATCCAGGTTTTTTAAGGATTTAGTTCTTTTCACAGATGGGTATGATCTTGACATTTTGAAAAAGTATCATGACCTGAGGTTATTTTCTAAAACAGCATTCTCATTTCTGAGCCAGAACAGCATATTTTTTACAGATATAAATCCTGGTGCAAGACAGCCGGTCACCATATATGTATTTGGATGCATAAAATGAAGAAGTGCTTGGTATTAAGCAGTGAAGAAGCCATGGTATTAAGTTAGCAAAGTCTTCTGTTCACAGCTGAAAGACCACACAAAGAAGGTTTCTGTTTTCCTGTTTAAAGAGAACAAAACTACAACTCAGGTAATAATTAACAGATGTTGAAAAGCCCCGGTTGCCAATGAAGGCAATCTGTTGTGATGGCTATTTTCCACATACTACAGCAGTTCCCTGACTGAAAGACTCTGCAGATTAAAGACACAACTATGGCTGTGATAGCCTGTAAGTCTGAATATGAGGATGTTCTCTTAAATGGGATGGCTATGAGTGTTGAATAGTAGACTTATCCTGGGGTACATACTACCTGTGACAGTCTTCAGCGCTGCTGGCAGAAGAACACCTCAGATGCTTGCAATAGGTAGGATTTTCCTGCATGGCAAGCAAAAACTGTTTAGATCAGCCCTTCACTGCACTGCTGTGATCTGCTGCATTTCCTGTTGCTCCTCTTTCTAACACGTTTTTGACAGGAACAGCAAAAAATACCAAGTGGAAATCTAATCTTTTGGTTACCTTTCTTAAAATCCTAGAGAGAGACAAACTGTCAGTAAGAAAAACCTTTGCAGTTTTATGAACCCTGTCCTGAGCAGTGACAGAACAAAAATTAATTATAAAACAGTTTCCTTCAAACAACAGATCAGAACTCTTATTCAAACAGAAGCATTATCTATGAAGAAATTTTGTATCTTTCTGTTTTATTATATATTTCCCGATGAGAACTCTCTCTCAATAAGCTTTTTCCTACAGGTTGAAAGAAGCATTCAGATCTTGAATACCCTTGTGATACACAACTTGTTCTGACTTGAAGAGACTTTCATTCTTGAAGGATTTGCAAGAGGAGGATTTTTTATTTGCATATTAAATCCTTCCAACCATATCAAATTGAATTTGCTACAATTTGATTTATACAAAGGTAATGTTTAAAGTGTTTGATATATGCAAATCAACTAAGCATTCAAGATTTGTTAGTCTGAGGTTCTTCAAATGTTTTCCTGTGCAATGATTTTCTGTGCCAGACGCTCCTGGCTTCTCTTACCCTTGATGCTGTTGTCTTCAGTTTCCTACCAAGATGATTAATTTGTTACTGTATTTGTATATTTCAATACATTATCTTTTGACAATGAGGTTAAATATTTTCAGTCAATTAAGTCTTTGAAGGTGTGGGTACTTTGCAATAACTTTAAGCTAAAGCAAATCGCCTTGCCTTTTTTTTTTTTTTTTTTGCAAGACTAGCTTATTTTTTCAGGAAGTAGTATCAGATCTATCACTGTAACTTCAGCAGAGAAAAAGAAAAATAAAGAGGTTCTCTCTTTTATCTCTTTCAACAGAGATGAGCTATTACTACCTACTCTGTATACAGGCTATAAAAAGAAAATACTGGAAAAACATTTACAACTATATTCCCTGCTTGGCCTTCTTCCCAGGCCAACACCCATATCACAGAATCACCTAATGGGTAAGGTTGGAAGAGACCAACCACAGTGGGTCAGCTAGTCCAAATTCCCTGTTCAAGCAGGGGCATCCCAGAGCACATTGTATAGGATTGTGTCCAGGTTGTTCTTGAGTATCTTCAGTCAGGGAGATTCCACAACCCCTTTAAGCAGCCTCTTCTAGCATGCAGTCACCCTCATAGTAAAGAATTTCTTACTCATTTTCAGATAGAACTTCCTGCACAGCAGTTTCTGCCTGTTTCCTCTTGTCCAATTGCTTGGCACCACCAAGAAGAGCCTAGCTTTAGTTTCTTGACACCCCCAATACAGATGTCCCTTATAGACACTCATGAAGTCCCCTCCCTCTCAGTAGTCTCTTCTTGAGGCTAAACAGGTGCAGCTCCCTCAACCTTTCCTTCTAAGAGACATGCTCCAGTCCCTTAATCATCTTTGTTGCCCTCTGATGAACTCGATTCAGGAGCCCCATGTCTCTCTTGTCCAGAGGAGCCCAGAACTGGACACAGAATTCTAGATGTGGTCTCACTGGGGCTGGGTAAATGGGCAGGATCATCTTCCTTGACCTGCTGGCATTGCTTTTCCTGCCACTTAATCCAAATCATTGATGAATAAATTAAACAATACTAGCCCACTATTGAACCTTGGGAGACACCACTAGTGACAGGCCTCCAACTAGACCTGGAGCCACTGGCTGTGACCCCCTCGGATCTGCCATTCAGCCAGGTCTCTATCCAGTCACTGTCCACTCATCCAGTCCACACTTTCTGAGTTCCTGAGAGGATGCTGAAAGACAGTGTTGAAAGCCTTGCTGAGGCTGAGATAGACAATATCCACTGCTCTCCCCTCATCTATCCAGATAGTTGCTTCATTGTAGAGGGTGATCGGTTGGTCAAACACGATTTACCTTTAGTGAATCTATACTGACTGCAACAAATCACCTTCTTGTCATTCTTGTGGATGTTGATGTTCAGAATGAGGTGCTCCATCAGTTTTTCAGGGATTTTGATGAAGTTGACCGGCTGGTAGTCCCCTTGGTCCTTCTTTTTGCCTCTGTTGAAGACTGGAGTGACATTTGCATTCTTCCTGCCCTCAGGCACCTCTCCTGATTGCCATCTTGTTGTGTTGTCTGCTAGTTCTCTCAGCACTCCTGGGTGCATGATGCATTCTGTTAGGATCCATGGTCTTCGAGGTACCAACTTTGCCTAGGAGTTCTCTAACCCAATTCCTTTAGAACAGGAGAAAATCTTCCAACATTCCTTTACCCTGGTCTCCTGAGTCAGAGATTCCCAAGGGCTGATCCTGTCAGTGAAGACCAATGCAAATAAGGTGTTCAGTAACTCTGCCTTGCCTCCATTCTCTTACAAGGGTCTTCCCTGCATTTAGTAGTGGGCCCACATTAATACTGTCATACTAACCACTATGAAAACAAAAAAAAACCTTACATAATGAAAGCTGACCTGTTTCTGATAATTTGTCCAGACAAAAGCCAAGTAAGTGATGGGATTTTTCTGTTAAAGCCACATGAGCCACTGCAGCCACACAAGCTCTTATTGTTCCTAGAACTGAAAGGTACTAGTGGCTGCATATGATGTTTTTGCTCCATAAACATTCCTGCGTCTCAGCAGTGAGTTTGTCTCAGTCTTTTCAGATACAGTTGGAATGAATGTTATTTTATGTTTTCCCAGAGGTGGCATTCTCTGGCCTCTTACTCTCATTCCCTCTTTCAGACATACACTAGTGTGCTCTGCAGACCAAGGATGAAATGCAGAGACATCTCTATAGGTCCTTACCTTACAAGTAAGTGATAAATCAAAAGTGAAGCTATGGTTTTTCATGGAACAATTAACAAGGGAATATATATTTAATGTATAAAACATTGTAAATCTAAATACAGCTGGAAGATGGGACTTTCCAAAATGTTTCTCACAAGCTATCAGAGGATGATTAAATAGTCCAATATCCTGTAGTAATTGAGCAGAGTAGCTCAATTATGTTTTACATGGGTTTAAGTGATTATTACTTTGATTCATTCCATCAGAGGAACTTCTGCAGCCAAAATCAAAGGTATCTCGGCATCTGCACTCCTTCGTTATGATTTTTATCACTTGAGCTACTAGTCAATTTACTTGCAGAAACCCATACTTTGGTCAGACTCATGAACTCAAGAGAGTTGTTCTTATATAATATTTTCAATTAATTATTGTTTCTACTGCTTCTCGGCAGGCTTTGCCAGCCTGTCAGACAACACATGAAACAAACATAAACACTGCTTTCCAAAGAACTGGGTGTTACATGCATCAGAAAGGTTGCAGTCATAGATTGGTAAACATGAAATAAGAAAACAGATGACAGATCAAAGCAACCATCCACAGTCCTTGAATTTCACAGAAATTCAGTCATAGCACCCTCAGTTTACTATTTCTCCTAGACTGCTGCAATGCTGCTACATTAGGACTTGAAATCTTGACCTTTGCAAGTGGAACAGTAATTCCCAGTCTTTATAAAGGCATCCATCCCTTTTCAGCTCTGCAACTCCTACTTCACATCCATCTTGTTAAGGGCCAGTGAAGTAGATTGTTATTTTTTTCATGAGTAAGTTTGTAACTTTAATAACCAGTAGAGAACCCCACTGCAGACTACCAAATCGCAGGCAGTAGAAACAAAATTCAAACATTTTTGAATGAAGAGTAGCAAATTGTGCTGGTTTAAAGGTAACACAGCAGGAGAAATTAACCCAACTCAGAAAGAGATTACAAATCATAATTACAATTTAATAAAAAATTACAATTAGTACAGTGATACAGAGGGAAAAAAAAAATCCCCTTGACCCACAAAAAACAGATGCACAACCCAGCACCATGGGGCACAAACAGAATGGAGCTCACCAGCCCTTGTGCTGAGCACCACATGGCCCCCTGAGTACAAAGTAAAAGGAAAGGAAAACCTATTGGTGAGGATGATGGTCGCAGTCTGGTCGAGAGTGACAATCAAAGTCCTACTGGGGTTCTGGTCCTTCTCTGTATCCCATGAGTGGTACAAGAAGTCCCCAAACCCCAAGATTATATATGCTTAGGTTCAGATGGGAATGCCCAGTACCTCCCCCAGGGCGAGGAGTTTCACAAAGGGTGGTTTAACTCTGTGAGTCATGGGATATTTTTGGAATCCTTGATGGCCCCTTAGCAGTCATGACCCCTCAGGCTGGGTGTAAAGGTGTGAATGACTCCCCAGAGGGGAGTTATCACACCTGAGTCATTGGTGTGAAGACAGGAAAGCTTCCCTATCTCACAGAGTACCTAAACACCCAGCTTGTAGCCTGAGGTGTGCCCTGGGCAGCTGCTGCAAATGATCCGTTATTAGCAGTTCACAAGAAATGAAGTAGAGCATGTAGAATACACAGCCCTGGCCACACACATATAGTGACAAACTGGTCACTATAACCAGGACACAAATTTATTGAAGAAACCAAAATCTGTTTCTAGACACTTGTTGAACTGAAGGAGAAACTAAATTATTACAGAAATCATTTAGAAACAATTAGCTATGACATTTACAGGATAAATTGCTTTCTGAGCACAAGAAGCACTAAGAAATAAGAATATATAAGCAATCACACACAAGTTTATTTACAAGTTTATCCTCCAGTGATTCTGCATCAGAACACATCTAAACACATACAACAGAAACAAAACCATATAAGAGAGCATATGAAAATTTGAATATTAGGAAAGCATTGTCTAAGAATAATATAAATAATTTAAGGACCAAGTTTTGGGTTTGGTTTTTGCTTGGTTGCTTGGTTGGTGATTTTTTTTTGCATGTTTGTTTTTGTGTTTTTTGTTTGTTTGGGGATTTTTTTTCATTCTGTTAGGGTGACTGCAGAATCACAGAACAGAATACATTAGTAGGGATATCTGGAGGTTGTCTGTTTCAAACACCTCGCTTCGACCAGTTCCATTTAGGTGGGCTGTGACCAGTCCCATTCTGGATATCTCCAAGGATGGAGAATCCCTGGGCGCTCCTTCCAGCATTCTATCATCCTCATGGAGAAAAGCTTACCTGTGTTGAATTGGGATATCCCTTCTTGCAGATTATGTCTGTCGCCTTTCTTAGCACCATGGACCTTTAAAGAGAGTAACACTCCATCTTCTCTATGGTCTCCCATTACAGGACTGAAGACTGCAATGAGATTCCCCCACTACACTTCTCTTCTTCAGGCCAAACAAACACAGCTCTTTCTCAGCCTCTCCTCACAGGACAGGTGCCTCAGTCTCTTAATCATCTAGGTGGTCTTTTACGGAACTCACTTCAGTTTTTTTCAGTGTCATATCCCCTTGCACCATGGAGGCCAAAATTGGACAGAAGAGTCTGAATGTGACTTCATATTTTGGGTTTGTACTTGCTGCTTTTATGCATATCTCTCTTGTTTTGCAATAGGGCAAATGGAGCTTAGTAGTAAAATGATTTCTAAGCTTAAAAACACACATATTCTGTATTCCTATGTGCATTTCCTGTAAATTATCAACCAATAGGTGCTTACGTTGTAAGAATCACTTTGGTTCGCAAATGTTTCACTCAGTATTTGTGTGTGCCCAAGCAAGATGTTACTTTCATGTGCTCGGCATCTTGTTTTTTGTTTTGTTTTTTTTTTTTAAAGCAGTTTTTACCAGAGCATATTTTGGTTGTAATATCAGTACAATTCATCCCTAAAGACTGCCACCTTTTGGGACATTTTGAGTTGATTCTTCTGTAAGGGGTCTGTGCTTTTTTTTGCTTTATGTAATCCACTATTTTGTTGTGCTATCTCACATTGGTCTTTTTAGCCACCAGCATGCTTGTAGCAAGCGTGGGTAGAGCCCTTGCAAATCTTCGTTCATGAAGCCTAGCCATGATTTTGCTGTGGAGAATGTTACAGGTATAAAAATTAAACTCAGTATCAATCATACATACCCCATCACATTGATACTATTCAACTACAGCAGAAATTGTGTGTCTTTCTTTCCCAGATAATCTGGAGCAAAACAGAAATGGTAAATAGAAAAGCAGAGAAAAATAATGAGTTGTTTTCTTTTTGACACTGCTTTTGTGCTAAGTACAAATCCGGAATAAAAAAGAAAGTATTTTTGAAGATCATCTTTTAGCTCCTTCGTTCTGGGTATCTCTAACTTGCAAGAGCTTTCAGCTTACACATGGCATTAGGATGGTTTAACACTACTATAACAAAAAAATCTCTAAACTCATTCCTTTTCCTTTTTGCATAGGTGCGGTAGAATACGACATTGAAAGAAAGGGATGGCTGACAAGCATATTGTCCTACTAGGAGAGAAGGGGAGAAGGAGGTAGGGAAAGAGTGGGAAAGGGAGAGACTTTTCTTCTTCCTTTTTTTTTTTTTCCCCCTCCCCAGAGCAGTCTGAGTAATCAGGTTTGCTAGCCATGGATTTGCTGCTGATTCAACTCTAGAGTGCCTTTTCTCTCTGGATGTGAGTGTGCCAGACCATTTAATTCTCCTAAAAAAAGGACAAACATGTTTATGCAGAGCCTAATACCTTACTTCTCAGTATGTATCTGTATGAGTGCTATAGTGTGCAACATTGGCTCTTTTCAGGTGTGAAATTTCTGTGTCATTATATGTGAAGCTCTCTGCACTGAACTAATACATGTCTATGGGTGTTCAGGAAATCACTTTTTTCTTTCTGGACCATGTGACATATCTGTGTCCCTTGTGGAATTATTTTACACTTTTATTTTTTTCTAATTTATTTTAACACATATATTTTAGAGAAATTTAGGACAGTAGTTACATAGAGCAGTACCCATATTATTTCAGGGATTTCTTTTGTCTTAGACTTACAGATTATGCAAAAAAACCTAAAAAAACCCCGAGAACACAACATTTGTAATTACCAGCATTTAAAAACAGTTTCTTACTTTTTAACTATGTGATCATTTCTCAGAAACAAAAATAATATCTGTGATGAAGTGGTAACATTAGAAACAGTTTTTAAATAGGGAAAGTAAAGCTAAAGGCATTGCATTATGAAGCCAAATTAAAAAGTACTTAAGAATAATTAACGACCTAGAGATACCCATAAATATCTGTTTAACTTTTTGATAGTTTCTGCATAGATAGCTTTGGGAAGGAATGGAGATAATATGCCTTAGTATTTTAGAAGTTCTTTAAGCATGGTTAGGCAAAAATCTTTAGTATTTTTTTGTGTTTTAATCCATGAATTAATGTTTTCTAGAATATCATCTGCAATGACAAGGACCTCAAAAAGTGTTACAGTTCAGCTAGATCAGATCAGTTACATTTCAGTGAAGCCGGGATAGCATTTTCAAAAGCCCCACAGTTCTACTTCTGAAGTAATTTGTGGGCTTGGAAGTTCAAATCGCACTGAAATGTGACACAACTCCTATTCATTTCAGGAGCCTTTGAAAGTTTGCTCAATAAGCTTCCAAATCTCAAATTCTCAGAGATGCCCAAGTGTCAGTGTCTCATAGGTTTCAGTGGGAGATTGCTAGGCACTCAAATACTTTTAAGCCAAGTGGTACATATTTCTTTGTTGAAAATCAGATTGAGACTACTTTGAAAATATACATGGGTGTCAACAAGAAAGTACCCCAAAGCTGTGTGGAAAGAACTAGTAGGAGAAACAAACTAATATTCTGGAAACAAGTAACTTAGCACTGGCTTCCACATAAACAGATGTATTTTGCCTTTGCCGTAATGCAGTCTTCTGTCCTAGCTGAGCTGTGTCAGGACAATTGTACTTTCAGCTCTCCACTGAATTTAGTTATACCGCCTACAAAAAACAGAGCAAAGGAAAATACTTAAATCATTTACATTAGCAACTGGAATAGCAAAAAATCTCTTAGTTGAGGAAAGAGATGGAGTTTTTATTCAAGTACTGGAGTGGAATTGATTTCTTCATATAGTGCTATATTCTGCATTTCTGACCACTGTGACCAACTTTGATAACACCCCAGTACTTTAGCTACTACTGAACAGTGTCTGCAAAGTGCCCAGTCTTCCTATTTCTCACTCTCTCCCTCAAGCAAGTAAACTGGGAGAGGACACAGATGGGACAGCTGATCCCAAGTGATCAAGGGATATCTGATATGTTATATATAAAATCATACTCAGTAATGAAACTGGAGGAAAGTTTTCCAGTGTCAGCTTTGTACAGGGATTGGCTGGACACTAGGCAGCTGGTGGTGTGTGATTGCTCTTGCATCACTAACATCTTGTTACATTTTGTTTTGCTTTCGCCCCCCACCCCGTCCACCTAATAAACTCAATCACAGTTTTCTAACTTTCATCCTTCTAATCCTCTCACCTTGCAGGGTGTGAGTGAGCAGCCCTGTGGGCCTTAGCTGCCTACTGGGGTTAACCCTTAATAAACCAGCTCACACTTTTAGGTTCAAAAATTCAAGTTTCCAAGGAGTATTTCAGCATGGCTGCCATTGCTCACATCACAACCCATCATAACTTGCACTCTACATTATAGAATAAACTGATGGGCCATGTGTTGGTGTAGACATCAACCTTCATTTTCAAAATGGCTGAGGAATACGGAAACTCTCTAATTTAATTGTTATGTTCCTTTTTACAAAAGCCTCATCCACACCGTTGCTAAGAGCAGGAGAAAGTGTCATTCTCAAATGGTACAGTTCAGCAGTATTCCATAGGATACCATTTTGTATCACTACCAAAATTATAGAAAATAAATGGAAATGATAAAGCAGATGCTGTAGTATAGAGTGGGTTTGCATTTTGGTTTTAGAGGTTAAGACCTTTCTTTCTGCAATGCCTCTGTTTTCTCCTACTATTTAACAACACCCTCTAACCTGTCAAGTTCTTGTTGCTGGAGTTTCAAACAGAAGTAACTTTGGAAGACAGAGGAGATTTTGACTCTTTCCAGCTAGGTAGTCATAACGCTGAAGTACTTTTCAGTTCATGTATTTTTTCATCTTCCAATTCAGAGTGGAATAGGAAACATCAAAAGGACAGAAAAGAAACACTCGTGATAATTTCTCTTGGTTTATAGAATCATAGAATTATTAAGGTTGGAAAAGACCTCTAAGATTATTGAGTCCATCTATTAAGCTATTAAGCATCTATTAAGTGCCAAGTCTACCACTCAACCCTGTCCCTAAGCACCATGTCTACATGGTTTTGAACACTAACCAGGCAGGACAATTCCACGTCTTCTCTGGGCAACCTGTGCCAATGTTTGTTTGACTGCCCTTTCCATGAAGAAATTTTTTCAAATACTAGTGTAACTCGAATCCATTTCCTCTTGTTTTACCACTTGTTATATGTGAGAAAAGACTGCTCCCCACCTGTGTGCAGCCTCCTTTCAGGTAGTTGTAGAGAGTTATAAGGTTCCCCCTGAGCCTCCTTTTCTCCTGGCTAAACAACCCCAGCTCCCTCAATCACTTCTCATCAGATCTGTGCTCCAGACTTTTCACCAGCTTTCTTGTTCTTCCTTAAACATGCTTCAGCAGATTGGAAGAGTTTCTCAGATTTCACAGCAGGTAATGCTCACATGAAATGTAAGCTTGATTTTAGAAATTTGTGCAGTTCAGGTAACTCCTTTTAGGAAAGAGCTAGCGGCATTTTCATCTGAGGTATCTTTGGCTCAGGAATAGTAATGTATTTATTCCTAGAAGCCTTCTGTTTTCTGGAGATGGGTGATTAAAAAGAACTAGACAAGGTAGGCAAGACCCACCACCTAAAACTTAAGTATCAGAGCCTCTATCCACCTCATTTCAGTTTGATGGCTCTTAGGAGGCATACGAGTGAAATCATTTATTACAAAAAAATCTATTAAAACCTTCCATCTGGTCATTCAAGTGGGAGAACTTTAGCAGATACTTGCTAAGAGGGAGAAAGAAGTCCTGAAGCACTGCTTTTTTTCAGCAAGCTGTGATGCTGAAATAATGGTTTAGCCTCAGGAGGTACCTTAATCATTTTCCTATTACATAGCCTTTGCTCGACAAGACTTTTCCTTACCTGATGTGATTTTCTCTGATAGAGCTTGGAATCTTCCTTTTTCCTTACTAGATCATAATAAAACACGTGTTAAAACACCTGTGAGCCTCCACTCCACAGCAGCATTAAAATAAAACAGTATGGGCACTTCTAAAAGCAGATGATTTCACAATTTTCACAAAGGAATATAAGACTACTATCTGGTTCCTACAAAACAGCCCTTCTCTAAAGCACAAAGCTTATTGCCTGCCAGTATTAGATATATCAACTATTTAAGCAAATGCTGTCACTCTTTTTTTTTTTTTTTAAATGCTACTAATGACTGAAAATTTCAGTGCAGAACTGATCATTAGAGTTAATCTGTCCCCCAGAATTCATTAGTTATGTGGGGATGGATTTCAGTTCAAAAAACTCACTGGTATTTTTTCCACATCTTTCTAGTTCTTTGAAATGCTGTTCTTTTCATCTAGGTGCAACAATGAAAGCACTGCATATTCCTCCTGAAACTACTTCAGTTACCTTCTGCAGCTACCTCTGAGTTCCACCATCTTAGGTTAGCAAATTTGTTTAAACCAGACTAGCAAAATAGAAACTAATTCTTGATTTTGATGTCAATATTTTAAAAAATGTCCTAGCACTGAGGTAAGAAGTAAAGTGTTCTTTAAAAAGCCATTCATGTTATTTGATCTCTTTCACAGAAATGCTGTGGTTTAGCCCAGTCACATGGACAGGCTTGAAGCCTGACTGTATCCAGTTTTTCTTAGTTTTGACAACCAGGTCTGGAAGTTACCTGAATTGCCAAGAGTCATGCCCATGTACCTTCTACAAAATGTACAGTCACATATACATATTGGAAGTAAGAATCATCCTCAGGTGAATACAGTAGTTAGGTACGATAAAATAAAAAAAGGAATGAACTTAAAAGAGCCAGCTTCTAACTTCCTTGGAAAGAATGTTATTGTGGGGTTACTTTAAAGTGTGTGGAATTAAATGCAGTGGAACTGAAAATAATTTTTTATACTCTTATGTGAGTTTATTAAGAAGTTAGATGACATCTCCCCTTCATTCACATGGGTCCACAATGTGCATAGAAAAAAGCTGCTTGAAAAATTAAATAGGCCAAGGCTGAAGCTTTAGAACTCATTCCTACACTATTTAGTGATCTGGGAAACAAAAAGTTGTTAAATATTTCATCTGTTTGCCAAATACAGTACACAAAGAAAATCTGGTCATCTGCCTATTTTGAAATAGAAAACAGGATAAAATTTCTAATAGAAGGGGAAACATGTACAACTTTAGGAAAAGGCAGAGACTGCTTGCTGATCCTAACACATCTAAATACCACATACACTGCAATGAGGAAAATTTACTAAAAAAAATTATGAGGAAAATTTACTAAAAGCTGAGATGCATTGCTGAATCAAAGTATCTTGCAGGAATGGTAAAATTCAAGGCAAGTGTGGCATTAAAATATTTTCATTCCACTCACAGAGCTCATAGAGTTCAATGGGACATCTTCTCCCCTACAGATCCCTGTCTATGTCCTGGATATGAACAGGCCACAGGAAGCCACTGATCATCTGCAGCATCTCTGCAGCAGTGCCATGGGGGTCAAGGGACTATCCCCTTCTGTTTTAGTCTCTGCAACTGCCTCAGCCTCAGGGATCACTTCTTCCTCCTTGCCTAGCATTGGCAGGACAATGGAAATGTGCAGAAACAGAGCAAGGAATCTGAAATTTCTACAGTTTTGAATCACTAGTGCTCAAGTTCACATCAAAACCATCGAAGAGCCCGAGTCTCTCATATTCCTGTTCCTCACTCTCTTGCATACATACTGACAAGCAGAAGAAGACAAGCAGACTCCATGGAAAGGAGAATTTTCTCATGTTAATAAGCCAGGTTTCAAACACAAAAGTGGAAAATCAGAAAAACCTGCAAAAAGAAACACAAAAAAAAATTCCCTAAGTCTATAGGTTTTGCCACAAGCACTGCTCTTTCTGTGATGAATATAGTACAGTCAGGCCAGCCTGCATCCTCAGCCTTTCATGCCATGGAAACCTACCCTCCACATCAGAGGCTTGCAGCTGTCCTTTGCAATTATCTCCCTGAGTCCAAAACCATAAATCCTTCTGAAGGAAGCAGATCTCACAGAGGACTTGACTTGGCCTTGCTTCATCAAAAGGCCTTGCTACAAACTCAAGTATATAAATTGTGTGACTAATCAGAGCTCACATGTTCCTTATCTAGATAAGCCATTAAAACTTATCTATTACAATACCTTTTTGCATGTTAGTTGTCTTGAACGGTTTTCTAAATATGAATATATAAATGTCTAAATCTGGCCTATAGATATTGAGGTAAAGCTGTTTAAAGACTTGATTGAGTTCCAAGGCAAAACAAAGCCATCAGAATTACATCTTCTGAAGAAGGAAGTCTGGTTGTTTTCTAAGGTAGAGTACCATAAATCCCATAAACCCTATATACCTTCTGGTTCATTGTCTTAGGTTGAATGCTCCAGGCTTCAAACTCACTGGCTGATTTATTAAATAAGCCAGACCAGACCAGACCAGCCCAGCCCAGACCAGACCAAATCAAATCAAATCAAATCAATAAAATAAAATAAAATAAAATAAAATAAAGGAAGGTTTCAACAATCTCTCTTAAATAAGGCATCCAGTTCTGGGGTTCCCCACACAGGAATTACGTGGACCTGTTGGAACAAGTCCAAAGAAGAGTCACTAAGTTAATTAGAAGCATGGAGGACCTCTCCTGTGAGAAAAGGCTAAGATAATTGAAATATTCAGCCTGGAAAAGAGAAGGCTTTTGGGTGACCTAATTGCAGCCTTCCAGTAGCTGAAGGGAGCCTACAAGAAAAACAGATAGAGACCTTATAAGGGAGAATGGCTTCAAACTCTCAAAGAGAGTACGTGTACAATAGATATGAGGAAGAAATTCTTTACTGTGAGGGTGGCGAGGCACTGGAACAGGTTGACCAGAGAAGTTGTGGAGGCTCTATCCCTGAAAGTGTTCCAGGCCAGGTTGGATGGGGCTCTGAGCAAACTGTTCCAGTGGAAGGTGTCCCTGCCCATGACAGAGGGGTTGGAACGAGATAATCTTTAAGGTCCCTTCCAATTCAAACCATTCTATCATCCTACGAATAAGTGTGTCATTTGGAAAGATGAGCAGTTAAACCAGCTACCAATAATCATAATGAGGTATTTTTGGAACTTAATGGTGTTATTTTACTTTTGTAGTTGATAAGCCATAGCAATAAAAATTTAACAAGCAACTAAAGTGGGATATATTTCAATCTATTAAGAATCATCATATTAGTACATTTCCATTAAATCTAAAATGTTCCAGATATTCATACTACTTTAAAGTGATTTGCAATAGAAAGCAGTAAATAGATAGCTAACTTAAATTAAATAATTGCTACTATATACTAAAATACAGTAACGTGCACAATATTCTGTGTTTCCCCCCTCTATCTCTGAAATGCCTGTGTGGTGGTCTCCTGAGATATGTATATTATTGTTTCCAAATAGTTTGTTGCTGTAAGGGACTGCTTGAGAATTTCCTGTATTGAAGCAGGTAGGAATAAAAATACAGCAGTTTACTGGAAATACTTTCTGCAAAAGTGTGAGTCTCTAGCTACCTCCTTTTTTAGCAACCAGGCAGCCACTACTTTAATGTCTTTCTATAGTGATAAAGTACACTGGAGGGGGGGGGGGGAAGAAAAAAAAAAGGAGGTTATTGGCAAATATTGCCAGCCTTTCAAGAAATTGTTTGAGGCACTGAACACAAAGTCCTCCTGCTTTCAGGTCGGATAACAGGTCATGGAAATATTATCTCAGTTGCTCTTTAGATGCTGAATTTCCTGCTTCATCAAAGAGCTAATGATTTCCACAATGACTTTTGGAACAAATGTCCACATCCCCAGGCTGATCCAGTGCAGTTGAGGGCACTTTTAAAAGAAAATGCTAGGAACCAAGAGGAAGTTGTGACAACCTATGGTTACTAATAGAAACTACATCTTAGGAAGCTCTGCCTTTTATTGCTCACCCCAGCATCCTAAATCTGGGCTATAGAAGCCAAGCCCAGAGTCTGTTCTGCAAGTGCTGTTGTCACTGGCTTTCCAATTACATCATTCCTTTCTCAGTTACTTAGGCAATTTGAAATCCTGCTGATTGGCAAGAATGGAATAAAAGCTAATATATGAAAATATAGCCTGGCAACAAGAAACTGATTTCTAAAAATTTTCAGTATGCTTGGCTTTTTTTTGTTTGGTTGGTTGGGGTTTTTTGTTTGTTTGTTTTTGTTTGTTTTGTATGTTTGTTTGTTTGCCAAGGTTCATGGGAAATTACTTCAAACTGATTCTGGAGATATTTTTACAAAGAATTTGGCAATAATAATTTTAACTTTTAAGATGTATAGAATATTCAATTTTCAAGTATTCACATACAAATTAGTATTTGGTTGGTAAGTACAAATTTTATTGGTAAACACAAATATATATATATTAAAAAAATTATCTCTGTGGATCTGGCCAATGATTTTGGTTTTGTTGTTGTTTTCATCGGTGTTTTAATATTGGTTATTTTGCCAAAGAAGTAAATTTAGTTTCCTGTTTCAGCCCTGGTCTGAGCTGGAACAGTACTAAGGTTCATACAAGACTAAGAAGTGAGGTGTAGATGAGCACTGGAACCTTGATACCTATTTGACATTGACAACTGTTGCTGAAAGATTGCACTTCTCTGCTAAAGGAGGTTAGTACTAGATGAACAGATTTAGAAAGCAAATACAGCTGTTCCAGTCTGCAAAGAAAGTTTACCGTATCAAGATTGAGGTAAAATTCTTATAATTTTATTGTTTGTCTGAGGTAACTCCAAGATGAGAAAACCTGAAATCTCTTTTGAGAAATGTTTATTTATATAACATTATAAAGTTACATGTTACTGTTCTTTAACATATATACCGCACTATCTTAAATATTATTATCTAAAGGACAAGTAATGTAAAAATAGACAGGAAAATGAAGCATAAAAATGACCTAGCAAAAATGTTCCATGCAAAATGTTCAATCTGCTGCAGAAGAGACGTTGAATTTTTCTGGGTTTTGGGTAATGGGATTTTTTCAGAAGAAAGATAGTGTTTCATGTAAAAAATATGATAACATACAAAGTTAAATGAGCTTAGGATTTCCTCAGCCTCTGCATGTGCATACAAGTATGCCTTGACTGTCTCTTTAGACTTGCATCTATAGTCTGGCAGGTAAATGATGCAATCTTCAGGCTGTGATTACTTGACCAGGGAGACGAGGACATGGAAGGATCACAACTCCCTCCTTGCCCACACAATGAAGATTTTCCAGGAGGAATCAAAGCACACAAGGGAGCATAGAGACACAGGAAAAGGAAAATGAGAGAATAGGTTTTGACATAAGGACAGTTTAGCCTTATCTAGCAAGACATGCTTTGAGCAGGAGCTAGGGACAAATGAGGTGTAGTGGTTCTTTCCAACTTAATCTATTCTGTAGTTCCATGTCTAGTGAGCTGGAGGAGTGTCTTGCTCATGCAAACAAGAGTAGACAATTAGGAAAATCTGTATACATGTTAGATCTGTCCTAAAGCTTCTAATCCATTCCAAAAGTAGCGTTACAAAGATTCGTGTGTAACCAGCTGTCATACCTCCTGCTAAAATGTTTAATTCTTCTCTATCTTATACAGGTTGCTGTGTGGAGTTGCTCTACTACTGTGCCACATTAATGCAATATCAACAATTTTTCTCTTTTTTAAGGTGGAGATCTTTGGCCTTTTGGAGAGCTCAAAATACTTTCCATGCTCACAGTGGTCCCTGGAAGGCGCTGTGAAACACAACAATCTTTCAAAATGCCCTGCAACATGAAACACATCAAGTGGATGCAGCTGCAGAGTTCTACTAAAGCAGTGTCAAAACACAGCTCTACAAAGCTTCAAATAAAGCTTTTCAAAATTTAAATGCATATTAAATTGCTGCTTAAGTGTATTCAATTTCAAAGATATTGAAAAGCACACATTAACCCTGCAGACATTTGCATAAGCTTCTAATCATATATTAAAAAAAAAAAGAGACACAGCAGTGTTGTTTAAAAACAAAAAAAACAAACAAAAAAAATAAAAGAGAGAAAGAGAAAGGGGAAAAAAAGAAAAACCCAAAGACTAAACTACATAACTTGACTTTTTTTTATTTTGTGGACAGAAAGAATAGGAATAGACACAATATTTTTAGATTTCAGTTGTTTGGGTTTTTTTCAAAAAAAGTTGTGTTTCAAAAAAAACACTCATAGAAATAAAGTGTTGGGGTGTATTGTTGGGTATACTTGAAGGGTAGAACTCTGAAAACAGACGAACATTAAGGTCCAGCTGCTCCTCCCATAAGTCTTTTCCAGAGCTCCACTCCTTCTATGGCTGAAAACCTCAATTCAGCACAGAAGAAAGGAAATCCCTCAAAATATTTTCATATGCAGTTGCTGCATTTCAGAATAACCTTCCACCTGAGAAGTCTCTTGCAAAGTGATGTATAAGTCAAAACTCTTATCTACATGATCTAGAGCAGGGACATTAACGCAAGTCTCTGTCTCAGTTGTTTGAGTGTGACAAAGTCAGACAACATATCTCTGGTCTAATTTAATAAAAAATGGAGAAGAAAAGAAGAAAATACAAAGGGACGCATCCGCAGCATGGAGTATTCAGGATCTTGCCTCAAAAGAGGGAGTAAAAGAATTCAAACTGAGTCTGCATTATCCCAGACATATATATTCTTCTCTGTCCATCCATTAGGAATTGAGGTCTTAGAGTAAATTACACCTGTGATAGAAGTAAAAAAGGCATGAGTTTGAAGACTTTGCACTGAAAAAAATTAATACTCCAACTACTTTTAAGGAGGATAGGAGCTTCCAAAGGCCTTTCATCTCTCCTCTGACTAATTTTTGGCTGTGTATAAAGTATTTCAACCTTCCTGTCTCTTTTCCTCCAGCTGTAAAATTGTATTAGTAATCCCTCCTGACTTCTGATGCCTGCAGTGAGAATTAGGTTCACCCATTCCAGCATATACAGCTAACCAGTTTAAACTAGCAGAGCTTCAGTTTCATTTTTATAGCAGCAGTATTGAACATAGCCACAGCAGAACAGGATGAAGCAGAAGTTGAATTTGCCATACATGCAGGAAGGTGAGAGGAGGAAGGGAATAGAGAAAGCATTTTGTTATCTCACTTTGAGCCTTGATTGGAAGCAGCTTCTGCTGCTACACATCATATGTTGAGATCCTTAATGTGACTGACACTGCCTGCTAAGAAGGATCAATCTGGAGAACTGGCAAGCTTTCCTTCCCTCTTGCCAAATGAACACTCTTTGACTGAAGTACCAGTTCTGAGTACTGATGAGTCATTTTCTGCCCTGTGACAGGTACAGTGTCAATGATATAAACAACTGGTCACTAATATAAGCTGTATCACACACAACATAGATATATGTTTCAGAGCGCTGCATCTTCTTACAAAATATTTAAGAAACATCTAGAGGCATTTGGCATAGCTTAACTGCATCTAAAATACTGTTTTGCCTGTTTATTTTTTGATGTACCTCCTTTATAGCAGACTTGCTACCACTAAAAAGCAAAAAAAGAAAAAAAGAAAAAAGTTTTTGTATGAAGTACCAGTAGCAAGTGTATCTCTGGGACTGCCCAGAAACCCTGCAGGAGGATTTTTCAGATAATCAGACAACAGCTAACAAGATCTTAGTGCAAATCATCAGGGCTTTCTACCTCTCCCTTCTCATCATAGATACAGAGAATGGACTTATTCAATATTTCATAGAATAAAATAACATCCTTTTCAGCTGGCTGTCACCTCAGAAGATAAGGGGATTAAATATGTTCTCACTTTATAACAGTCTTTTTATTTTCTTCCCTGCAGTAATAGTGCTCCCAGTTGCATATTTTCATCGTACTTCCCTGTTGCCTTCATACTGCCTCTTTAGTGATGAATATTTTGCAATTTTTTTTTTTTTTTCCCTAGGGGCGGAAGGGAATACATCTCAAAAGCAGATAGTAAACTAAGGCACAGAAAGTTTATATTATCAGCTCCAGTTCATGTAGGATGTGAATAATGACAGTTCATTCTTTTTAATTGTTTGCATGTGTTGTCTTTCTCAACACTTGCTGCACATTGCATTTTAATCAATGAGTTACTACCAGCCGCCACGCATGCATATATAAACCTATTATACTTTTCAAGGGAGAAATTGTCCATTAGCTTATTTGAAAAATTTCCAATTTATTTGTGATTTACCACAAACAAGTGTAGCAAAAAATAATGGCAGGGAACTACTCTAAATGCCACAAGACCCTCCACCTGTAGACTACTTGCACATCACTGTTTCTGATTATAAAAGTACAGGTCCCATTCCACAGAACAGCAGGATCTTTTCATCTATTCTGAAAAGAAACTAAAGACAAATTCCTCTTCCTAAACAATGTCTTTCCAGCACAGTGTTGCACATAATATTGATATGCCTTAAAACTATCAGATTGCTCAAGTAACATAATGCCTATTGGACTTCATAGGGCACACTCCTTGAATTACAGCAGCTTAACTGAAACCTCAAAGCCACCATACAGAAGCTATATCCAGTGTCCTACAAGGAAGACTCAGGAACTTTCCTGAGTCAAATGTGCATATATTAGTCTGTCCACCTAGGAAGAATCAACACTGTGGTTTTCCAGGCTGACCTAGTGTTATAGTTTCAAAATCTTTCATGGAATTTTTTCTCTCTTACCAACACAGATGTTTGGGAGCTGAAGCCCAGCCACGCCCCCCTCCCGCCCCTCCTCCCCTCCGCAGTACCTGCTCCCAGAATCAGCTAACAGAGGGATGGCTGATAGCTTTGCATTCCAACTTAATGGCTAGGGGGAGGATGAGTGGAGGTGGTGGTGGGGGACAGAGGTTTTTCCAGCTTTTTCATCACACTTCTCGGGCTGCTGTGTGTGCCAACCACTGTTTGCTGGGCTCGTGGAAGCACTTGAAGGGTGGTCCCTTGCTCAGCCCCCCCAACTCCATGCTCCTTGAGCCATTCTTCAGAGAGAGAAGTAGCCACTTGCCTGGATTCACTATGGACTCTTTGAGGGGCCAACACCATCTGCAGAGAAGTTGCTGCCCCTTTCCCCTGCAATGCTTTTTTGGACAAAGGATGAGGAAAGGGTCTTTGCACTGCCCACAGGAGAAGTTTCACTCTGTTCCTGTGGCCCTCATTCTCATGTGAGCTTTCAGAGTCAGCGCCTCTTCCTGGTCACCATGTGTGCCATGCTGGAGCCTGTGAGTGACTTATGGGGCCACTGCCTCCCGAGGTGCAGCATTGCCTCCCACTGTCTGTAAATAGAACTGCACTGAAAGAAGGCAGAGATGGGACTTGATTTTTTGAACGTTTTGGTTAAGGTGTTGCTGATTGTTCTGTTCCTTTTCGGGGGGGGGGGGGGGGGTGTTTGTTTTTTTTTTGTTTTTGT
>JAWWEE010000085.1:31202425-31222582 GCA_035221455.1 Xenops minutus
AGACCTGTTAATCTCCTCCCCGAACCACGCCTAGTTTCTAGCTCCTTCTAGCTAGCCCCTATAAAACCCTTTTACTCCTTTGAATAAACGGCCATTTCACCTTATCTGTGTGGAGTGGTCCGTCCCGATTTTTCCCCTTATCTGTGTCTATAAGCAGATTCAGAGTTTCCCTATCAGGACATTCTGAGAGAAAATTGAAGCTCTGCCCCTTGCAATCAGTTTTTTATTGTTTATAGGTGATTCCAATATGATTCTCTAATTTATACACATTTGGGTAAACCTGCCACCTTTGTTTTTTGAGAAGTTGCTCCTAAGCAAAAAGTGTAAGGTAGAGGAAACAAGGGTGTTTGATTATCACAGTTTCCTGTGAAACTCATATATTTAGAGTTTTAAAGCTTGAAATTTTTTTAAATTTCACAGATTGTCTTTGAGCCTACCTGAACCATCAAAAATGTAGGAAAAGCATTTTAGATAAAATGTTTGCCATCAGCTGAAAAGCTGAGCCCTACTTTCCTCCCACTAACAACTTATTACTAGATAATTAACCAAAACAAGTTTCAGATTTCTTCCATGTATAATAGTTTGTCTTTTATCTTAGTTCAGAGGTACCTGAGAGCCATCCTTTGCTATTCTAAGTACAGTCATCAAGGTAACAGTACCTGAAAGCCCTGGAAGACAAACTTGTTTTATCAGCAGAAAACAGTCCTACAGTTCTCCTGTTTGCAGCTAGGGATGCATCTGAAGTACTTTAAATTCTTCAGGTATTCCCCACTACTCTACTCTTCATGCACATATAAAATTCATGTGGACAGTATAGAGAAAAAAATATATGAAAATGTAATTTCTATTTCGTACAATGTTATATGCACATTTCCACCTTGCAACCCCAGAAGTAGAGCAGAGAGCTATCAGCCAAAACCAGAAAAGTTCAAAGAAGTACAGAGGAAAAATTAGAATTCTCACATCCTCATCATATCATCTTTGTTTTATAGCAGTGTAATTGAAGGCATTCAATTCCAATTTTACCATTAGATAAATAATTCTCTTCCTTTTTCCTGGATTGTTAAACATGGGAAGAAAAGAGTTATTCAGAAATGCTTTCCTCTTTGAAACAAGATCGCTGTGGACTCTGAGGTGCCACATGATAGTTAGGATACTCTATGTTCCTGGTAAGCTGGGATAGCAATCATGAGAGAGACTGGTGTCTGAAAAATTTAGCCTCTTGCAGACCTGTTTTTCAAAGTTACATTTGCTTTCTGTCAGCAAATAAATGGTCAGAAAACTTCAGAATTTGCATCTTACTGAGACAAATATCTCTGTTGCATATCAGAACATGGTGAAGCAAACACCCAGGAAATAGATATGTGCTGAAGAAAGTAATTTTTTTCCAATAGTACTGCAAAATGTCATGGCAAAATCCATAAAAGACAGTTGAAACCCTATTTGAACTGGAAAATAAATATCTATGTAGAATAACTCTTACTGTCAGACCAGCAGAAACGACATTTATGCATATGCAAAACAACAGATTTTGAATGCATGACATATAAATGACCATAATGGGACTTAAGGCTCGTCAAGTGTGGCTGCTGCCTTATTGTCTATGAAAGCACCATATTGAGCATCCGCAAGGTTTGCACATATCCAGCACCCACTGTTGCAAGTAGTGGTTTTATACATCTTGACAAAGTGAATTTACAAATTTAGGTCTTCTGAAGACAGCAAGTGAGGCAATATATTAACTATGACAGACATAACTATTCTTACTGTTTTGCTAACATAACAGAATCAATGCCCTGTTAGCTCACTGACACAAAGCAGTCCACAGGCTTCTCAGTGCACTCCTCAGCTGTGAAAAACAACAAGGTCTCAGGCATCTGCATTCCCAGTCAACAGTGATAAATGTCACAAGGTGGAAGGGCAAACCCCATCACAAATAGTGTAACGCTGCTACTAAGTGAGAGGGCATATGCATGAGGTTTATGACTCTTTGCACAAAGAACTACACCAATTGCTTAATATTTTGAAAATACAAATCTTGAAATCAGCCAGCCTGGAAGGTCTTGTCTAAAAAGTCTCTTCATTCAGCCTTCTTCTTCTAGTTTGCACACTGATTAGCAAGATTAGAGTTTAAATAGCTGGGGAAATAAAAGTGATTGCCTGTTATGCTTAAAGAACTAAAAGCCTTGAGGCAGGCTTCTTGTCCTTTTTCTTCTTCTGAATCTTACCTTAACCTAAGCATTGTCGCTGACTTGACTGATTATATTTAATATAAAACTGGTGCTCTATTATATTTTATGATGTGCATACAAAACAAGAACCACAGTATAGTGTTAGGAAGTTAAGAGTTTCTAAAAACAAATATTAAAATCCTGAAATCTGAGTTACAAGATGATCAAAATTTATAAGTTATGTGAAGTGTAGTAGTAGTAGATTAAATGCTAATTCTCTGACCAGATCAAACCACAGATTAATTCTGACACAGGACTAGAACAGCCATGACATGTTATGTGGGTCTGCAATTTTTTTTCAATCTTCCCTTTTTCCTTTCAGAAGAGATTGTAATTGAAATTAGTTTAAATTATATAGCACTACATCTAGATGGAAAATGGGAAGAAGAAATTAAGGTATACATGTGTAGTGAGTTGACCCTGGCTGGATGTCAGGTATCCACCAAAGCCATTTAATCACTCCCCTCCACAAGTGGACAGGGGAGAGAAACTATGAAAGGTTCATGAGCTGAGGTAAGGACAGGAGAGGGCACCCACCAAATGCATTATGAGCAAAACTGACTCAACTTGGGGGTATTAACTGAATTTATTACTAGCAAACTCAGAGCAGGATAATGAGAAATAAAATAAATCATAAAAATATCTTTCCCCTACCTCTTCATCCTTTCTGGGCTCTACTCCTCCCCCAGTTGTGCCTAGACAGGGAATGGGGTTATATTCAGTTCGTCACATGCTGTTCCTGCTGTTTAGGGAGGGGAGTCCTTCCCCTGTTCTGACATGGGGTCCTTCCCCCAGGAGGGAGTCTTTCACAAACTTCTCCAGCATGAGCCCATCTCATGGGAAACAGTTTTGCGTGAACTGCTATGACATGGGTCACTTTTCCACAGGGTGCAGTCCTTAAGCCATAGCCAGCTCCAGCATGGGTTCCCCATCAGGTCACAAGTCCTATCAGGAATCCTGCTCCAGTGTGGACTCCTCTCTTCGCAGGTCTGCAGGTCACTGCCAAGACCCTGCTCCAGAATGGGACTTTCCACATGTTCACAGCCTTCTTTTCAGACATCCACCTGCTCCAACATGGGTCTCTTCCACAGGCTGCAAGTGGATCTCTGCACCTCTGTTGACCTCCATGGACTGCAAGGGAACAGCTGCTCCACCACAGTCTTCATCATGGGCTGCAGGTGAATCTGTGCTTGAACACCTGGAACACTTCCTTTTGCTCCTGCTCCACTGACCTTGGTGTCTGCAGGGCTGTTCCTCTCACACGTTCTCACTCCATTCTTCTCTGGCCACAATTACATCTACCCATTAACTTTTTTCTCCTTTCTATATATGTTATCACTGAGGTGTTACTATTATTCCTGATTGGCTCAGCCTTGGCCAGCAGTGGGTCTGTCCTGGAGCTGGCTGGCATTGGCTTTGACAGACATGGGGGAACTTTCTGGCAACTTCTCACAGGAGCCACCCCTGTAGCCCTGCTGCTACCAAAACCTGGCCATGCAAGCCTAATACAGGAGACACAGAGTAAAAGATATAGATGTCTGGTTCCTGCTAGTGGATGCTTCAAAGAAAAAATGAGTGGGTAAATAAACTAGTGAAATATCAGTACCCAAAGTACAGGTAACCCAATATGAAGAGCAAAATTCATAACCTTAAACCTAAGACCTGTGCCTAAGACTCAGATTAGTCTGAGCTAATTAGCTCACTGTAGGACTGGAGAAAGAGCCTGTTTCCCCAAGCATCACTATGTTAAAATATATTTTCAAAACATTACTGTGTTCATAAAAAATTAGCACAACTTCTCAAAGATGTTTTCACTCAACGCAAATTGCATTAATTATTGCTAGTGACTCAGGTGTCACACATAGACCTTATTTTGCTAGTAAAATACTAGCACACTGATGGTTCAAGGAAATATTTGCATGTCTCTACATAGCATGTTTCAGCCTATTCTCCCTCAGATATCCATAAGAATGCTGAGTACTACACGGGGTTCAGGTATCTAACTGCATGAACATCCTTGTCAACACAGAGAAAGAAACAGAGAGAACTGGAGATAGCACTGTCTCAAGTAGAAAAAGTGCTGCAGGGAAAAACTTTTCGTGGGGATCTCATATTCACTCTTAAATTTGAGCTGTGTTGTAATAAATTTACTCAGTTAGAGATTCTTCCTACTGAGGAATCTTCTCAACCATAGTAACTAGCTTAGAGTAATTTGTCTGGGCCTTCATAATTTTTTACTGAACCAAACCTCTCCAGTGATAGATAATTTTTGACTTTCAGGTCCAGACAGATACACATTTTAAACACAAAATGGGGAATAATTCCAAAAAAGAAAAATGGCCCATACTAAAACACCCTTGAAGACAAAGGTAAGACTGCAAATGTATTTCTGCAATGGATGCTCTTCTCCACAAAAAATGCATCTATTTCTTTTTAGGATAAATTACAGACTATGACAAGACTGTTTATAGAATACCATGGTCTAGTGATCTCAGATCTCCACAGGTTAGGTCTGTTACTCATTTTAACTGATTAAGTTCTAAGCAACCATAAAATTGCCTCATGGATAAACAGTTCAAAAGCTGTGGTTATTGCTCCATCAACAGCTTTCCAAATGATCCACTGCTTTTGTGCTAAGAATATTCTCTGGAGGCTAATATCTTCTGTTTCAGTTTGGTGAAAACAGAAGCTTTTTCTGTGGCAGCGTTATCCTGCTCTATCATAGTAACATGCCACATTGCTCTTGGTGGAAATTTGCATATTTTTTTCTCTTTAGTATTCTATTTGTGCTGTAAGAAAGTTTCTCCTTCAACTGCAGCTATATGGTAGGCAAAAAAAGTGTGCATTGCAGATGAAAAATTCACATTTCCCAGAGTACACAAAAAAACCTTCTCCAAAGATAAAAATCATCTTCTGTGAATAGAAAATGGTGGTGGTTAGACTTGTACCATCATTTCCAAGTCTCCTTGCACTAAAGTGAGAAACAGCTGCTTGTGCCAATTTAGAAATGCTCACATCCTGTCTAAATGTAGAAACTGGAGTGATCAGCTAAGATAAAGATAAAAACAATAAATAAATAATAGTCTTAAAATATTTATGTAAAATATGGTACAAAACTAGAGAAAGAGAAACATTCATTCAAAAGTAAGTTCTTGCAGAACTGTCCACAAGAACACAGAAAAAATGTTCTGCAGCTCCACAGGCTTAATATCTCCCATCTGTAAGTAATAGGTCTTTCATATTAAGGCCACCAAACACCTGCTAACAGCAAAATTTGCAGGCTGAATTATTAGTGTGTTAATTTTGATTACCTTCTTCCATATGTGACTTCTGTAATACCAAGAAAAATGTTAATTTGGAAGTGGATGGGTAGATAATTTGACAGGAATGACAAGATATAGAGAAACAGCTTTTTTTTTTTTTTTTTTTTTTGTCAGAAAGACATTTAACTGAGCAGGAGGTTACAGAACAGTAATTAATCGCTTAATTGTTTTGAAAAGACAAGCATTAAAAAGTGTGCCCTTTCACTGACACTTTGCTGCAGTGGTACATTAATTATTGCTGAATTGCAATGGGTCTCCTGTGGGAATGCATGACATTCACATTAATACCAGACAAGTTTACCACGGTCATGGGTTTTATAACAAATGCCTAGTGCTAAATTAAAGAACCATTTGGCTCTTGGTCTGATACGTCTAGAAATCTTAGTAGAATTTTTCTTTGTGAAATATTTCTTGCATTTAAAAATTAGTATTTCTCATAGTCCAAGGAGCTGGCATAATGCAATTAAAGGAGCATGCTGGAAAAAAAAAAAATCAAACAAAACAAAGAATTTAGATAGACTGGAGGAGTCCTTTTTTAAAACTGTCTTATTGTTCTTCTAAGTTTACACAGCAGTAGACATCAGTTTTAGCAAAGTTCAGTGCTTCAGTGCAGCAAAGGCAAGGAACAAGTCTAGGACCCTTGGATAAAATAGATCCTGATGGAGATCACACTGCACTGATTCAGCCTGGAGGTAATGGTGCTGAGGAGTAAAACATGACCATGTGAGATGCAAAGACATGATGTGAACACAGAAGGTGTATCCATTCCTGCAGTTGACTCATCTAGATTTTTTGCTGATTTTATCCTTCAGACTTTGCTCTAAATGAGCCACATCAGACTTGCCAAACTGTCAGAATAAAGCAGTTACTCTATCAAGGGGCTGGGAAAACAAGGCATCTGCTCAAAATCCAGAGCCTCCTTTGGGAAAACTTTCTCAAAAAGATGAAAATAAGTCTGGTAAAATCTTATCACGAATGTAGAAATATTTTAATTGCTCACTGTCTTCTAAGCCTGTGAAGGATCATGAGAGTGTTACACAATTATCAAGGGTCTTCTCCTGCTCATTTCCATGTGTTCTCTGCAAAGATGAGGCCCAATGTTTTCATCCTAATGTAGAATCTCTCCCTCTAGAGAATATTCATCCAGTTGGAAGATGAGATTTTGGGATGTACTGTTAAAGCACAGAGGACCAAGTACTCACCTCTAAATGCGACATCAATTATTTGGTCTGACTGCTTCCAAAAATTGCCCACAACAGGTCATGCAGTCTTCACAAGGGCTAAAACCAGTAAAAACTCTAGTCCCAAATCTGCAATTCCCTTCATGGCATTTAGTCAGGGACCTGTTTCACAAGCAGATGTTCAGCAGGATAATTATGAATGCACTGTGAAAAGACACTAAAAACCACAAGAATAACTATGGCATCTTCTGGAGCCTCAAAACAATTGCACACTTCAAGTTTACGTTTCCTCTGTCTTACAAATATCTTCAGAAGACTTAGGTTCCGCCCATATTTTTATCTTGAAATGTTCCTGGATGCTTTCCTCACAGCATGATTTTTTTTTTTCCTCAGCCACCACCAGTGCTGCACAGAAAAGCCACATCAAAGTGGACACCTCTGCAGAGAGTAGATCCTCCCCAGAGAAATGCTGGCAGGTTTTTTAATGTTGTTTTGAAAACCTCCTTTAGAAGCAAACACAGTCTTACTGTTTGGTAAATACCTGCTTTTCTTTTCCAAGGCATAGCACAAAAGTCAGGACAAGTAGCCCATCTAAACAGTCTTGCTATGAATTACATGTCTTGACACAATAATGAAGAAGCGTTTGGGCTGAGATTCTATCCTATCATAAGCGGAAGGAAGGAGAACTGCAGAAGGTAACATACCACCTGTGTGAGCAGCTTGGTTCTTGACTGGGCTCCTTTGTGCTGCAGAGCAGCTGTGACACAAGAGGGGGTTGGCAGAGGAGGCCAGGACACTATAATAAAGCTCCACAGTACTGAGGCTGTGGTGCTCCTGCTTTGGCATCCAGCCCACATGCTTCCAGACAGCTGACTTCTCTCTTTACTGAAAAATATTCACAAATCCTGTATTTCTGTAAGCATAGAACCAATTCTTAAATTACAGTTTAGGGCTCTAACTTAGAAGTGACATAACATGATTTCCACTCCAGCTATGAATCAACCACATTTCCTAAATGCACCACTTGTATATAAATGGCACACAGGTATAAGGGAACATTTTTTCTAATTCTTGCCAGAATGAAAGAAGCTGTCCCTGATCCATGCCTGTTCTGCCACATATTCTCCTTTTCTTCTACATAAATGCATACCAAAAAAAGCAAAAAGCCATCTTTCAGTTGATGTCAGTTTAACATCCTACCTTCTTTGTATTTCTAGAGAAAATAGACTTAGCTCCATTGGTTTTTGCACAAATCCCTTCTGTAACTGAGAAACCTCCACCAGTCACTGGCATGTCAATAGATCAGAGCTGCTGTTAGTATTGATATCAACAATTTCATGGGTACAATCAATATAATATATCATGGTTATGCACTTGGTGTCCAAACTATTTTCCACAAGGGTCCCAAGATTCATGATTTAACCAGAAACTCTGTCACACAAATACTTTCCTATCACTTTTGTTCAGCCTTTACTAATCCCTTGCTGCTTCTGCCACCACTTCCTGCTCATTGATATTCCCTTGGGATTTTGTTTGCTACTTCTCTCATTTTCCTTAATGTTTAATTCAAAGTCACTACTGCAAACCCAAGCAGAGCTGCTTCCACTGCCATAAGAAGCCCTTCCTATTGCTAGTGCAAAATCTCAGAGAATAATGTAAAATTTTTATTATTATTTCCATTTCTGTTTTATGAATGTAGCATAACTGTAACTTTCAGTGTCAAGTAGAATGTCTTTTTGAAGGAGAAAATTTTAGAATGGATCATCAAAAATACTGATTCTTTTGAGACAGCCTCAACATATTAAAAGAATAATTCATGAGTCATTAAAAGACATATATGTATATGAAAGATATTCTTAGTCCTTCACATATTAAACTGGGGAAATTCCATCATGGGAAAAGAAAGAATGCGAGAGCAGAATCTTCTTAAATCAGGAGAACAAGCCTGATCCTTAAAGAGTCATAGATGTAGTGGAATAATACAGATGGAGAAATGGTGGCATGGAACTTCTCCCAAGTCCAGTCAGTACTTTAGCAATACGAATAATAAGGACTTGGACCATCAGTTGTCCCCTGGCATGTGCTATTCTGCCTGCATCCATGATTTATTAGAGTCACCAACAAGGAACGTATGCACATTTTATCCACTCCTTTTCACTTTATATGCCATATGTTTCCCAAATAATTAAATAATTATAATTAAACTAAGGCATCTAGACATAGCACTGACTATATGTACAGACAAATGTACAGGCAAACCTTAGCACTGGTTTTGAGGGTGATTAGGCCACAATATTTTCTCTCAGGAAGGACAAATTATGAGGTTGGACCTTGCTGTGTGCTTTAGGATATCCATTACTGGAAGTACTGACTGGATCTAGGCTAAAGATTAGGTACTGTTACAAAGAGGAGAGACACTGACCCCCAGACACTCAACCAGGTCTGCAGCCACTGGTTTATAAAGTTTCACTGAAGTGTAATCTTCTCGCTATAACCATCAGAAACACTCATTATGATTACTGCTCTTATCACACACAGTGCCTTTCCTTTGGTGAATAAGCTATCACAACTTTCTTTAATATTAATAACCTAGACCAACAATTGCTGGTTGCCCAGCAATTGGTAGGTGATCATGGCTGTGCAATGATATTCCTGTCCTGCCTACCTAATGCTCTCACTTTGACCCAGTGGTGCTGCGTCAAGCACAACTATCATGAACTGTGTTAGACAAAATCTGAACAGTTTCATTTGGGTAAACAGTCACACAGGTCTAACATGGGATTGCTATTTATTTGTTTCTCAGTTTCAGCCAAAATATGCTTCATAAGAGTGCATAGCAGAGCATTTTACATATCTAGTATACAGTGCTGAAATGCCTTGCAGCAGCTTTATCCTAGTGGTACCACTATCTACGCCCACATAGCACGATCGTTACTGAAATACTGAAGCATTATGGTTTCCCAAACTGACTTTCTGCCAGACATTCAAAGTAAAGACATAGTTTTGCAGGTTGCTACTGACCGACTGCTTAATCTTACCATTTCAAATGCTTACTGAGTGACACCCATGTGCTACCTCACCTTTAAACAGCCTCATAGCTATCACATGAGTCTGCTTTTGTTTCTCTACCAACAAACACTTCCTCACACATTACAAATACTGCATGGTTCATGTAATTTTAAGAGTGACACTCTTTAACCATGGCTAGGAGACATTTAGAAAGCTTTAAACATTTCTGGACATGATATGACTGGTCTGAGCCTCATTCTCTGCAATCACAAATGTTTCTTTCTAATCATGACACAAGAAAAAGAATCTCCTGCTGTTCAAACTTGTAATTCTCTTCTAATGCTTTAGATAATTTTATTGTTTGTTGATGTGTTTGTTTGGGTTTTGGGTTTGGTTTTTTTATTATATTCAGCTGTAGCTTACTTGTCACTATACAGAGCAGTCAGTGCTATAGAGAATATCAATTTCAATCAGCATCAAGATCTGAATTTTCTACCAAAGCAATTCAGGGTAAATTTTTAATCCATCTCAGTAAGTAACCAACATGTACCACTGCTAAGTTTAATGTTAGTCAAATTGCCAGGACACGAGACATGTAATCTGATTCAGGTTCAGTAAAAGATACTTCCAAGTCTTTGGGGTTTTTCTCCCTAAATAAACACAGTAAAAGCCCAGATACAAGAGCTGTTGGAGCAAGGCAAAATTGAGAAGAATGTCCTAAATAATACTAAGTCTACCAAGCCTGAGTTTTGCATAGCTTCTGCTGTACAGCCAAGCATGTGTCCTTAAAGGACTAAACAGATATCAAAAATTGGCTTTTGCCCAGTACCCAGATAAAGTCTAGCCCAGGGCAGTCCTAACATTTCACACAGTCCTGGCAGCAGTGAACTAGGAATCTAAATCTTAGAGCACTTTTTTAATTCTCTGGATGTGCAAGGGACAGGGACAAATTTAGTTTTTAAGGCTGGATACATGGCAGCCTTCAGTTTATCATATTAGGCTGAAGACTGAATCAACTCACTGAAACTCCATGCAGAGTGAAACAGAGTTCAGGTCTGACCCAAGAGCTAAAGGAGAAAAAGATTAATGGTGAGAAGAAAAATGAGACTGAGCCTGCTTCAAAACGTTTACTTTATTGAAAGTCACAGATCAGGCTCAGTAATTAATCTATTGTTTGCCTGACTGTTGCCTCTGTGGTAAAGCACTTTCTGCAGGAACTGTAGAAGGAGCTCTGTCTCAGGACAGGAGTCATGCAAGGCTGGCTGAGAGTCACTGTACATGCTTTAAAGAAGAGAAAAGAAGAAGAAACAAGCTGGTTTGAGTTCTAAATTCTCTCTCAGTACCTTACTGACATGGCTTGCAGGCCACTTGGCAAAGCCAATTTTGAAGATCATTCAGCTCTTAGAGGCTGTCTAGGGCTTAAGATGGTGTTAGATGGTCCGTGCAGACCTTTGAACAAATAGAGAGTGATTTCTAAGCAACTTCATGAGGGGTGAGGTTTTTTCAATTTTTCAATCTGTCTTAGTACTTGTCTTTAGGCTTGTGATTCCAGTTATAAAAAATTTTGCGATACAAATCTAATCTCTACAGAAACTGTAAAAAAATTTCAAGCCATCAGACTCACCAAGTCTTTTGACTTTCTTCTTTGCCAGTCAGAATGCTAGAAACTTGGTTCAATTCCCATCAAACCTAGTGGGAAGACTTCACAGCTGGTTTTCATGGTATTTAAAACCAATAGTTCTATAATTTCAGGAGTGGATTTGTAGCATTTCGTACTTAAACAAATGCAGTATCCTGCTAACAGAAGAACTGTTAGCCCTTCTTGTTTTGAAAACTACTGCCCATTTAGTTTACTGAAAGCAGCCTTGAAAGGTAGCTAAACCATACATTCTTGGACTCTAATTTCACAAGCTGTTTTTGGCCAAGTTAAGAACTGCTGCATTGTCCTTTTCCTTAAGAGATCTTGCCCCTAGGCATGAGAGAATCAGAAAATTTGTCCAGAGGTAAATACATAGAAAACAAACCCTAAAATGCTGGGTTTGGCGCACTAGTTCAGTCAAACAATACCAAAGAAGTGTAGCAAACACTTTGTTGCAAAAATAGAAGAGGTTGAAATCCCTTTAAGGTGTGTTAAGTGTAGTTACATAGAAGACAGTCATTTTGCAGACTAATTTAGTTTCCCTCAGGTAACAGGGTTAGCTGCAAAAACCACGAGGAACCATAATACTGAAAATGAAAATGCATTTACATAAAATTGCATTTCTGAAACCACTAAGGACACATATAAGAAGGGCAAAACAGTGGGGTCAGAATGTGGTCCAGACTCTTTTTAAAAGGAAAAAATTAATTGAAAAATTGTGTGCAGTGAGCTTTAAAAACTGAATTTGCCCAAGTTCACCACATAACCAGATAATACCACTGTATGCTACAACCTGAGATCTAATCATGCAGAATCTGTTTATGTAGGGCCTGGATCTAATGCATTCTCACTGCCTCCATGTGCACATGGGTTGCTAATCATACTCTCCACAGGCAAAGGAAAGTTAGCCTTTTCAGGATAAATCCAGCAAATCCCCTGATGGATGCTTTTAACAAAGTCTCTTTATTGTGACAGATGCAACTTGAAGTTTCTTTAATGCTGGTGTTTTACTTTCCTCTTCCCCATCTAACAGGGCCTGATGAAATAAGCTGAGAAGCACAGAGTCTTTGAACCTACAGTGATGAACTGTTTCAAAGCTCCCTCAAAGCACACACCTAGGGTATGAGATTAAGATCTTCTTTTGTAGTTCATTCCTACTTCCGTACATTAGTTCCTTCTAATCATGCGGTGTGTACATGAAATATAGTTTGCTGAGTCCTGCTAAAGCAGATACTAATATCATAAAGGTTGTCCTAAAGGTAAAACACAATATTGACCAAAGGCTAGTGTGAAAAATCCATGTAGCACATTGAAGGTACACTGAGGAACTAAATCAGCACATTATCGAGCATTATAGACTCATTCTGATGTCTTTATTATTCATTGTAACCAGGGAAAAAGGCTTGACTAATTTACATAAATACTTGGAAGAATACTGAAACCAAGGCTCCACATTGATAGATGCATGTATTCAAACATAAACAGACCAACTATAAAAATAGACCTGCATTAAATCATTCTTGGTACTTTACAAAAATTTATTCCTGTCCTGGAAATTGATGCAAAAAACGAATAGTTTTCTTTCAGTGACAAGGAAATAAGTATGAATTTTCATCATGCTCATGCAAAAGAAAATTGGGTGCAAAGCACCATCTTGTATCAAAATAATTGGCTAACTTCAGCTGCCAGAAGATTCAATGGGAAACAGGCAATATATGCTCTAAGAACATTTCAGTTTGTAACTTTTTTAAAGCAGATCTGAAGCCTTCAACACATCAGTGTTTGCTGTATTCCTGTAAGACTAGAAAAAACACTGGACATAGTTTGTGAAAAGTAACAATGTTTTCTTAATCAAATAATAAAGTAAAAATTTTTGTTCTGAGAAGGTGAAGAGAAACAAAACTTAAAAATAAGTATTTCTGGAAAGACTCCGTACTTTGTATAGCCTCAAGAATGCATCCATGACAAATTTCAAAATATGAATGAGAAATTCCCAGAATCGTGGAAAGTATAACATAGCAGCTTCAAGACTGAAGGGCTAGCGGTGACAAACTTAGAAATGAACAGGAACTGGTTTCTATAGACTTTTAGTGAAATAACCCAGCCATTCTGTAACCATGTATTTGTATAATATAATGTTGTCATTGCTGGCTACAAGCCAGAAACCTTGTACTTAATTTACAGGTCCGCAGGACTGAGGCTGGTCAGTCTTCTTCCAGCAAGCTAGTTTATCTTACTTTCTTCATACAATGTAGCCAGAATATTATGCAAGTAGGAATAAGAAGTCCTTATTTTCTATACAATGTGAAATTTATGGCCCTGGCATAATATGTTGTGCATAGGAATAAAGAGCTGTTACAATGGTCGGGGGTTTCAGAGGCGGAGATGCAGAATGCAGTGCAGAATAGCATAGGAACAGCATGAGAAGAAGCAGGGCAGAGCTTTGGCAATCACACCCCATGGATATAAGCAACTTATGAATGGTTGGTTAAAGAAATACCTTGGAGCCAGACAAAACTGGATTTAGAGTTATAAAGAGAAGAAATAATTCTATAATAGGCACAATAAAAGCATGAATTCAAATATAAGAGAGTTGCAGACCATTGAAAAAAGAACAAAGGTGAAAAAGCATGCCAGCAAGCAAAGGATCAGCCTCTTCTTCCAGGTAACAAGCAACAGGATGAGAGGCAGTGATCTCAAGCTGCACCAGGGTAGATTCAGGTTAGACATTAGGAAGAACTTTTTCATGGAAAGAGTGGTCAGGCAATAGAAAGGACTGCCCAGGGCGGTGGTGCTCAAGAAATGACTGGACACAGCACTTGATCTAATTGACAGGGTGGTAGTCGGTCAAAGTTTAAACATAATGATTTTAGATGTTTTTTTCAACCTAAATGATTCTATGATTCTGAAAAAAAAAAAAAAAAAATCCCAGGTGAAAGCTATAGAAAAAAAATCACATAAATATCATATGTTCCCTAGTGAAGCACCCACATAGCAATGACTCATCACAGCATGCCACTACCAGGATAAAATTACCAACCGTAGACACAGAAAGAAGAGAGGAAGGATGTATGTATGACCAGGAAAAATGGCACAAAATTATTAGACTGTCAATTGCATTAAAAATATATTCTTGGCTTTATAGAAGGTGTATCTCTTTGCCCTATGCAAAATTTTAAGCACAATAGCAAGGCAAGTTTTCTTCATTCAGGAATGTCATTAGCACATGCAATAGAAAACTCAGACAAAGATGGTGACTCACTCTGCTTTTATATAGAGACATACACAATGCTGAAGGTCTCATTCCGGAGATAAGCCTCTGAAGGCTTCAACAACAAAGCATGCTGCAATGAGATCTTGGAAGGAGGAAACTGCCCTGAAAAATCAAAACATACAGATGTGCAGGACAGCAAAGCTGCATGAGCCCCTTGCTTGCTTTTGCCAGTTACACTATCAAACACCCTGGCTTTTAAGCAATGCTGTCTCCACCAAAAAGAGACAAGACAGAAGAATGCTATGAATTTGGCATCAGTCAGTGTTGGAACGGGTAGCCTCATTCAGTAGCATCAGTCTCCCCTTGTTCTTCCTGTCTTGCTGGGAGAAAAGAAAGTCTCCAAGGCTTTTCTTATTCTCGCCCTTCTCAGTTAAGAACCCTTCTTGCATGTCTTCCACCTGAAGCTCCATTCTCATGGCAATGGCAAAGCTGTGTACACATCATTGACAATAGCCTTGTGTATCTGACTTATCTCTTTGGAACACAATATTTTCTGATCTAAAAAGAAGTCTACAGATATATTTAGGAAACCAAATTGCATTTATATATTTCCTCAATTCTATTTTAATAGTAACATAACTTCTTCATCCGAAACATTGATTAACTTCTTGGTTGCCATAACAACACTTTCCCCAGACAGACTCAGTTAAATATAGGGGAGAACTGAGAAGAACAAAGAACAACCTACAGATAATTTTAAATTCCAAACCAAAGCAACCTACTCCAGGATTATTCTGTCTGCATAGTTCTAAATTTAGTAGCAGTTAATCCACTGCAGTTGAGTTGCATTTACTTGCATTTCTCTTTTTTTTTTTTTTCTCTTTTTTAAAGCACCATGGTCTAGTTTTGCTTGCTCTTTGGAATTTCTGTACTCCATTTGCCTATCTGTTATATTCTATTTTTGCTATAACACACTATCCTTAATTAAAATCTCTGTGAGAAACAGCTTCTGGGCTACACCCTGTACAAATTATTTCACCTTTATTTGAATTGAACAATAACATCTAGAGTAAATATGCCCTGAAAATGTGCCCTGCTGATAACGTAATGGGTTTATCAAGTAATCATTGTGGACTATACAGAGTCTATGTAACAGGCACAGAAGCTGTGTTCTAGTTCCATTTAAATTACGCTAGATAACTGATATTTAAATAGAAATAATTTTATTGTAAAAAGTTCTTAGCTGCTTGCTGAAGCTTTGGAAGCCTAGCAGATTCACACAAAATACCCTGCTGCAACAAGTGATGGCATACATGTTCTAAGTCCAGAGCTGCTAAACTCACACCATCTTCTTTCCAGTATGTGCACAAGACAAACACTTCACCTTTTCTCTTTGCTAAGTCAGTTGCAGTGTTTAAGCTTCTACTCTCCAGAGCAATTATCCATTTCATGACATAATCATGCCAAGAACTTCCTAATTATATCTTATCTTGGTCTTGTTTCATTTTGAAATTGAATTCTTTTCTCTCCTATATCCCCTCCTGTGTTTTCATGAACATAGGATTCTCAAAATATTAGGTAAATCAGAAGCCGCAGAAGGAGAAGAAAACAAAATAAACAAGTTGGGAAGAAACTATGGAATACATGATGAATACATTAAAATCCTCTTGTATAGAGTGACGATTACACCAACAGTATTAGCTGTGTTTCCTGCCCTACAGGCCTGTACACACCAAAATCTGGGGACAATAATGGTTTCTTTGGTTTTCTCTTCACAAATTCTAATCCTAAATAGGGGCAATGAAACAGTATCCAGGAACCTGTTATAATCCATCACTCCAGTATTTAATCTTTTTCCTTTTTATACAGAACAGAGGACTGCCAGAGAACAACAGATTACTATCTAGAAGGACTCTTGTCCAATACCTGCACAGCCTGGAAGACTCATTAATCAATAAGATTGCTCTCCTGGGTTTCAGCATATCTGGAGTATAGATAGCACACAATATTATTTTTTCCCTAGAAGGTCAGTGCCATGCTGAATGTGCACAGGACATGCACTTCTACTGCTTGCTGCTGCCATTTAAATATTTTGACATTAATTTGCCTCAGTGTTGAGATGCTACTAATATGAACATGAAGCCCCAAATTACTTTAATTTATGTGTAGGTATATCAGTATACTGAAGAAGTGAACTGAATACACATTATTTGTGTCTGAAGTGTTTTCAGGATTCACTGATGAAGTCTGAACCATATATTTAAGCTACAGAATCCAATTTAACATTATAGACATGTCATCTTTTATAAAGTTGACAAACAATAGCAAGTCCACTATCCTCTCTGACTCTTTAAATGTTTAGCTATCATTCAGAAAATTTGCATCTTATTTTAATATTGAAATTGGCAATTTTCAGCTTCTAGCCACTGAATCTCATTTTTCCTTTGTCTGGTAAGGTTCTTAATATCTCTTTTCTGCATTAGTACAAGTCACCTCTCAGCTTCCTCTGGTAGTAAGAATTAACTGAGCTTCTCAGGTCTGTTTTCCAGCCTCAGAATTATTTTTGTTGCCTTTCTTTTAACGCTTTATAGCATTGCTACTGTGCTCCATGCACTTTTTGGAATTACAGTAATAATTTCATAGGAGTTTGAGGGAATGGCCTGAAGTTGTGTCAGGGGAGGTTTAGGTTGGATATTAGAAAAAGATTCTTCTCCCAGAGGGTGTTTGGGCACTGGAACAGGCTGCCCAGGGAAGTGGTCACAGCAACAAGCCTGACAGAGTTCAAGAAGCATTTGTACCATACTCTGAGACAGATGGTGTGACTCTTAGGGATGGTCCTGTGCATGGTCCTGTGATGATCCTTGTGGGGCCCTTCTAGCTCAGCATATTCTGTGATTCTACAAAATGCAGCAACATGCTGTCTCCGCATACTCTCCTGGACAAGGACTGTTTTCCTAGACCTATAGTAGTTCCCTTTAAACTTCATACTGTAATTCTCCTCTTTGGTCATCCTCACTTTGGATTTTTCTTCAGCCTCAGATATATGTCAAAGACTGGGTTGGAGCACCATTCCTATGAAAACAGGCTGCAAGAGTTGGGGTTGTTCAAGTTGGAGAAGAGAAAGCTGAGGACATAATAAGAGGACCAAGGGGACTACAAGAAAACTGAAAAGGGTCTTTTTACAAATCCAGTTCAGCAAGTATGAGAGCTCTCTTTCAGAAAAATATAAGGAAAGCTCAGCCTCTTGATGAGTCTGTGTGATTTCCTGCAGTACATCAGCACCTCTTAAACTATCAACATCTGACTGCTTTGAAAAAAATCCCTACCTAGGAAAACTGTTTTCCCTAATGTCAGAATTCTGCTTCTTAGCAGTCGCCCACATTTCCTCTGTAAAGCTGGCACCTAAAGATGTGCTTTCTCATGTACAAGCTAATCCCAAGTCTAGATGTTCTGCATGTCTTTCAAATGCTTACAGCGTATTCCCTCCTCTGTGGCGTCTCCCACAGGTCTGTATTTTTGTACTCAATTTTCAAGTTTTACTTTTCAACCTATCGGGGTTTTGATTTTAACAATTCCACTTGCCATTGAACATTAGCAGTTTCTAACAACTTTGTATGTTGTGTAGACGGGTGGCCTCCAGTCTCAGACACACCACAGTGAAAGAACAGCAGCAATATTTTGGGGAATGCATTCTCCTCAGCCAACTTCTGCATTAACTGAACTTCTAAACCAAGCTTAACTAGATAGTTAAATACTAATAGAAAGGAGTAATAAATCTAAGTAAGCAGGACTGCATGAGTGAATATGGCTCAGGGCTGACAGATTTCACATCACTATAATGAAGAAGATAGCTACATACATTTCAGTCAGCTGGAATTTATGGAGGTCTTTGTCTTCTGTTCTTGAAGAATTTTGATCACAGGATTTCACTCAATGTGTGTTAAAATTCCACATCACTGCAAAATACTGTTGCGTGTCAACTAGTTAATCAAAAATCTCCTTTTCTTATGCTGGGGATTTAACATTCATTACAAATTTGGCTGTTATGCACCAGGGAACATATGCTTTAAAGACTTCTTGCACTTTATGAGTACATGGTGTTTCCAGATACTGCTTCAACAAAGACAGTCATGACAGAACAGAGGAATGCACTACATATGGGGTTCCTAAATGGCAGTACCAGGCAGCAATAAAATTGCAAAAAACCTTTCCTTTGCCATCTTTTTGACCAACTGAAGCTTAGTAAAATCAAAGTTAAAAGTTTGTCTTCCAAGCCACAAGATGCAGTTTAAAGGAAACTGAAAAATGCTTTGACTACACACCTTAAAAAGCCAACTTCCAAAAAAATAAAGGTCCAGCCAGAACATTAGATATATATTGCTTAAAATTCATAAGTCCTAGAATAAGATAGCTGTTCTGAGACACAGTAATTCAAAAATGTCATGAATAATGACCAGCAGCTGAGTTGGTGGTAAATACACACTCAACTACAAAAATCAAACAGCACTGAATTCTCAAAAATCTGTATAGTACCTATACATATGCCTTTAAATATATGTGAAATATGTATAGTCTATGAAAGTTACAGGCATCTTAAATCAAGTTCACTCACTGGTGCCAGTAATACCATAGAAAAATTTATGTGGCAGGAATCTTATTCTTGTAGGACTTCATTATTATTCTTGTGCAAAGAAATGGGAAAGGGTTTTAAAAATTGTTTTAAAACATTCCTAAGCATGGTCTCTCCATTACCCTTTATTACACAATGCAAGTTCTGAGAAGATTTAAATAAATAGCATTGGCATAAAAGAGAACTTTCATCTCATTGTACCACTGTCTCCAGTAAGCAACCTAATCCATATGGTTTAAATACAAATTAAATACTAGACAGAATAAAGTAAACAGAGCACAATATTTGTGGGATGGAGTAGTGAGGAGGGGGGAGGCATGGAATCAGTTCATTCTATTGACAATGCGACTGATGGCACTACATAAGACACTACAAAGGATGACAAGTTTATGACAGTGGGCCATTAAAGTAGTCTGTGATTATCTGAAACAGCGATATGCTATCTAGGTTATCTTTGCTAAGTGTTAATGGTGCAGATTGCAACAGATCAGTATGCACCAGCCTATGTCTTGTTTTATCTTTGCAATTGTGGGGTGCCATTGTATGGGAAGCAAAGTAACTAGTGGTTGGATCAATTCAAGAGACAGAGGTTCAAGCAAAAACCTATAACAATACCATACAATACTGATAACAATACTAATACCATATATACTATGCAATGCAATACATACATAACATGCAATACATGTAACTGAGCCATACAACACCACCCAATACAAAAGGCATCATACCATATCATGGAATACATACCCTCCAAGTTATAGTATACAATACAAAATACTTTGCAGTTCAGTAAATAACATGTAGTGCCATATATATAATATACAATATAATATATACCATGTTGCCGTAAGGTTCTCATGAATTTGTAGATTTTTATACTTCTATGTAGTTTCTTGCATTCAGAGCAGCTAACAACCTCTAACCCTG
>JAWWEE010000085.1:31223543-31238107 GCA_035221455.1 Xenops minutus
GTAAAGAACTCTTCTCTACTTTACCCACATAAAGTTGTCTTGGAAAGTTTTTTCCCCCTCTCCTTAAGGCAACACCATACATACCATGACACAAAGAGTAATGCAATACAATACATGATATGTGCAATATAACACAACCCCACAGTATGCAATACAATGCAATACATGCAATATACACTTACAAGCAATGGATATCATACCATACAAAATACCACACAATATGTACAATACTGCACACATGGTAGTATTTTTCAATGTTACGCATTGTAGTGTATGCCCCCATCATAGTTCTGGCATGCTGCAACCCCACCTCTCAGCAGGCTCCCACATGCAGCACCTCACAGGAGCCACCACTGTCGAACACAGGTAACCATGTGCCTGAACTTGCTCCCATTCCAGATCCATGCAGTGGCATGGTGCTGTCATCCATCAGCATCTCTTCCTGTTGCCTCCAATAAAATCCTTGATGGCTTCAAGGGGGCACGTGTATGGAAAATGTTCCAGATGTGTTATTTGTTAAGTATTGTGTTTTGGAATGCACTGTATTCAGTCTGATGTGTCCTGTATGGTACAGTATCATAAAATCATAGAATGGTTTGGATTGAAAGGGACCTTAAAGATAATATATTTTCAACCCCCCTGCTGTGGACTGGACCACCATGCACTAGACCAGGTTGCTCAAAGCCCCATCCAACAGGCTGTTGAAAACCTCCAGGAATGGGGGATCCACAACTTCCTTGGGCAACTTCTGCCACTGCCTCAATTCCTTTACAGTAAAGAATTTTCTTCTAATATCTGATATAAACCTGCTCTCTTTCAGTTTAAAGACATTCCACCTTGTCCTATCACTACATGCCCTTGCAAAAAGTCCCTCTCTGTCTTTCTTGTAGGCTCCTTTCAGGTACTGAAAGGCGACTGTTAGGTCACCCCAAAACCTTCTCTTTCTCAGGCTGACCAATTCCAACACTCTCAGCCTGTCCTTTAGGAGAGATGTTTCATTCTTCTAATCAGCTTACTGGCTTTTCAACTCTGTGTGTGAACTTGTTCGAACAGGTGAATGTCCTTCCTGTGCTGGGGACCGCAGAGCTAGATGCAGTGTCCCAGGGTCTCACCAGAGTGGAGGAGGGGGGCAGAATCATGTCCTCTGACCTGCTGGCCATGACGCTTTTGATGCATCCCAGGATATGATTGGCTTTCTGGGCTGCAATTGCACATTGCTGGCTCATGTCCAATCCTTCATCCAACAGCACCCACAAATCCTTCGCATCAGGATGCTCTTCTTGATCAGTTCATCCCCCAGTTTATACTTGATCTGCACGTCCACCAGTATGTGTTGTGTTTTATGGTATGTAACTGTATACATTCTATTGTATAACATACCATACTATCCATTCTGTGGTGTTTATTGTTCAGTGTGAGGGCTTGTTATGTATCATATTGTGCATAGTTATTTTTTCCTTTGTTATATAGCTATTGTACTTTAGGATTGTATTTTAGGTGTTGTATTTTAAGTATTGTTCACATTGTATTGTGCTTTGTGTATTGCACCATTTGTAATATTTGTATTGTATGCTATTGTACGTATGGCATCAGAGGAGCAGGAATGGGAACACGTCAGAAACAAGGTCCAAGCATGAGGACTGAGTAAAGCGTCTCAGGCAAATTTTTTATAACTAGTCATCTCTTAAACTAAGTCCTGTTTCAAAATGAAGACAACTAAGAGTATTTTGCTGAGTGTATAGTCTAACTTTCAAGCAAAGAGAGCTTTTTACTAGCATTTCAAGCTAATACCAGGTTTTTCGCCTCCCACTAGACAGCTGGCCAGAACTTTCAGTGGACATCATAAGCAAAGCACAACACTCATTCCTGCAACTTATTCAGAAAGTATAAGGAGACCAAGAGAGCATGGCCTCAGGAAGGTTCTCCAGCACTGTCAGTACTTATTACTCAGGCTGTTCTAGGCTTCCATCACTTACTCAGTTAAGCACCCTTACCAGAAAGTTTTTGCCTAAATGAATAATGATGGGACCATCTGCAGACTGATTCCTAGAATACCAGTACAGTATGGGTTGACATTAATTGTATCAGAATAAACGTAAACCTGAATCTTAGCCCAGCTGAATGTTTTGAAGGAAGATCAGAAGTCCGCTGTTTCCTTTTATCCACTCTTTGGTATAACGAGTGATGAACTGAATCTTGCTTTAATACCAGCCATCTGTGTCACGTATATTCTAGCCTGATTAAATGTAATTGCCTGGGGTCCTGATTCAATTATTTTATGTCCAGAGGTATTTATGAAACTGAAGTAAGTTTTGTATTTTATTCAGTTAAAGTTAATAAAATATGCACAACATCATAAAAGTTTTAATGTTTTGCAAATTAGAAAATATAATCTTGATATGCCATAACACTTTAATATATTTAATACTCTACTATTTGTTATTTTATTCCATTGAATGGCAGTATTTAATGTGTCCGTAGCTGTTTTAATTTTCTCCTGTAAAACAAAATGCTCCAGAGGATTTAAAATACTAAGAATAATTTTATCTTGAAAGGTTTTATTAGAGAAGTCTTTTATACATCTTTTCCCAGACAATATCTTCTGCAAAACAAAACAGAACCACAGAGACATCATCACTCTGGAGTGGTCACTAAAATGAGCAATTTTGGCATCAGAGATAACTTATCTTACATTCTCTGCAAATACCGTTAGTATTTGCAGGCCTCAGCAGTACAAGAAATATGAAGTGGTGTTTACCAGGGTATTAGGAGTAAGTAGACTTTAGTATACTGGATTCTGGCATGTAAATCCATACCTGATGTGCCTACCATAATACAGAGATCTGACTCTATTAGGACATTGAGTTATTGAAACCACTATTTTAATTTTATAAGTAGATGGGCAGTTTACAGAAATGAAAAAAGAAATTTCTACAGATTCAAGTCATCTTTCTGGCACCATTTTAGTAGTGGTATTCACATATCTGAGATGACCTCAACACTTTACTCTTCTTTCAATGTGTTTGAGAGTTGTATCACACAATGGTCAATCTTGAGTGAAAATGAACATAGAGGAACACTAGAAGCTGCAGTGTGTGAAACCAGTCCTCTAGCTTTAGGTCTCATTGCATCTCTAATAAGACCCAAAAGCAGGTTTTGGGAAGAGCACTAGCTATGTTCCTACTGCATGCAGCATCAATAAGTTTAAAACTTGGCCCACTGACAGAGGTCACCTTGAAAATGTATTACAATAGACTGTGAGTTTACTCAGTCAGTCAAGTTTTTAATTGTGAGCCAGTTTTAAATGCTAAAACCAGATCAGAACACAATTGCTGACAGCTAACAGGTAAGCATAAGCTTTGCCATAGGAATGAGCAGGTCCCAGCTGATTCTGTACCTGGTGTGAGAAATGTAAATTCAAGAACTTGAATTGTAACTCAAGTCGGTACATTTGAACAATCAGAAAATTGTATTTTACACTGAATTTCATTGTATCTCTTCTTAGCTAGAGCTGGGAGTCTGTGGCCAGACAGCAAAGCATGAAAACTGCCAAGGGATGCACGAGGAGGGATTTGTCAACAGTACCTTTGTCAGAGAATCATATCTGGCTAAAAGAAGGTGAACAAGTGAGCATAATTGCTCTCAATGCATAGAATTGTCCTAGCCAGATGACAGTTGTTGAATTTCTCAGCCTCTCCTTTACCAATAGGCAAAGACTCAAGCACCAATTTTGCTACTTTATGTCTTGGTTTGAACACTTCACGCACCAAAGAAGAATTGAGAGCAGCAGCCAACTAACAGGCTGAAAATAAAGCTGGGTCTGTTTCTCCACTATACTGAAAGGTATAGAGGTGCAACAATAAGATAAATCAGCTCTTGAAAGAAAATTAATGAAAGGAATACGTGGCACACCAACTCTCAGCAATAATATGAAGGTCCTTTGGCTCAGCCATTCCTCCACACCCCCTTGGAAAAAACAAGAGTAGAGATGCTACAGCAACACAGGACAATAGCTGTGTGGCATTTAACCAGGGGGCCTAAGAGGACTTGGTTTTTGAGTCATGTTAGAGGCCATGAGAAACGTTTAGGGTCTCTCATTCTTTTATGCCAGCCATCTGTAGAGAGCTAGAGAAAACACTTCCACACTTCATTTTTGTGCCCAGATGCCTGCATAGCACATAGCCCCACATAGGCTATATATTGTTCTCACATCCAATTATCCTGCCATATTGGTGTCAACAACTTCTCAATTTTTATTAGAAAACTCACATCAGCAGAAGTCCTCTATCTCAATATTTATCATTAAATTGGTATGATTGAAGAAATACATTCCATGATACTAAAAGAGAGCTATTGTAAGTGAGACACTATTTAGAACCAGAATTAAACTTCATTAGTATAATCCAAGGTAACAGGGTAGCTCTGCTGTGCAACAAACAATGGGCAATTTCTCCTTCCCACAATTCAGAAAGAAAATTTAGCTGACAAATTTCTGTGCAATGTGCTGCAGTAGGAAACACCGATGTTCCCACATGAGCATATAGCAGATTTCACAAACTCTCCTGATCAAAGTTCATGCAAGCTGCACACTCTGTCCAGTCCTCCTGCTATGCAGATCCTGTTAATGGCTGAATCACCAAAGTCCTGCTGGAGAGGGAACAAGGTGAGTGATCTTCTACTGAATTTAAGGGCACAGTGCCTGCTTCTGGAAAGAAAAAGGTGTATCATACAGGAGGGAGAAGGTTGATCTATTCTATTAACTGCTAGCACTGCAAGCAAAATGCATCTCTCATGTTATACAAGAAACATGAGATTGACAAGCAATCCAGGACGGGCCTAAGGAATTAAATTACTGCACTTCCATGGGGCAGGTCCCAAGATTCTGTTACCCAGAGGAAGAAGATCTTAATAAAGACCTTGTATTTGGATGATGTTCTAAAGAGAGAGCTCAGAAATATTTACTGCAGTTCCAACTTTTTGGACACACACAAGGAAGACAATAAAAGAAGCTATAAGCCACCATGAAGACACAGTAGGGAGAAAGAGCTGCAGAATATGACAGTCATACAAATGACTTAAAGAATAGGAAAGATGAATGGGCTACAAACTAACTGACAGAACACAGCACAAATTAAGTTTTACCCACAAGGCCTGGCATTCTCTTGAGACTAAATTTCAGCAAAAGCTCTGAGAACAACAGCAAGAACAGTATCAGTAATGAAATGTTGTATACTTAAGACAGCAAGATTACTTTAAAAATCCTAAAGCCCCCTGTGTTTTCACAGCCTGACTTCAAGCCTCGTCAAGCCTTCAGCAGCTTTCAGTTTCTCTGAAACTGCAGCCAGAAATGCAGCGCCCAGAGTGCTCCAGCTGAGCCCTCCCAGGAGCCTGGTACCCAGCTGAGAGTCAGGGTGAGTCTCTACATCCAAAAGGGAGTGAGGCTTCCCCCCTAGGGTGTGAACAAAGGAGAGGGGTTGAGATGAAGTGCTGAGTGCCAGGAGGAAGAGGAACTGCATCCAGGCATTCATGACAGTCGGGGCACTGGAGAGCAGCTCGTGGGTGCTCAGAGCGGGAGGACGCAACCCTGGATCTGCAGGGTGTGAGCCATTGCCTATCTGTTGCTCCTCGTCACACCCCTCCACTATGTGCCAAGATAACCCTTGGAGCAGAACTACATCCCACCTCAGTCAAGTTCCTTCTCATAATCAGATAAACTGTAACAGTGCTCAGAGGGGTTCAGACCAAGGCGTCACAACTGTGCAGCAAAAATGGATGCAAAGACACTCACGAGGGCATGTGTTTTTTCACACCTCCCTGTTGCTCCCCTCACAGCCTCTCTTGGCTTGCCATCTGAGGCATTGCTTTATTGCCGTGAACTGAGGCCAGACCACAGCACAAATTCCAGACTTCTCCTGGTGGGAAGGGACAGAGGGAGGCAGGAGAACTTTCTCAGACACTTATGCTTATTCCTTTCTAAATATAGGAGGCCATTTCCCCAGGGAACTGAAAGGCAAACAAGAACAACACAGAAAGAACATGAAACAAGAACAAGTCTTTTCCTTGATTTGACATACACATGCTTTCACATGCTTCTATTCATGTGTGCTTTGGGAGGCAATTTCTAAGCAGAGAAGTAGAAATGTAAGGCAAGGTCTGAACCTGACCTATAGATTAGGCACTTAGAGGTTGGTAGATTTCTCTATAAAAGGTTTAGCATGTTCATCTCTTGCATCAGAGGAATTCTGTCAGAGGATTCACATCATAGTTATAAAGAAGTCTAGATTCTGTTTTCCATTTGTCCTGAGCAGCAGACCACCTCCAAGACAGTATTTTTATTGTACTGAACTGTTACTTAGGAGTTAAATCCTGAAGTTTTAAATAAGAGCCATACTACCCTCAGATTTACCTTTAGGCATTGAGCTACATATACAACTTAGAGCAGCCAACTTTCTGAATTAGAGTATATTTATGCTTTTGTGTAGAGGCCCAGGGCCAGCTAGCATCATCACAGAGAGAGCCAGGTGACACTTTCATGGCACAGAAAGAAAGCACCCTCACTCCATATTTCCACAGGAATATGACCATCCACAGTCAATGAGTGCAGTTTGTTCATTTGCATATTTGGCTAGGAGTGATAAGAGGGAGCATTTGGAAAATTTCACAGAAGAAAGTGATAATCAAGATGTGAATTTCTCAAGAACGTCTAACCATTCTTCAAGAAATTAGTTTCTGATATCTGAAAAAACTATATCTTGAAATAGTTGGAGCAGCTAGCTGAAGCTGATTGCTTTGCTGACTTTGCATTTGGACAGGGGAAAAATAAAAGCAAAGAAAAGGAAGCAAAGCAATGTCAAATTCTGCTTCTAAGTGTCTCCGAACAGGACATAGTGTCAGGCAAAACTAATTAACACCCTACTGAGTGAAAGAATAACATCACTGAAAGTACGCTCTGGAGAAGACATCAGCATTTTTAATTCAGAAGAAGACAGAAAAAAACATAAAAGCTCAGAAGAGCTTGTGCTGGATGATCTGAGATTGAAGAGGCAGGTTAGAGTTTCAAACACTGGCTGGGTCTCTCACGCAAGCCTGGTTTAGACTGGGAGGAGGCAGGATTTTGACGCACTCGGAAGGCAATAGAGGCTCCTCAAAGGAAACTAGTTTTTAAGAAAGTAAAAAGATTTGCCACCCAAGAGAAGTTACAAATGAAAAATGAAAATGAAAAAAGAATAAAAAGAATAAATCTGACACAGGAAGTTTTCACTCCTTTTCCCTAAAGACTTGTCCCTAACTTCACTGATCTGTACCTTAAAGTGTATTTTACAGAAGCAAACTGGAAGTGATTGTGCTGAGCTGAGGAACAGTGCTCAGAAGCATGAGCTCAGGCAAAGCAGGAAACAAACTGGTGTCAAAGTCCTAGGCTCTGACCAGGACATGTTATTAGGCAGAATACAGTAAAAGCATTCTAAGCAGAGTAAGAGCACGCACTAGGGTTGTATCATTGAAAGAATTAATGTAAGGAATAGCCTCTTTATTTCTTGAAACATCCAAATATTTGTATCACAAAACTCTAAACTGACTTTGCTAATGAGGCTGGCATCTCACAAACCATGCCCCAAGATGTACAGTTTGAGGACTGATAATGTTCTGCTGCTGAAATTTATTATTTTTTTATTAATGTCCATTAAAACAAAACCTTCAGACAGAATAGAACGTGGAGCTCAGTGTTAGACGAACATATAAACATATCAGGGGGGGCTATGCATGCTTGGCAAACAGAATGGGGAAAGGAAATGCCAGCATTTGGAAAGCATTGCAGCTGTAATGGATTATAGCACTTTGTGACAGAGTATGTAACACCACCACGTGGACAAAGGTGATGGCAACAGCACTCGTTATGAGATCAGAGAAACTTTTCTAGTACCCTGTACTCAAATCAATCTGTGCATTTTCAAAGGATTGGAAGAAAAGGCACAGCTATGGTGCCAGAAATACTGATATTACCAACTATGGAGTAAAGGCCAGACTGTTCATGAGGAGTTTAGGAATATAGTTAGGTCAATTAGAAAGAAAATTAGAAGATAAAGGCACAATTTGAAAGTTAATCTGGCCTCTTCTGTTACTGATAACAAAAGGTCTTTCTACAGATACACCAATAACAAAAGGGGACAGTCAAGGAAAACCTTCATTCTTTGTTGGACATGATAGGGAACATAGTTACCAAAGATGAGGAAAAAGCCAAGGTACTTAACACCTTCTTTGCCTCAGTTTTCAGTAGTGAGGCAGGTTGTCCTCAGGACAACTAGCTTCCAAAACTGGTACACAGGGACAGGGAGAAAAATTGCCCTCCTGTATTCCAGGAGAAAACAGTCTGAGACCTACCTAGCCACTTGAATCCTCAGAAGTCTATGGGACCAGATTGGATCTATCCTAGGGTGATGAGAGAGCTGGCAGAAGAGCTTGCCAAGCCGCTCTCCATCATTACACCAACAGTTCTGACTCACCGGGGAGGTCCCGTATGACTGGAAGTTGGAAAATGTCACACCAATCCACGAAAAGGTCTGCAAGGAGGACTCGGGCAACTATAGGCCTGTCAGTCTGACCTCAGTACCTGGCAAGGTTAGGGAACCTAAGTAGCAACCACACAGCATCTACAGGAGGGACAAAGGATCAAACCCAGCCAGCACAGGTTTAGGAAGGTCAGGTCCTGCCCAACCAACCTGATCTCCTTTTATGATCAGGTGACCCACCTGGTGGATGAGGGGAAGGCTGTGGATGTGGTCTGTCTGGAACTCAACAAAGCCTTTGACACCATCTCCCATAGCACACTCCTGGAAAAGCTGGCAGCCCATGGCTTGGACAGGCTCTCTGCTGGGTTAGGAACTGGCTGGAGGGCCAGACCCAGAGAGTGCTGATCAATGGGGCTGCATCTCTTTGGCAGCCGGTCACCAGTGGTGTCCCCCAGGGGTCAGTGTTGGGCCCAATCCTATTTAACATCTTTATTGATGATCTCGATAATGGGATTGAGTCCATTATTAGCAGATTTGCAGATGACACCAAGTTGCAGGGGAGGTGTTGATCTGCTGGAAGACAGGAAGGCTCTGCAGAGGGACCTGGACAGACTGGAGAGTTGGACTGATTTTGACGGGATGAGATCCAACAAAGCCAAGTGCCATGCCCTGCACTTTGGCCACAACAACCCCATGGAGCACCACAGGCTGGGGACAGAGTGGCTGGAGAGCAGCCAGGCAGGAAGGGGCCTGGGGGTTTGGATTGACAAGAAGGTCAACATGAGTCGACAGTTTGCCCAGGTGGCCAAGAAGACAAATGGCATCCTGGCCTTTTTCAAGAATAGTGTGGCCAGGAGTATGAGGGAAGTGATCCTTCTCCTGTACTCAGCACTGGAGAAGCTACACTTCAAGTGCTGTGTCCAGTTCTGCGCCCCTCAGTTCAGGAGGGATATTGAGTTGCTGGAGCAGGCACAGAGAAGGGCAATGAGGCTTGTGAAGAGTCTGGAGCACAAGTCCTATGAGGAGAGGCTGAGGGAGCTGAGATTGTTCAGCATGGAGAAGAGGAAGCTCAGAGGAGACCTTATTGCTCTTTACAACTTCATGAAAGAAGGTTGGAGCCAGGTGGGGGTTAGTCTCTTCTCCCAGGCAACCAGGAATAGGACAAGAAGGCATGGGCTTAAGCTCTGCCAAGGGAAGTTTAGGTTGGATATTAGAAAGAAATTCTTTACAGAGAGAGTAATCAGGCTTTGGAATGGCCTGCCTAGAGAGGTGGTGGATTCACCGTCCCTGAAGGGTTTTAAGGCGAGACAGGATGTGGCATTTAGTGCCACAGTCTAGTAAGCATGATGGTTCGATCAAAGGTTTAACTTGGTGATTTCAGAGGTCTTTTCCACCATGCTTAATTCTATGATTCTGTGATTAGTACTAAAGAGGAACTATGGAAATAGCAGTGAAAGCTGGAGCCAACCATCATGAAATTAAGGATATGCATTAAAAAACTATAACCAAGTAAAATGCAATTTGTTCTTGTACTTCCTGGACACAAACAGTTAGAAAGCTGTTCATATGATTTTCAAACTGTTCATATTATGGTTCATTATTGCCCTTAGTTTGCTGGGAAAGGAGTAGGGAGGGAGCTGACCCTTTCAGAAAGTGCATAGGAAGCAGGTGGTACCAGACTTGGTGTTGAGGGGGGCAAGAGAGGAGTCATCAAGCTGAAAGAAGGATAGTAAACAAAAGCCCTTCTGGCTCCAGGTGCTTGTTAACAAGCATAGAGCTCTCCTCAGCCACAGCCTCTACATGCCTGAGGAGGGTAAAGAAAGCCCAGAAGACCTTTTCCCTAGAAAAAAAAAGAACTTTCCTAGTTAAGGAAAAAGAGAGGATATTTTCATAGGAATGAATTTAGATTTCACAGGTGATTGGGATGATCTCTGCAGACTGACCCAGTTCTCACAGAAACATTTATGTTGCAGCTCTGGTCATCCACATGAACAACAGAGGTTACCTCTAGAGCAGTAAACTCAGGGCATAACTCAGTTATGCTGCCAAGGTATTCCTTGCATTTAGGAACGTGGAATGGGAGTATACAAGACTTTTTTCACCTTACAGAGAGAACCTACCAACAGGACAGATTTATGTTTTAAGTGATACACATCCAAGGAAATCACAGCATAAAACTGAAAATCTGATGGGCCATCTTGCTTTGAGCACTGATAATTCAAAAAGTTTCCGTTTCCACTGCGTTCAAAAGTGAGTAAGAAAGCCATCAATGAGATAAAGCTACCTAGCTGATATTGTCCCTTGTTTAAACAAATCCCAAATAATTCAATAACTATAACACTTTTTTTGTTCCCTAACAAGCAGGTAATATTCTAGAGATAGTTTATGCACTCTTGTCTCAAAATTGTCCCTGGTTTTGTTTTTGTTCAACAACTTTAAGCGACAGAAGAGTAGTCAATCCCCCTTTTCCCTTCCTCCCCATAATAGCAAGTTTCCATTTTCCACTTAGAAATATTTTTAAAGTAGTAGCCACAAGAGAAACAAGAGCTGGAACCTTTTAAACTTAAATTTCCAGCTAATGCAGTATTCCCTTGAGTGCTTCTATTCTGTGGTTTTGAATGCTTTTCACATAGCACAGATTAATTACTGGACGGTGACTCACTGGGACACTTGGCTGCAGTGTGTTGGATTTTGTAAAAGGAAGGAAATTTGTAATTTTGTAAGACGAAGACACAATGTGAACTGTTTTGCCTTTTGCACTATGCAATAAACTTCACTTTGCAAAATTTCACATGTGGTGCTGTCTTTAAATGGGAGAATTACACCTTATGTGGAATGCAGTGATATCATCATAGTCAATCATCAAAACTTTGTGAGACAAGCCTAAAAATGAATGATTTGCTCTAAAATAAATTATGCAAGAAAGATCAATTTATACCTGAGAAGCCAATGGCTTTCTATGTTCATAGCATACCCTCAGGCACACACATGAAATGTTTACCACCTTGGTACATACAGAGAGCTCTGCGGGAGGTGCCTGATTCTAGGAAAAGCAAAAGGATGCTCGCAATCCCCATGACACACAGATGCCCCACATTCTCACTCCCAACATTGGCCAGTTTTTCAACACTGGTGAGACAAGAGTCTTCTTGCTTCTTCTTTCCAGTTCTTACTGGTCATTTGTACAAGGAAAAGCTCCACACAGAGGTCTATTTAGCCCTTGCCTGTGTTTCTTACAGGCCTTCAACAGTGCCAGGTGGGTGGAAAACAGAGGTACTCGACAACTGCTCTGCACTAAAATGAACTTCTACTTGTCAGTCCCATTCAGCAAGAGCACAGAATAACACTGCTACATGCTTTCTCCCTTCCACAGACCTTCTTATTTTCTAGGGACAAAGAAAGTTTGTTTCTTACCTGGTCTATATTTAAAATTCATATTATATATTAAATTGAAGAAGCCCCCAAGAAATTTTTCATTTTCTACTTTATTTATCTAAGAAATAAAATGCAACAGCTGGGTGGAACACTCCCCCTTCCCCTGTCCCTCCCAGCCATGTGGTCCCCGAGATGTCCCAGGAAAGACACACGGAGTCCAGAGGAGGGGAAAGCAGAAGAAAGGGTTTATTCACATGGTCAGTGGTATTTAAAGGGTTTTCAGGATGTTGGTCACAACCAATAAAAATCGAGGGTTAACAGCAAATGGGGAAAGGGTTAACAAAGGACCAATAAGGGGGGTTTTCACACAGACTTGTCAAGGCCCATTCTTGCATACTAATTTAGGAAGATAAGGGTTTTCTCAAGAGGTCTTGGGAAGAAGAAAGGTGACTCGAGGAAAAAAAAAAGGCAAAGAATCCATTTTACAATACAGTAAAAGCCTCAGTTTTTAAGGCATTATGGCTGGTTTCTTTATTTTCTTCACAGGCCCACTGCCACAATAAAAAACTGCCACTGCGACACCATTTTTCCAGAGAAGAAATGAATTGTACAGACAGAGTTACTACTTCTGTTAATAGCAAGTAATCAGGGTTTGGTCATTAATTCAGTCAGGAAATTTGATGAAGAAAGACATAAAGGGCCTGCCTCCCACTTCACCAATATCCATTCAGAGTAGACATTTGTGTATATTTGGATTATTCATAGCTTTTTGGATTTTATAAGTGGTCTTTCATTGGTTTGAAGGACGATTTTTCTTTCTGTATATGGCATTCACCAGCAGAGCTCTTATGACCAAGATCAGGGGCTAAAATCTGTGGCCTGTGCAATAACACAAATAGCTTACAATCTACTTAAAGATTCCCAAAGGAGTATTTCCCTGTCAGAAGCAAATATCTGAACAGCACCAGAGCCCTATGCTGTCTGTTTCCCTCCTGTTATAAGGGACATTTGAGAACTCAAGCAAAAAGGAAAAGGCCCTCGTGATTCTCCACTAATACATAACCCTTTGAGGATCATTTATTTACATTAAGGACCACTGAGGCTGAGAATAAGGGAGCCAAGTTTGCTCTATGATACAACCAGTCAAGAATTTTCCATTAAAACTAAGGTCTGAGAGGCTTTTTTAAACAAAACAAACAAACAAACAAAGATTTTTACTCTTTTTATTACTTTGTAGTGCCCAGTAGAAGAGTTACTTGCTAGCTATCAAACAGCCACGTGTCTGTCCAAATAATTTATTTTTGCTAGGATACATATTTTCTGTAAAGTAACGTGGAAGTAGGGTCTTACCACTGCTTGTCAGCCCATGTATCCCCTTGCAGACGCAGGGTGGCAAATGAGTCCTGGCAGGCAAACCAAGCAGCAGGATGCATGAACAGGACCAAAGGATACACTTCTTATAAAGTAAGAACTTGACCCATAATACCCTTTAGCATCAAGCCAAGACAAAGCCCAAAAATTCTCTTCATTTCTAGCACAGACTTGAAAGCTGAAGAGCAGTTCTACAATTTAAAGCACTTTTGTCCCTGTGCCCACACATCTGACTCAGGGCAGATGACAGAGTCACAAGCCACAATGAGCTGAGTACTGTCAAAAAAAATGGGAAGACAAGAGAGATTTCTACCTGGCTTGTCTCAGGAAAGCGCAGTGCTGAAGCTCCAGACATTCCTAAAGTTCCTGTGGGATCAGGCACCACTAAATGCACTAAATGACTGTGTCTTTACAGATGCAAGCTGCTGAGAAAACATAGAAATTCGTTAACTCCTTGTAAGATAACCTCTGCTTAATCATCTCTAGAAGAGGCATAAGCTCAGGTGTTTTGCCTTGAAACTACAACATGTCTGGTAAACTGCACATATTAGAGGGCCTTCGTCTAGGGCCATCATCTTCAGCTCCCAGCACTGATGCTAACCTGCTCTGCAGGTACAGCAAAGGACATAAGGCAGTGCTGACTTAAAAGCCCTCAAAACCAGTGAGCTTTTGGTCATTTAACAAGCTTACACTGTGGAAGACCTTAGCTCTACCTTGAATAATTAACTGGGTCTTATAGACAAGTCTTCAATGAATAGGCATGAGTTCAAGATCTGTTAGTTAATACAAAATTACAGATATGCCTCTTTTTTTGCCTACTTTAGAAAAAATCTGGCTGGTGAGAAAACACCAGCACCACAGGTACTACCCAGTGCCCAGTAGCTTGGGAAATGACTGCAAATATTTTGAGAGACTGTTTCCAGAGCACATACAGTGCTGCAGAAGAAATCAGTGCAGTACAGTGCTTGTGAAGAAATAGCTGAAGCCATTTTCATGACAAGAAGAGTAAAATTTGTGGTTGGGAAGCTACTCATACTTTGCATATGGCCTAACTGATAGGACATTATGACATGTTGTCTTAGTTCGAGGGGAGAACTAAGATATCTATGTTGGCCAATAAAACAATCCCTCTCCGTTAAATTTAGAAACAGAACTTTAATTAGAAAAAAATATATATATATATGAAGGATAACAGTTCTTAATCACAATACACAGATATATATATATATATCAGGAAAAGACTCAAACAACAACAACAATTTGTAATAAACCCCTCCACCCCCAAACAGCAAGGCAAACAGTCAAAAAAAA
>JAWWEE010000085.1:31238207-31252745 GCA_035221455.1 Xenops minutus
AGAACTTTAATTAGAAAAAGAAATATATATGAAAGGATAACAGTTCTTAATCACAATACACAGATATATATATATGTCTATATATATATCTATATCCAGAAAGAACCAAACAACAATAGTTTGTAATAAACCACTCCACCCACCAAATGACAAAGCAAACAGTTAAATGTCTTTTGGCTGTGCCCAGAGGGAAAAAGATGCAATTATATCCACGGACAGCAGGTGGCACTGTTGCACCTCAACTGCTGGCCGCTCTCTCTCAGGGTTGCAGTTATATTTACGGACAGCAGGTGGCGATGTCGCGCCCAGCCGGCTGGGCTCTCTCTCATGGGAATGACAGGAGCAGAGGTCGGGTCAGGGCCCGTGGAGTAGGTGACAAAAGCAGCAGAAATCCAACCTCTGCAGTGTAGAGAAACAGCTGTGATTTCTTCCTCAAAATAGATTGGGGTGTCCACGGGTGATAGGCAAAGCCAGAGAGCAAATGACACAGTCCAGGTCCCGGAGCGATGCTGGACCCGGTGTGTGTGTGTCCTCTGTCCTCCGCCGAGTCAGTGAACTGCTGACCCTGCGCAGAAAGCACAGGAACCCCGAATCCTTCCCCTGCCCTGAGCCTGTCTTCCCTCCCCTCCCAGCCTGGGGAGAGATCAGAACAAAAGCTCCGGCTAGAGTCATTATCAGCACATACATATTCATTACATCCTTTGTTAACTCTCTTTCACAGCACTAGGCGTTGACTCCAAGCTTTGGAAGGAATTCTAACTGAGTTTTGAAACTAGAACACATGTATCCACAGAGGCCTTTCTGGAGAACAAAGACCAGAGTCCAAAACTCCTCATACAGTTGATTACCTGAACTTCCATAAAGCCTCAGACATTAGCAAGCACATTAGATAAACATTTGATACTAAAGAAGTGTGCTATGAACTTCAAATTACCTAGAAGCTTGATAGGATGTTCTTTTCTTATAATGTCATTCTTGGTGCTACTGTGTATACTGTTTTCTTTTAATGGTTCATATAAGATCCAATTCTTCCCATTTAGGAACCTTGTATGGAAATCCTCTTTTGCTACAGTTCCAAAACGAGGAAGTTTGGCAAATTAAGTAAAATATAATATGAATTGTTTTACTTTGCCACAAATTACCTGAGATTGGCAAAGTTTAGGCTACAGCAAGGCAATCAGTTTACCTAACCACCAGAGGAAATTACTGAGGGACACCAAATAGACCCATCACCTATTTTGATGCCAAGAGTTGGAGAAGAGTGGCTAGCCCTGTGAAGGAGAAGATGTTTCCATCTCCTGAAAGCAACAGACTCATTTTGCAGAGCTGTTTCTGTGCTTATCCATACTAGCATGTCTGTGATGGGTGGCTGCAGAGGTACAGTCCTGCCACTGGTGAGTTTTCAGTTAATTCTGTATTCCAAGGAAATGGCTCAGAGCAGGGAACACTGTCCAACTGCACTGTCTGGGACATACACACTTGTACTATAAAATACATATTAAAACCCAAACACAAATATAATTTGTTTCCTTGCAGGAACTCCTCGGTGCTAGCAAATGTTATCACAGATTGAAGTGAAAAAAGAGATTTAAAGTTGTTAAACTCATCATACTTCCCTAAGCAAAAATAGACATCTCCAAGTGCTAGATGCACAGACACTAGGACTGAATTGAGATAACAAGTTTTTTATTTACAGAGTTCTTTGCATACTGAGTTTGCAATTCTTTTCTTGTTGATTTTGGTGGGTACTTTTCCACTAAATTTGGTGGTTCAAGAGCAGGTCACTGAAGAGGAAACTGCTTGAGATATGCAACGCTGGGTTACCAAAATAGTAAATAACTCCTGTAGTTTGAAGGAGTTACTGTTTCCTTTAAGTGTGTTTGGCTGTTTGTATCTCTGCACAGGCTTGTACTTTTCTAATATTCACTTCTCTTACATCAGAGAATTTTACTGAAAAGTAAATTTAAATAGTCAAATGAGAGACCTGAAAAAAACCAACATTTCATTCCAAAACTGACAGTTCTGCAGATTTCTAACAGCATGTTCCTGGCTAATGAAGTAGGAAATAAATGACTAGCCATGCCTGTGCTGGATGTACTTTTGCCTTCGCCCTTGAGGAGGACTTTTCCAGTCATAGCAGCAAAGTAGAAACCTCTGCCATGCAACACAGACTAATGCACTACACAGAGAAGGGGCTATCTTTCCTACTCAAGCTAACATCCTCACATATGAGCGCAATTATTTTTCAATACCAACAACTGCTGGATGGATCTTGCAATTTTGAAAACAGATTCCTCCAAGATGTGATTGTAAGTACTAAGTTCCCCAAATAATAAATAGCCATATAGCCTCCAAGTAAAAGACACCTCAGCTTTCACTTCTCTTTTATCTGTTCAGTGGGTGTTTTCCTTCCCCCTTCCTGAAAAAGCTGTTCTACCGGCATGCCTTGGACTGACTCTTGGTTTCTGCATTCAGAGAAGTCTTGGTAAATGTATTTGGTGGATGAGAGGAATAAATACAGGTTTTGGACCATTCTTCAAGAAGCCGTGTGTTATAGTTTTGTACCTCATTGGAATTCTTCCCAAAAAGCTTGGAGCCAATGCCTGAGTTTTGTAAAGATGGTTACCAAAGGACTTCATGAATATTCATATCCTGATGTTAAAGACCTAGCCCAGAGCCTTTTGTTCTGATCTCTCCCCAGCCTGGGAGGGGGAGGGAAGAGAGGCTTGGATTGGGGGAAGTGTCCAGGGTTTCTGGGTTTTCTACGCAGGCTCAGGAAGCTCAGTCTCTCAATCTCTCAGCAGAGTGAGCAGGGATGGTCAGACACAGGTCCAGAATCACTGGAAAGCCAGAACGATGTCTCTCCCTCTCTAACGCAACCATTCACCCGTGGGTAACGTGGGTGCTGCAGGAGCTGCCGTGAGGAAGAGAGCACGCCTGTTTTCTGCACTACAGACATGGGGTTTCTGCTGCTTTCACCATCAATCCCACAGGAGCTGACGTGGTGACTGTGCCCTGACATCTAGCCTGAGAGAGAGGCCAACTGGCTGAGGCACAACATCGCCACCTGCTGTCCATAAATATAACTGCATCCCCCTTTTTTAGGGGGGCCTAAGACATTGACTGGGGTTTTTTTTCATTTGGAGGTTTTGTTGCAAACTATTTTTGTGTGGTCCTTTCTGGAAATGTGTATGTATATATATGGTATTGTTGTTAAGAACTGTTATCCTTTTTCATATGTATATATTTTTCTAATTAAAGTTCTGTTTTTTCTCTAAATTTAAAGGAGAGGGATTTATTTTTTTTTTTTTTTTTTGGCTGATCTCAATGGGGGAAGAAGGCCTTTACTTTTCTCTCTCTTGGCCAACATAGATATCTTAGTTCTCCCCTGAACTAAGACACTATGAGGAAAATTTCAGATATCTTTTGGGATTTTTCTTCCCTTTTTGACTTTCTTTCAAACTACACTGAGAATACATACAGCCTTTCCCTTAGGTGTCAAAGCAGGACATCTAAATCCTTTAACTACTAGTAGTCAGAGAAAATTTACACAGGAACAGTACACCTGTACATATTGAAGCCCAAATCCAATTTTCTGTCAGTAAACAAACACTGATACAAAGTCCTGGTCAGCACAGCTGCAGACCAGTTAGTTAGATTGGCTTTCATCCAATGTTCTATGAGATGATTTCAACCAGGACTAGACTCTACAAACAGCTGTTAAATTCTGCCCAAGAGTCGCTTTCTCAGTGATGAACACACAGTGCTCATACTCTCTCTGTTGATGCAAATGGGATAAGAACATTAAGTATTAGAGAAGGTTCAGATGTTAAAATTGGATCCACCTCCAAACACACCTGAGTTTGATGACACCAGGATACATAAATTTGATTCATTGACCCACAGATATAAAGGTCACATTCTAATCTTTTTACCTTGTCACACTTGGTGATCAGTTACACACAGGACTTTCACCAAATTGATGTTTACTTCTTTTAAAAGATTTAAGAATAAAATGCTCATTTGCCTTCCCCTGGCATGCCTGGGCACATGTGTGGAACATAGCAGGGATGTTATCTGACAAATTCAAATTCTAAAGTAATTTTTCTTGTTTCACAGCCACAGCTTTCCTCTATTAAATATGACTGTGTATTTCACAGAGAAGGAAGAGAGGATCCCGAAGTTTCTAAGGCTGTCCTTTTCATCTGGATCTTAGTGAAACTAAACTGCACATAAAGTTTATACAATCAGACCACAGTCTAATTCCATTACTCAGAAAGTTTGGGTGCTTATCCTTCTACACATGTCTTTGCTTACTGGCCTGTACACAGATACCTGAGGCATGTCACAATCACAGATACCTCCTGTGCCTTGACATACAGCTTCCAAGGAAGCTGGTGCTCTTTTAAAATGCAAGAACAAGGCCTGATTTTGACAAGATGCCAGGAAGCCCAGTAAGAGCCTCTATGTCTGTGGATTTTCTCTTTTTTTTTTTTTCTGTTTCTATATTTTCCCCTTTTAAAATTAATTATTTTATTTTATTTTATTTTATTTTATTTTATTTTATTTTATTATTATTACCTCCCTAAAATCTCCTGCAGTCCCCAAAACCCCAAGCAATAAATTAGGAGGTTGATCTCAGTGGTATTTCTAAAGTAACAATGGTACGCAAAGAAAATGAGATGACAGAGGGAACTTCTCTTTGCGCTCTTAGATTAATGGAAATCTGATCCTTAGGGCAAGAAAGCCAAGTTTTAGTCTGTGGGCAATGTCTTGTAAGAAGATATTACATTATCTTCCCATCCAGTATCCATGGTGATAACTGTATGTCTTAGCAAAAAAATCTTATGTTGCAATGGTGCTCAGAAGTGTTAAACCATGTGGTCTGTACCACACAGCATGGAGCAAGAAGATACTCTCTGTCCTTGAGTGTTTCTGCTGTTTCCTAACATTTCCTTTCTCTCTCTGCAAATACTTCAGGTAAGTTTTTAATCTTTTCCTCCATGTTTCTAGTCCTCTTGGCTGTTGCCTTAGTCTCTTCAAAATTATGTGGTCCCGTAAGAAACCTTTTCAATCACTGTCCATAATACACCACATCAATTTCTGAACATTGACCTTGATCATCTTTGTTTTGAAGGCAAGGTCAGCTGTCCTTTGGCAACTGAACAAGCTCAACTCAGAGATGGTTTCTGCTTCATCTCTCTCCTCCTAAATTATCTAGAAAAGTTACTATTAACTGCAACAAGGCCAACGTCAATCAGTACTACTGCAGTCACTACTTCTCATCATACCTTCCTTCCCAAATAAACAACCAACAAGGTTCAATTTTCATTTAGCTATTTCAACTTAATTTATTTGCACTACTTCTCCTAATGTTTTGTCACTCAATGAATACCAAACAGCTGTAACATTTGTAAAATGTAGTCGAATAAGTCAGGATTTGTTTGATAACTGTCTAAAAGACAAGGTTATTTTCCTGGTTCAGGAAAAATTAGATACATAAAAAGTGTTAGATATTTATATCTAAATATTGTAAATTAGACTGTTCAGTGTAATAACTATGAAGATTTCTTAAGACGTAAAAGAACTCTCTTTCATTTTTCTTTGAAATTGTTGCCTCTGTTACACTTAAATGAAGTTTGCATGGTCAACAATCAAGACTATAGGTGATATAGGGTTAGCTTTCTTTTTAATGATGAATACATCCCACTACAGAGCACAGATAAGCTGTATAAAGCATTACTGCCTAGTAAAATGTTTGGGGTTTTCCCCTTAACTTTACAAATATTTTTAGTTCCTGATAAAGACTGTCTGTTCTGAAAAGAGGATTCTTCACATTTCCACACATCCGCAACAGCTTGTGATGCAGCAATGTGAGCTCCTCATTTTACTGATATGTCTCACCCTTCAGCTGCCAGATCTCTGCAGGACCTAGAGAAGTACAGATTCATCTGCGAAGTCTGCTAAAAATGAAACCCATTCACATCTAGTATATTTATCTTTGTTTCTGTAATATAAATTTATGCCTGTGAATTGACTGAGACTGTCAAAAGATTTCATATGGGCTATCACATAAATCAGATAGACAGTGTCACTGATGAGATTATAAGAATGAAAATAGGCAACTGGTTATTAGAGAATCCTGTGACCATCCAGTCCCAAAACATACCAAAGCATACCTAAGTACCTTAAAACTGAATCTCATCCAGCTCTTTACTGATTAAGTTTCCCTTAGAATTTTGCAGACAATATGGGTATAAATTAATTCAGTTATTGCAATCAAACTAAATACTAACTCCTGGTATTAGCACACATAAAAAACAACATTGAAGCACCTGTAAATTATCAAATCATTCTTTTACACTAGTTTACAGAGCACCAGAGAAGTTCTTTAATTTGCTCACAGTATTTCTTACGTAAGATGTATCAGAATATAGGCTTCTGGAAATATCTTAACCTAGCAGGAATCTACAGATTTCAGTAGGAGTAAAATAGTGTTAAAATGCAGTAACTTTCTCCTTTATTTCAAGTATTTCCAGATATATAGAAGGCCATGGAAGGGTCTAGTGTCCTTTATTTATATGACAGCGATTCAATTGCCCATAAAGCGCCAGATATTCACATGGAATCAAGATGAAAAATGTATTGCTGTATTTTTTAAAATGCGTTTCTTTGTATCCTTCCCAGACAGTATATTCAGTTATTTAATAAAGTGTTGTGGGTAGAATAGATACCTGCCTGCTTTTAAAATGTCAGATTTGGCTTCTTGTTTTAGCTTTCTGATACTTTTCTGAAGAATCTTTTCATTTGTAGTGAAGCTGTGTGTATTTTGCACTGTGTCAAGACAAAATCACTGAAATCAAACAAATTCATATTAATGACCTAAGGAAGGCAAATGTAACAGCTTCAGTTATTCTATGAAAAATAATAGTTTTGCTTTCTCATGTCTGCAGGCTGAGAGATGTGGAGTAGTAATCCCTGGAGTACATTAAACTTTAATTTCTAAAATTAAAAAAATATCTACAAGGATAATATGATAAAACAAGGAAGTGCATAATTTTACAGATGATGACCCACATGTCCATATCTCAATATGTAGGGTAATTCAACCCTAAGATGTCTGGGACATTCATAATCCAATGATAGCATCTTTTATATAGAGAAGAAATTTATGTTTGCAGGTCTTTTAAAAATATTTCAGTACTTCTATCTTCAGCTCTGAATCTGCCTTTCAGAAACCTAGATTAATTTGCAGTGTTTCTTGCTTTGTCTCAAAGTTCATGTTGCTTATGCCCAAGTGCATTCATATCAGGTTACTACCACTCCCTACCTGCAGTTTAACTATGGAGCTGTGGAAAAAGAAAAAAAATATTGAATTTATGTAACATCAGGGATACAATATCAAGTCACAATAGTTTATTCCAAAACCCTGGTGATAAATATACAGATATATTGAAAATAATGGAACTACATGAATGTAATTGTGGAGAATGCTTCATCTCCCCACATACCTTTGCAAGTTACATAAAATGACTGGATTGCCCACAATTACTTCAGAACAAGCCCATTCACATTAACACAACAAAACACAATCCAATGCTAATGTACCTCTAAAAAAGTAACCTAACCCTTTCAACCTTTTTGGCTGAGTCTTGGCTATAAAAGCTACCAAGGACACAGAAAACGTTTGGTTATATTCAGGGTAAGTGAAAAGGGAGGACAATGTGTAGTATGAAATTAATAATAGTTATCCTTTCGCCCCGATAGCAAATCACAGAGGTAAGGTTTTTCAGACAGAGCAATATTGCCTGAGATCTGAAACAAATAATCAAGTAAGTCAGCTTGGAGTCAACAACAGTGTCATTTTAATTTGTGCCAAGACAAAAAATAAACGAAGTGCACCTCATCAAGTGACAGCAAAACACACAAAATACCAAAGGAATGGGTGATGGATCCTGGGTGAATGGAACACAATGGAACAAGGAAGGAGTTTTAGACAACTGTAGCAACAGTAGCTGTACACTTTAATTTCACTGTGACATTCTGGTCATAGGCCAAGGACAGCCAACCTTACACTCTGAACAGCTCAAAACAGCCATGATTATATATTGAACAGGTTATTTTCCCATTCCTGGCAAGACTAAACAACAGTTCATGACTGGTTGTGGAAATGCCATGGACAAGTTCTGAACCATGCATTAACAGGGGCACTAAATCTAAAGATCAACACTGCTATTAATGGAGGGCTGATTTTGACCTATAAGTTTAGATAGTTTGCAAGGTGTGGCATGATTAAGCAATAGCTGATGCATAATGTAGTATCATAATTCTGGCATCTATTAATCAAAGACCTTATGGCCTTAGCTGAAAACTCATTAAAATCAATAAGGAAAAAGGGGACAAAAAATTAAGAAAAGACTGGAAAACTTTGTTCTTAGTGAAGTGGAATCAACTTTTAAATACTACTTGACTTTACTGTTCTGTGTCTGGTCTATAACATCTGGGCACATGCTTTGAAGGGACAAAGCCTAAAAGAACATAGTGTGAAGAACTAGGAAGTCCAGCCTGTGCCTCAGGACTGGGTGCAGGAATGGCAGGAGATCACCAGCCTCCTGCTGCACCCAGCCACGTGTCTCTTTACCACAGCACATGCCCTTGCTTTTCTCACAAAGCTGAACTGAAGGGAGGCAGCGGAAATTACCCAGGAAAGAACTTCTATCTAACCAGGGCCCAGAGGAGCGAAAGCAGTTTTGGAAGCAGAACCAATTGCCATTGTTCTCAGGCTTTTGGAATATTTCAATTCCTCTTATCTCCAGGCTCACTGCTCTAGCACAATCCTCAAGCTGTTTGATGTTCTGCCTCATTGATCTTGGATAAAGCAGCTAGTGAGACAAGCCTTTGGGTTTGGCATTGAACCAATTGGGAAATCTTACTCTTAAACCTACTCCTTTGTTCCTCCAGTGAAGAGTGAGCTTAATTTGCATATTGGTCTGTTGTTTAAATTAAAAATAAACCCAATGAGCAAATTCCTATAAGCACAAAACAGTACTTAACTTTTAAAAGGATAAATTAGACTGAGAGAGGTCAGATTACAGATATACCTATAGGGAATTACAAGGAAATTTACTCCTGCAAGATTTTGGGGATAGCAGAAACCACAGGTCTCAAGCTGGACTCAGAAAATATATTAATTTCCTGCTTCTAATTTGTATAATCACCTCCTGCACCCAAGAAACCTAGAGATATCTTGTCTTAGAAACACTGATTGGTAATGCACTTAAGAGTTCTTAACTGCCAGAATCCATGCAGTTGACATGCGGGATCATCTCAGCTGAAATATCCTTCCATTGCAGCAAGGACAGACATAAAAAAAATACATTTGCAACCTTAACACAAAGCATGTTAAAAATTGATATTTTTCAGTTTTCTGTCAATTAAAAAAATGAGGAAAATACAGCAAATCAAATAAAGCATTTTATACAATTAAAAATTTTAATTTGTTTCTTATTTAATCTGGAAAATATTTTTTTTTTATTTAGTCAAGTTTGGGGTTTTGGATTTTGGGGTTTTTTTGGTGGTGGTGGTTTTTGTGTTTTTTTGCTTGGTTGGTTGGTGGGTTGGGGTTTTTTTAGAAAAACTCCACTGTTTTACTTTAAAGACTAAAGATTAATTTTACTTTAAAAGTTGGCAAAAAAAGATCAGTATAATCCAAATGAATTCTTGAAATCTCTTGAGATTGTTACATCTATCTCTTGTCAGTGAGATGTTGGCTTCAATTATGCATACACCACAATGCATACATTCACCTTCTTCCTTTCACCCACACATTGACCTGCACAGTTCCTGAAGTCTTTTCCCAGTTAATGTAGGGCCAAATAAAGTTTATTGCAAGCCTTTTAAAGGAAAAAAAAATATTATTACTATCGTCAATCCTCCCCCAAGTTTGGAGATAAGACTGTGATTGTGAGAAATGCATAAGCACTCTGTCGTGGGTGTGTAATTTAATCAGGAAAGCAATTGTCTGTGGAGTGCGTTAATATATCCATTTCTTTGTCAGATAGAGCCAACAAAGTGCTTTGTCATAAGTGATTCCGGGTATTGTTAAAACTCCAACAGAAGATCCAGAAACTGCTTCAGGAGAATTTTCTCGCAGAAAATATCTTACTTATTGCACCTGGAGTAATGACAAAATGGAAGTATTTAATGAGCCATAGGAGATTACCAATTTATGTCAGTGGTGCCTAGTTTAGGATATGGCTTTTCAGTTGGAAGAGAGAGAAGGAATGGTTTGCTGCAGTGTAAGCTCTGTCAGCAAAAGCTAGCTGTCACACAAGAAACATCAATGCAGCCATAGCAGTGTCTTCTCTGGGTCAAGAGAAAACAGAGCACTCAAACAAACTGGACAAATTGACAGGGTTCAGTAACAGGCCTTTTTATTTACTTTGCATGCAAACTTCAAGGGGCATGGTAGATCATCACAAGACAAATTCAAGAAGTAAATGCAGCAAACTGATAAATTGTCCTCTTTGAGTATATGAAAGCTGTGGAGAAAATTAATTTCTAAATACATTTGAATACACATTTTTTTTTTATTTAATTCAAGAGCAGGATTTAATAATCAGAAGATAAAAATCCAAAGTAAAACCTTAAATACAAAATAATACTCTATGTTATAATCGGTATACAGCATACAACAATGTAGCAATAACAGTTTTGAAGTCTGTAGATAGCCTCATTTATGTACAAATACGTAAGAACAATGAAGCAGCTGCATTTAAATACACAGAGTTCAAGTCTGTAGAGCACTGCTTTACATCAGAGAATAAGAAACATTCAGTTTGGAAATGCAAAAGTTCAACAGCAACATCACATTCTACAGCCCTCCAGACAAAGTAAAGCATATTTTGTGAAGGTTGTTGAACTGGTGAAGAACTAAAATGACTTTTGGCACCCTGTTTGAGTTTTGTGCAATTTGCTTTGAAACATAAAAATAACATTAAAAAAATAATACTTTTTAAGGTTCTAAATATAGAAGGCTTATTCCAGATGGAATGTCGACAAGAACAGAGTAATGGATTGCATAAGCCTTCAAGAACTACAAGAAGAACAAAAAATTAATCCTGTCAGTTTGCTCTTGACTTTCAGTAAATTGATTTTACATGCTTTGACAAAGAAGCAAACAGGTCCACACAGAGATTTGCACCAAAGTGGCTCTATTTGCCATAATTCACAGGTTTTAGCATTTCTGCTCATATTTTGATACTTAAACCATCTTTAGCTTCAAGCATTCAATAAAGCTAAAATGAAGTCAGTCAGCAGCTCTTAAAATCAAATGAGAATATGTTTACACAAACTCGCTGAGTTTTCTACTTCACTTAAAGAATATCCATCTAATGAAATCAAATTAAGTGTGTGTATCCTACACTGGCATCTACCTTGCTCTTTTCCTTTGTTTTCAGTGATGGGGCATACCAGCTTGGTTTGGGCATTTGCCTAGAATTATCAAAACTGATTTCTGCAGGGGTTTAAAATAAAAAGTATATTTATAGTGTAATTTTCTGTCATTCTGTTGGCCTGAAAACAGAGTAGATTTTTCTAAGAACTAAATTCAGTGAATAAAAATCCAACTTTACCCTCATTCTGGCTGATGGTGGGAAGACCAAGCAGATGCCAGAAGCAGTAGCAGCACCTTTAAGTGAGCCCTTCCAGTTGCTGGAATTATAATTTGACAAAAAAAGCAGTTGCCTATCATGTGTTTAAGTCTGCTGGGTTGAAAACATAAGTATAGAGACACTTGAATATGGTATTTGATGGTGAATCATGGTAACTCCAGTCAGAAAAGATGCCCCATAAGCACTTTGGGGAAACAAAGAGATATTGACTGACGTTGGCCAGGGCTGAGGCCTAATTCAGAAAAACTACAAAGACAATGATCACATGAGGCTAGAATGAATTCACCCTGATACAGCCCTTAGGGCTGTGATTGGTAAATTAAGAAAATACTTCATTCAGAAGGCACTTTATGCAGACGCCTGCCTTGGGGCAAGAATTCTTAAGGCTCCTGCAGGGCACTGACCTGCTCCAGGACCATTCCAAGGACACAATGGGGCAGCAAGTGGGTTTCTCATCAGAGTTCAGGGGCAGACCCTGCTCTTAGGAACAAGAGTTTAAAAAGAGTTTTTAAATAAAATCTTTAGTAGCTATTTTCATGGTAAATAATCATGGAAGGGTAAGAAAACTGTGAAAAACTGAGTAAAACAAGAAGGAACTCTACAGAAACAAAATGATGCTTTCCAGAAGGCCAAACCCAGGGAGGTGTTGAGTGCAGTAACTCCTAATAAATCTAACATTTTACTCTGGAATCAAAGCTCACAATAGGATTTGGATTATTGGACGTAGGAATTTAAACCCTGACTATCTACTGCTGGAATCTGATAGCTCCTTTCATTTCTGTAAGATTCTGAATAGTAGAGGAAAAAGTCTTACTGTTAAAAAAAAAAAAAAAAAAAGTGTAAGAAATGAAGATGTGCTGACTGGACATGGCATGTGTAATGCATTTCAAGCTATACAATAAATACCTCTGAATAATAAATTATAATAGACTGTTGGGTAATGGAGGAACCAGAACATAAAATAACTGAAGTGGCAAAATAAGCATGAAATTCCAAAACACATTTACCTTCCCTCTTGAGTGGACAGACATAAAATGTACTTGCGATGTTTAACATTGTTATTACCAAAGAGGATTCAAATATTTGAGTCTTCCTTTCTTCTTGGTCTTCTACAATAAAGGAATAAAGCCTTGGGAAAAAATAAAAAAGGGAAAATAAAAACCTGCTTTTCAATCCATTCTTGGGATTTGTCTTCCCCTTTTAATTATTCTCTTCACTTTTGCAGAACTTAACTTTGTCCTCACACAACAGGAAATACAATCAGCACAAATTACTGCCAGTAGAGACATGATATTTCCTGAAGCCTCTACCCTCACTGATGTCACGATTCCCGCTCAGGAAAGTACTGAGCCACATGCCTAACTTTATCCCTATGAGTATCTCTGTTTTGGCATACTGGCATACTTTGGGATATGATATTTGTGTTACTGTATTACCTAAGCAGAGTGTAGAAGGGTTTGTCCCAAAAAAGCTCCAAGAACCAATTTAAAAACCAAAATGAATTTAAAAACATGAACATTAAGTGCAATTTCCGTATGAGTGGACTTCTCAAATCAGGAATAAACAAAGGGCAGTGAAAGAAAGCTTCATTCAGCTCTTTCTGTGACTGCTGGCAGGAAAAAAATTGTTTAAATATTTTTCAATGAAAGATTGGATACACAATTCAGTGACTCTGTGGCAAAACAGCAAATGATGCCAACCTTGCTCCATGCAAGATGTGCAATAAAATGGAGACTATTCTATCTATCTCTCACAACACAGCATTTTAAGGAACTAATTTATCAGTGTTTTGGAGAAAGATTTTAAAGTTCATTTTGTTCAGAATTCGCTGACCTGTTATACTTTTAATATTGCTGTTCTCTCCATCTTTAGTGAGACACATTTTCACAAAAAGAAATCAAGCACTACTAACAGTTCATCAGCTCCTCCAGACTATGTCAACAACACGTGGGAGAGAAGAACAACAGGAAGAGGAGTCACAAGAACCAGAAGAAGAAAAGTTTCCGAAATTATTAATTCTGTATCTTCATTTAAGCTTACTATACCACCCCAATTCTTCTCCCTCAGTAAAGCCTTTACTAAGTAAAGCCCTCTATTCTTTTTTCTTTCTTTTTTTTTTTTTGTCTTTGTAATCTCAATTTCTCCCTTCATTGAAACAAAGAGAGAAAGGATGTGAGAAAGAAACAGAAACACACACTCACATACAGCTAAAGACACTTCTCAGAAAACTGAGAGGAGATAGGCTGACTGCACCTTGCTTACATAGTTTCAGTGTTAAAATCTTTAAAATCACGTTCCAGAATGAAGGGATAAGGAGATACAAAAAGGTCAGTATTAACTATATTTTCTTGTGCTATTTACAGATACACAGAAATGTTACAAAAAAAAAAAGTCTTGTCAGAGAGAGGAAGATAATTGGAAAAGTGAGGTTTTGTCAAAACATAATTAAATTTCTACTAAGCATAAAGCAATGTATTTTAGGAAAAAAGAATTTTAAAAAGGGAGAAGTAGAACTTTGACTCCTCTCATGCAAAGGTTTCCTCCTGTCATACCCTGAGCATTCTTCACTTTAGGAGTACAGTGAGCAGTAAATTTATAAATAAAAGCAAATGTATAAATAAAAACAAAATAATTAGTCTGTGATTTGAATTCAAACACAGCAAAATCATTCCATGAGGAAAGAAAAAGAATGGAACCCTTCGAGAATTTGACAGCATAAAAAAAATTCCTATTTTCAAAATATGTAATTCAAAAATTAAACCACATTTTGTCATTCATATCATCATGATAATCATGGCTAGGCTTCGCAAACAAAGATTTACAAGGGCTCTACCCACGCTTGCTACAAGCACGCTGGTGGCTAAAA
>JAWWEE010000085.1:31262741-31280503 GCA_035221455.1 Xenops minutus
ACCAATAGGAACATTTGAACAATTGAAAAAGTAAAAATAATTAATCCTATTCTAATACATTTAACATGAACTACTCTGTATTAATTTATAAAACCGGGAATAACTTGTCAGATAAGGAGGTAGTTAATTGTTCCTGTCTTTGTTCTTGCTTTTGTTCTTATTCTTTTTTTTTCCAGTCCTGATAGTCCTCTGACCGTACTCCCACATATCATTCCTTCAGTTTGGCGCCTACTTATGGGCAGGTATATGGCATTAAATATAGAATGGAAATACCAGTTAGGATGAGAAAAAGCAAGCTTATTAGATATCCAGAAAATTCAACTTGTTACAATATCTTTGATATTAACTAATAGTCCTTCTAGCACTAATAGTGCTTCTAGGACTAATAGTCCTAGAAACAAGCTCAAATTGCTCCCAGTACAAAAGGAATCTGCCACTCTTGGGTGGGAACAAACTGGGACAATGTTTTTGCCTCAAGGAGCTGGCAATATGAAGCCTGAGCCTCTCTTTGGAGCTCTGGATTTTATGTCTGAGCTGCTGTCAAGCTTCTGTAGAGCTCCTACAAGAAGATAGTTTCTTGCATAAAGCACAGTTGAAGTTAATGTTGATATTTCATGTACATTTGGTTTGCTCCATTGCAATGTCAGGTAAGAATTAGATTAATCAGAAATTGAGAAAGGAGGTTACATCACTGAGAATCAGAGAAATGAAAGATAAAGTAGTAACAAGATCTGCTTTTCAAAATAATTCAATTTATTTTCTTCTTATTGTATAATTTTCTTCAGGCTTTTTTTTCATGCTTATGTATTCAGGATAAGTAGGCTTTTAGAAAAGGAAAAAGTCTTCATGTCAAAATAATTCTTTTTCAGTGTGCTACATCATGTGTTATTCTCTTTTTCATTGCTTTGTGCACAACAGGGTTTCAAAAAGATTGTTTTAAATAACCTTATATTCATTGGTAATAAATAAATAAATAGGTTTGTTTGTTTGGATTTTGGTTTTGGTTTCTTTTTCAGTGGAAATGGAACAATTTTCCCTGCATTCTTATTAGGAATTTTACTAACTAATGAAAGATTTAAATATTCATAGAGGTAGCTTTCCTTAATATCCCACGGAAAGTGAATGACTGTTTATATAGTCAGACCAAAGTCACAGTGTTTGCTTTCTTTACTCCTATTTTTATTTAGAAAGTCTTGTTACACAAATAATCAAAAATTCACTTTAAGAATCCTCACCAGAGTTAGTCACATATAACTAAAACACAGATAACAATGCTACTGAAATAATGTGTGTATTAAAAGCATGAAATTATATGAAATTAATTTATATGGCAAACAAAATATATAAGGTATACACTGGAAGACAAATAAACAGCAAAGCTAGGCAAAATAAATCTTACATTGCACACAAGGAAAAGATGGTAGAGTAGAATGAAAAACTTAAATCTTCCAAACAGGTTATTTGCTATTTTATCCTTAAAAGACACGTAAAGAGTGAGTATTTTCATTCAGGGGAATCAGCACACAAATATCACTTCTTGTGTATCCCCCCTGAAATTCTTTTCCTTTTTAATTTAGCATGAAGATCCTTTACAGTGAATATGTTTGAAGCCCAGTCCCTATTGTTTCCACTGAATTCTTGTCTAACTACAACGCACAGAGCACTCTAAGCAGATCTACCACTACTAGCAGGTGACATCTGTGATGTGAATCTTGTACTGCTAGCTGTTTTAAAGTCAGTGGAGCCTGTGCTGACGGCCTGCCTTATGATGGTGAAACATAGATAAAAAGATTTAAGGCATGCTTGTTAAGAAGAAAGTCAGCTAGAGAATACAGAAAAACACTGTGGTTAAAAAACCACCCCCTCCACCCTAAAGGCAGGAGCCATACTTGCTTTTAAATGTATATATGGTACTGTGACATTGAAGGACAAAACCAAATTATTTCCTACACAACATCTATTTCCCAAAGCATATATTTTAAGGCAAGTTCTTTTTCTGATAATAAAAATAGTGGAGAGGTTGAAAGCTTTGTATAAACTATATAACCTCTCATGTTTTACCATGACTACAAGCCAAACTAAAATATATGTATGTTATCTGTAACATTGTAGAATTCTGAGGACATAGAAGTCTAGGGAAACCTAAATTCCTCCGCAGAGCAGAGAGATATTTGTTGACTTTCAAAGTCCTCAGTCTACAAAACAATTGTTAAACTGAATTCAACCTTTTGTTGCTTATGATTTGCATTCAGCAATATGTTTTTCTTTTACTGTAAGATAAAAGCACACTTTCATCACACAGAGATGGATTATTCATTTTAATGAAATAAAATGTTTTGACTCTATTTTATCAATTATCTTTTAGAATGCTTTGTTGGTATGATGATCACTATACTCTTTTCTGTAAACTTGAATGGAATTAATTCACTACTATTGTTACAAAGGCTACACTATGAATTCTTGTTAAGAAAAATCATGCATTGGAGAAGCATGTCAGAGACCTCAGATTTCACTCATCCTAGAAATTTCTCTTTGATATCCAAATTCAAAAATGTCAAACTCCAACAGTAAAAGAAAGTATAATTATTACATCCTGACATATCTCTAATTAGTTGTGGGTTTTTTTTAATTGAGATAATTAATATTCTGAGGTGGAATGAATACGAGAGAATAGCTATTCCTGTGCCTGTAGCACAGGCACAAATAAACCAGGGTATTAAACACACAGTTGTGCAAGGAGAAGTAATAATGAATGTTAGGTCTGTATAAAATATCCCTCATGGAGTAAATTCTATGCAAAAGTATTAGTCTCTGCTCCTAAAAGGAGATGTGCAACTGCAAAGGGACAGCTGATTTCAGGAAAGTTGTCTTTGTGTGCTCTGAGTTTCATATTTTTGTCAGATTTCAAGCCTTATCAACCAGCCATCAGTCATAAACACTAATTGTCAGTATAATCAGTTTTCCGGCCTTCTGGTTCATGAACTGATTGTCTCTTCTCTTGCTCTGCCATATACTCCCTCCTAATTAAAATGCCTTATCCATAGCTCCCAAAAGATGCTCAGATGTTGTATTGCCAGCTCTTTGAGGCAGAAACACTGTCCCAGTTTGTGCCCATCCAAGAGGGGCAGAGGTTGCTTCTTCATTGGAAGCATTGGGTATTCTATTTAATATTGTTGCTTCTTGCTCTTATACTGCACCAACTGTCTGACCACCAGGAGAAATTTCTGTTGCTTCCCAAGGATTAAATTACATCCACTGGGATACTACACTCTCATAGCATCAACCCAGCTACCAGCATAGGGAAGTGTTTCAGGACCTCTGAGGTTGAGGTAAAAGGGCTTCTAGGCTGGCCCTTTGACCAGCCTGTAAATGTGGAATGGATAATTATTTGAACTTCTTATTAAATCTACAAGAAAAACAAAAACTTTTTTTGCTACAGTGGGTTTCTCATTGTATTTAAACCTTCATTCAACATGATGAAGTGTAATAACTTTTGCATTAACCAGGGGGGCAACTTTTCCATCACTAAAGAGTTTCAAAAACATACCTTTTCTGGACTCAAACATGAGGGGGAAAATGCAGAGAAAGGCTAAGGGCTGTGCTCCACAAGCTGTCATGCAAGCATGAAACTCACTTTAAGTGAAGTAGTATATATATATTTTATTAATGAATTTATGGGAGAGCTTTAGTATTTTGGAACATGCAAGTATTGCGATAGAGCAGAGAATTTCCTCCTATGCATGCTGTATTAGCAAGGCAAACCCTTTCCACTGTGTTGTGTACTGGTTTCAACTGATAGTCTGTTTAACAGTGTACTGGGCCTAATTAGGCTGGAGTTAATTTTCTTCATAGCAGTCCCTTTTGTGTTGTGCTTTAGCTTTGCAACCAAAACACTCTTGATAACACAATAATATTTTGGCTATTGCTGGACAGTGCTTGCACAACACCAAGGCCTGCTCTGCTTCTCACTCTGCTCCCTCTGTGAGTAGGTCAGGGTGGAAAAGAGCCTGCAAGGAGACACAGCTGGGACAGCTGGATCAGAGTGATCAAAGAGATATTCCATACCATGTAATATTATGCTCAGCAATAAAGTTGGGGATAGTTGTCCCAAGACAGCTGTTGTTCAGAGACTGGTTAGGCATCAATCTACTGTGATTGCCTTTGCATCACACTGAGTTTTTATTTTTTTCTCTACACTTAAAAAAGTGTCTTTACCTTGACCCACAAGTCTTCTCATATTTAACTTTCTGATTCCCTCCATGGTCCCACAGCAGGTGAGTGAGTGAGCAACTAGGTGACGGCTTTGTTCCCCACCAGGATCAACTTGTTGCACGCAGGTTTTCAAACTGTTCTAACACCTAGAGCCAAATGTGCAAAGCCTATCTTCATTAATATTACTCTTTCCACCATCATTTAACATCAGGAGATAGCACTATCATCATGCTTCTCTTTATGGCTATCTTTCCACTTTGCATACCACACACTTATATTTTCCTCCTGGTCAACTAGCTATCACTGGGCTTAAGCTACCAAGTATGCCAATGTATATCCTCTGTCCCTTTTATCCAAGTGTCAATGTCTATCTGCAAGACCAGAGTTTTAGAGCACTACAAATACAACTTTCAGCCTGTTAATACAGAATTAAAAATACTGCACCATTCTAATTCATTCTATTTCATAGTTATTAAAGGTCTTTTCAATCAATATGCTCTATGCCAACAAGCATCATATATTTTCCCAGAGGAAGGATAAAGGTTCATTGTGTCTGTGGTGAATCTAACTGAAATATAAATACATGACACACAAAATCTAGACAAAATTGGTAATGCACCAGAGCATTTTTTTCCCACAAACATGATTCTTAGTATGGAAACTAAGTAGGGAAACTTAATAGGGAAACCATTGAGCCTTCATCACTTTTACATCCATGCTCTCATGTCCCAAATCTATCCATTCATAGTGATCTGTAATTAGCACTCTTCTCTCACTTTCATCAGTTCGTATTTCCTTGACACTGAAGAAAATTGAAGATAGAAACAATATGACAGTTGTTTACATAGCTCACAGACAAGGAAGAATAGCTCTGGCATGGACTCTCTGGAATTACAACTGAAGTACAAATATATACATTATAGCAATCAGCCTTTTCCTTAGAATTGAGCTTCCAAGGTCCTTCCAGCAGAAAACTTTTCTCAGATTTAAAGTCTAGAGCATCTATTTTTGTACATGGACAACCTGTGTACTCACCACTTAAACTCTGAAACTAAGACCTGACTAGACTGATGAGGATTATATTTCAGCTTCATGTTACTAGTATCAAACTATTTCCCCTATGCTGTCATCAGTAAGCTGACAGCTGATTCTAAATCCTGCTGTTGTCTGGTTACCCTTTCCCTGGTGAGTGTTCTGAAAGGCTTTTTCCATGGTGGGCTCTTCATATCCATTCCAACAGATCCATTCCTCATCATAGATCAACCGCTCTGAGCTGAGATCTGAGTTAAATGATGACATTTGAACTCAGTCAGTTCACAAAGAAAACCTCAATTATTTTTATAATACTTTAACAGAAACTAACCCTTTGAAAAAAGGGTCTGTATTTAGCCACATTTCCATATAAGAGCATCATGCATCTAGTTGTTCAGAGGAGGCTGGAACACATTAGGACAAATCAAGTTCTTACACAACCATAATCTCACCAGCAAAATTTATTTATATTTTTGTTGTCAGATTCTTTGTTATGACAGCCCTTACCTTTATTTCTCCTACATGTTTCCCCCCACCCTAAATCTTTTTATTGAATTTCTATTAAATATTATTTATGTGAAAATACAACTTAAAAATTCTACTATACCCTTTCTGCCACTCAGTAATCTAACTAAGGCAAGATCTGAAATGTTTTTAAATTCCTTTATGTATTTTAATTATCACAGTTAGAAACAGATAAGAGATTAATTGTATCTTGAATTACAGTAATGACAGCTCCTGGTTATCTACAATAATGAAATAATTGTTCATTTTATAAAATCTTTAGGTCAGGCTTTATTCCAAAGGCCTCAAAAAATCTTGTTGTGACCCTTTCATGGAAGTGAGGAGACACCATGTATTAACTTGAAAAACTATTTCGGAAAATATTTTAAAAATATTAACTTGAAAAAAATGAACAGAAACAAAAGTGTTACACAGATAAGTGAAGCTTTCCTAAAGCTGAACTTGGAAGTGGTCCTGTGAAATTCCAGAAAGCCCACTTTCCATCAAGAGTGTTGCAAAGGATCCCAGAGAGTCATCTTCAGGATATAAAGATTTGTTGCCTCTTTAAAGGGAGCAAAAATTTTTAGTAACAGAAAAGTTCAGTATGTTTTATTCTGATACTTTTTTATGTCAGTGGATTTTATTTTAAAGTCTGCTTTACTCTTCCCAAATAAATACCAGTGTTAGAAGGCTTATATTTTTGATCCCAGCAAAGACTGTGGGAACAGAGAAATTCATACATCAATACTTTTTTTTTTACTGTATTTACAATCAGCAATGGAAAGATGCAAAAGTAAGTAATGACAATATATCTTTAAGTGTATGCATGACTCAGCTGCAAAGAAAGAGAATTCTAAGTTTATTAGTTGCCAGGAAAAGCAATCTGCTTCCATGTGTATGGTTCTCTCTCTTTTTATTTTAAAATAGAAGAATTTTATTTTTTTTCTCATAGACAGACCATAAAAATAAAAAAATAAAGGAAAATGCCCAAACATAATAATCTCTCAGGCTAACATAAAAGTCCTATTGGCCATGACTATTAGAGTTATTTCATAAAGTTATATTTAATTAATTTCTCAGGTTTTGCCACCTGGGGCTTATATTCTGCTTGTTGAGCTGCTTTCTGTGCTGTATGGAGTGTCCTGACAACAAGATGAATGAGTGTAAGCCCTAATGCATTTGGACATCAGCTCATATTGCAGAGTATTCTTTCAAATCCATGGAAGAGCTTTCTCAACAGCTGGTCAGAGAACTGACTACTGGGCAGGTCTTCCTGTTCCTGTTTTTTCAAGTATGAAATAACATTTCTAACACACTCCAAGAGCAAAAGACACTAATTCCCTTATGGGTTAGGAAATTAGGAAAAGCATCACCACCAGGTCAGGTGAGTGACCCTTCCCCTCTACTCAGCACTGGTGAGACCACATCTGGAGTGCTGTGTCCAGTTCCGGCCCCGCCCCAGTACAAGAGAAAGATGGACATACTGAAGCAAGTCCAGTGCAGTGCCCTCAGATGATTACAGAACAAAAGCATCTCTCATATGAGGAGGGGCTGAGAGCTGGGGCAGTCCAGCCTGTAAAATAGAAGGTTCAAGGGGATCTCATCAATGTCACTGAATCTAGAGTACAAGTCTTTTAAGGAGTGGTTGAGCCAAAGAAAGGAAAGTAAGACAGTACAGCAGCCAAACAAAATGTCCTTTCTCTTCATAGAGATTTATTGGGAAATCACATTAAATTTCCTTGGTCTTAATTTTTCCTTTCTAGCAAAAAAAAAAAAAAAAAAAGACAAAATATGGGTTCTGATTACAGTGGGAGACCTATAAAGTGAATGCTTAATAGTCTGTGTAGCACTGTCAGCCCAGGAACAAAACAACTCATAAAAGTGTCAGAATGTGCCACCTACTGCTTTTTCACTGCTCTGACAAAAGAGAAAGATTTTCATCACCTGCCCAATGTTAGGAAGATAGGACTCCTGAAAGCATCCTGAAAAGTCAATGGCCTTCGACCAGTGGCTTCAAAGAAAACTGAAACAGAGGACAAGAAATCCCTTCTTATTATTATAGGCTGACAAATGGTAAGTAATATTCTTTATTAAATACACCAAGGACCTCAGAGTTGAGCCCTTAAATAAGTGCTTAATCAGTTAATACAGTAATGCCAGGATTTTTATATGGAGTAGGGAATTGGTGCACCATGTGACTGAGGATTATGGCTGTGAAATGTATTTCATCAACCTGTACAGAAAAATATCTGGCATAGAAATTTTGCTTTGCTACACTCAGTTTTAGTTTGCATTGTTTAGTTATCAAAACAAGAATAAAATTTTAAAAAAGAAAGCATGGCATTTGTAGTTCTCCCACAGGAAAAACACCTTATTAGACAACCAGCAGGGGCTTTTACCAGACAAAGTGGAGCCATTAGGTTTATACACTGCAGTTTGAAGTCATGTATTCAGAAGCCCAGCACAAGAAAATGTATTCCAAAACTTAGGTAAGAGAAAAGCTGTAGGAATAAAGCTCCAGAAGAAGGAAATTTAACTTACTGAACATAGCTTTAGGATTTATGGATATACTGACACATATAAGCAATGCTGCCCTTGGGAAACAGGTGCAGCTGGGGATTACAAAAACACATCATATTTCCAGTGAAGGATAGAAACTGGGGAAGTTCCCACCCTTACCTCCAGTGAAATGTGCTCCATGTCTGAGGCCTGGGACTGCATCTCCCTTCTCTACTATCAGCCACTTTCAATAGATATTCTGGGCCAGCAGGTAAAAACTGAGTTTTAAGCTCTGTACACCCCTTTGCCATTGACCTGTTCTCTGTCCTTAGATAAGTCATTTGACATCACCATGCTATTTGGTCTGTAACATCATTGGCACTGCAGTTGTAACAATGTATTTTTATTTTGGTCTGCCAGACAGGACATGATCTCAAATGAGAAGTCCTATATACTGAGAACTACAAGAAAAGAAAAAAAAAAAAAAACAACTTAATAATCAGAAGTATAAATCAAGTTTTCCCTTCTTTCCCAGAAAATCAAATAAAGAATGCCATGAGACACCCTAAGTCCCAATATAATCTAGCAAAAAACAGCCAATCAACTGGATGATTTCCCAGCTCCAGCCCTTCTGAGGGATTACCTAACCTCAAGACCTCTATTCAGCCAACAACTGACAGAAAACAACACTCCTGAGTTTTAGTCCTCCTGGCTATTCCTGCCTTCAGATTCCTGAGAGATCATAGGAACAGATCTGTCCTTCCCTTTCTTGCCTTCCACCAGCTAAAGCTACACTTAATTTTATTTAGTGACTGTTCAACATCTTCATGAATGACTTGGATTACATGACTGAAAACAACCTCACTAGGTCTGCTGATGGTGCTGAACTTGGCGGTGAAGCAGACATATCAGGAGAGCCATCTTACAGAGAGATCTGGACAGGCTTGAAGATTGGGCTAGCAAAAACAGAACTGTATGAATTTTAGCAAAGGTGTAAGTTCTGGCATGCATCAGACAAAGCATCACCAACCAGCTGAGGGAGAAGATTGTTCTGCTCTGCTCTGCACTGGTGAGACTTCACCTTGAATATTGTGTGTAGTTTTGGGTACCACGATAAAAGAAAGAAATTAAGCTATTAGAGAGTGTCCAGGGGAGGGCAGTGAAGATGAAGAAGGTTGTTGAGGGGAAACTCCTTGAGTGGATGAAGTCACTTGGTCAGTTCAACCTGGAGAAGACAAGACTGAGGGGAGAAGTCTGTGACTTCCTTATGGGGGAAGAGAAGAGGAGGGCACTGATCCCTACTCTGTGGTGACCCATGACAGAACCTGAGGGAATGACCTGAAGTTGTGTCAGGGGAGGCTTGGGTTGGAAGTTAGAAAAAAGGTTCTTCCTCCAGTGGGTGGTTGGCACTGCAAGAGGCTCTCCAGGGAAATGGTCACAGAACAAAGCCTGACAGAGTCCAAGAAGCATTTGGACAATGCTTTCAAGCAGATGATGTGACTCTCGGGGATGGTCCTGTGCAGGGCCAGGAGTTGGACTTGATGATCCTGATGGGTCCTATCCAATTCACTCAGCATATTCTGTGATTCTGTGGAAGTCCTGCACCTGGGTCAGGATAACCCATGGCCCAGTACTGGCTAGGATCTATGTGACTGGGGAGCAACAGCAGACACCCTCAGGGCCCTGGGGTTCATGGTGGACAACAAGCTGAACATGAGTGAGCAAAGTGGTGCTGTGGCAACAAAGGCAAGTTTGATCTTGGGCTGAATCTGCAGGGGCATTATTAGCACACACAGATCATCGCAATCTTACCACTTATGCTTCATCTGGAGTATAGAGTTCTGCTCTGTTTGCCACAATTCAAGAAAGGTGTGTACAGACTGAAGAGGGTCCAAAGGAGGGTTGCAAGAATGACCAAAGGGCTGGAGAACCTGACCTGTGAAGAAAGACTGAAGGATTCAGGTCTCTTCTCACTGGAGAAGAGGAAACTCAGGGGGAATCTAGTCACACTTTTCCAATATTTAAAGGATGTTAGAAAGAGACTATAGGTATTCTATCCACAAGGAGAAGACAAGGGGTAATAGGTACAAGTTACACCACAAGAGGTTTCATTTCAAGATACGAAATAATCTTTTTTTCACTGAGAACAATCCAGGGAAAAGTATTCCCAGGAACGTGGTGGAGTCCCCATCACTGGAAACTTTCAAAATGTAATTGGACAGGGTGCTGTGTAATCTTATCTAGGCTCCTTTCCCCATTAAAAGTACATTCAGATAACCTTTTGAAGGTTATTCTATGATTCAAGAAAAAGAATCATGATCATAAATAAATTTGTTTTCAATTAATTTTTGTGAGTAAGCCCAAAGATGCAACATGGTACTTAAGGAGAGATTCCAATGTTTTAGATTATACTATATAGTCCTAGCTGAGGTGATGAAATAACAGATACTGCTGATAACTGGAACAACTATACAGATCTGAAACTCTAAAAATCAGTATAGATAAAATATTAATGCAAATACATAGGGAGGGGTGAACAGTATTACTGGAAAGGAAGAAACTAATTCTGTTTGGGTGAAATTTATTAAAAAAAAAACCAAAACCCTCCAGCAGAGTCTTGACATTTAGAGCTAGATAGCAGAAACATGTGATTTCAAAATCAAAAGCTAAGGCATAATTTGGAGTCATAAATACATAAGCCTCATGTACCGAAGAGGAGGAAAGAGTGACCATTCATGTTCTCTACTTCATGCTGCACCTTTAAAATGACACAGAATTTAGAACGAATACTCTAATCTGCTTTAGATCATAATCAGGTTAACTGTATTCTCCCAGCAGGCAGGATATACCTCTCCTTTGGTGTTAAAAGTAGAGAGATTTAGCACTGGCAAGTGAGTTTGCAGCATGACTGTCAAACAATTTTAAAAGGTACTGCAAATCAAGGGTCAGAAATATCTCAAAGAAAAGTGTATGGCAGGTATTCCTTTCTGTCCCCACAGAAGGAGGCATTATGTGACTTAGGGAGAACAGGTATTTGTAGAAACAAAAGTTGAAACTGAACCAAGAAAAAGAAATCAAAAAGTCCAGATCCCAAATACTGCTCTTAGGCACCTACATACATTTCTTAGGCTTTACTGACATATTCAAAATTGAAGCTGAGTTTCTAGCTGAAAAATTCAGCTAGGTTTCTGGAAAATTATGGCAAATCTATGCATATTTCACTTTGAGAAATAAATTAAATTTAAGTATCCAAACCAGTTTTAACACTGCTGTCTGATCAGATGTATGACATTCTTTCTTCAGTATGTTGGTCATATCATCTTTTAAGTATAAATGGATTGAAAGTTATTGAAGATAAACACAGAATTACCAATCAAATGAGATTGCCTACACCATCTTTTCCTTTTCTGTAATTTATAATTCTTCAGATACTAAAAACGCTTTGACAAACAAACAAATAAAAAATCCCAAAACCTCCACACTTGTACAATAGTTAACTCTTCAGGGATAATGTAAGACACAAAGAATGCATCTTCAGTTTATGTTGCTGATTGTAAGAAATGGAACAGAAATGGCTTCTTCAGAAAGCATCATACTAAAAAGAAAATGCAGTTATAAATGAAATGCCCTTAGAAGGAAATTTTCAAACATTTTACACAAAGTAGAAAAATATTTTCTTGAAAAATAATGTTTTGAAAATTAGAAAGGCACCAGACAGGCATATTGTAATTACAGAAATTGAAAACCAGTTATCATACAGACTATGCACAAGCAGCTGAATAAAGGATATTGTTGTTCTAGGAGGCAGCTGTTAGGAAAAAAGAAGACAGTAGGAAGCAGGTAATAACAACTAAACACTAAAAAAAGAAACAGCCTGGTGTCAAAGTGGTACTCACAGCTGCATTTTATATTTTCATATAAAATGGAAACAATGAGATAAAGCATGAGAAAATTATGTAGCTTATGTATTAAGGGGAAAAAAAATAATAATTAAAAGAACAATAAAAAAAAAAGAAAGCAGTAATTCAGCAAGGAAAACAGAGACCCAAAAGGATATCTTCTCAGCTCCCTACTATTAAGCATGCATAGATAGAATTCTGCACCACTGTGGAGAGTATGATGGACAGCAGTGTGAAATGTATTTTGTGGTGATTTGGGGATCAGTGAGTTCAGAGAAAGCCTGAAGAATGCCTCTCAGAAACTAAAAATAACCTTGTAAATCTCTTCTGTCAACTTTTTTTGTAGTTGTGTTATTTCCAATGAATACATAAATGTATGAAATAAAATGTGAAGACCTGTTGAGAATAAAGAACATATCCAAACAGTAAAGGTGAAAATAACACCCCAATGGAGCAACTGAGCATCACTACATAGAGGAAACACAGCCTTTGGGGTGAAAACTTTGGATCAGAGAGGTCAAGGTAGCAGCCTTTCTTCACATGCAGGCTGACAGCAGCCTCTTTTTATTAGACTCCCTTTTCCATTTGATTTTAATTGATTAAGTTTGTTGAACAAAAGAAGAGCTATTGAAATGAGTTCAAGATAAAATAATCACAATTTAGTCAGTGATAGGAAGGAAGTGGTATAAGCACCTAATTTACAATTTTCTAAAATAAAAGAAATGAATCCTCAGATCTATCAACTGAAAGCTGCAGATGCAGATGTAATGAAATCTTCACAAGATTCAGCCACCCCTGTCTACCTTTCTTATTCACAAAGCCTTGATTTTAAATAGCAAAGAGATGCAGGCATGCTGCAAGACATATAGCTCTATGAAAAGCAAGTTGCAGCAGAGACAGGCTTAGCAAAAGCTCCAGCAGCTCCTTTTGGCTCAGGGAAGATAACTATCAGCAACTGACAGCAAAGCTCTTGCTTGGTATTTCATCTGTGGTAAGAAAGAAAGCCTAGACAGCAAATCTAATCACAGATTGAAATTTAGGCAAGACACTGTAAGGTACAGAATGGAGAGAAAAAACACAGGACTTGGATTGGTGCTTTCATACCAGATTCTGAATACAGCTGCACCCTTATTCAGATGATATTCTCATCACACTTGGTGCTGTAATTATTTCCTTGCCGTTGCTCAAACCTTTTTTTAGCCTTGTGACAGCAAAAATCCATGGTAAGGGGAAAAAAGGTGTGATCGTTTTGATTAAAAAATCCTGAATTGTCTTCTATTAATTTTCAAATGCATTAAAAATACCTCAGAGTGCTTGTAGGAAAGGCTTGGAGTCTATTATTGCTGTGAGAGGGTCTCTACTCTGTGCTATGTTAGATGGGACTCTCAGAGATAAAGGTTTAAGTTTTTGAATTGTCTGAGTTTGCTAAGAATATGCCTATTTTCACTAAAAGTAATTCGAACAAGTACAGATAAAAACATATAAGTAGAAAGGGGGCAAAAAAAAATACCCCAAGCCCAGAAACAAAATGAAACAGCACTGAAAAGGTGTTTTCAACAAGTGTAGGAAGAGGAGACAGTGGCACTGCATCATGGACGGCGGCTGCTTTTTCTAGATTATGGGAAATACTGTGTTTGAAAACCAGGTTCACAAAGCCACTGACTTTCATGTGAATATCTTAGAAGCACATCCTTGCCCAGAAAATCTGACCAGAAACTGCAGAGAAAGGTGGATTAACTAAGAACTTAAGCAAGTGAGGCAGGGTAGGTGCATGGAGTGTTTTGTGCCTCATAATTTTTGCAGTCTAGGACACTTTTTTGCTTGGGATAACCATGGCGGAACAAAAGTTCATGTGTGAGTGACTCCACCCAGAGACAGTTATTTTTCAATCTTTCCCTGTTACAGAAATCCAGGCTGAACAATAAAGAAGTATAAAGAATTTGGAATAGATGCATTTGAACTTGAAAAAGGTATCTCAAATTAGGATGACATCAACAGCTTATGAAACTGTGTTGTTCAGACAGGTCATTCAAAATAGTCTTGAGTGTATTTCAGCTTTCACAATCCACCATGACAGGAGTCTTTGTTCAGTGAAAAAAAAAAACCCACCAAAAAACAAAAACAATCTGAATTTGTCCAAATTGAGTTTACTTAATTTTAATGTTGATTTTTACAGTTTCAGATTTTTACAGTTCCATCTTTACATCATTTATGGCCTGTGGGCTCTTTGTATTTAGACAAAAGAAAGAAAAAAAACACAGGTCAGCCTCCAGGAAGAAGCTGGGAATGTTTTTGCCCAAACTGTCTAGTTCTCCAGTCAGGCAGAGCGTGATTTTTTGTGAGTCATAGTGAGCGCTGTGATTGAATAAGAAACCTGAAATACATCATATCTCATGTTCTGAGCAACAGAATGCACTTTCACATTGCAGTCTACCACCATATCACAAACAGGCATAGAAATGCATGCAGAAGATAGCGAGGGTTCTAATCAGTTCATTAGAAAACACTAAACCACTTCAGCAAAATAAAAACCTTTCTTCTAAACCTGGACTATCTTTTCTCTAAATATAATTTCTGACAGTACCACTGGGAAGAAGGCAAAAGCAAAAAGTGAGTATGCACTAGTAAACCAATATTTGCATAATTTCCTAATATTGCTCTTTGAAAATAAAGTGAACTGAAAGATTGCTGCCACAATCACCCTATGCTAGAGTATTAGCAACTCATCAGAATTAACTCCCTGCAACATGAATAATTACTGCTTATTACTATAGTCTTTTATGTGAAAAATCTTGTGGTTTGCTGGAGTGTGTTTTGGGCTGTCTTTTCTACTCTTGTTCGTAACCCTACAGCCTCTTTTTTTTTTTTTTTTTTTAATTTGAAAACTTTATTGTGGACCTTTTTCAGCCCCTTGTATTGAAGATTTGCTTGTGTCTGATCTGTGCTTTTGAGAGAACTGATCAAATCTGACTTTTAGCAGAATATAAAGAATATTAGTGTTCAGCTCTTCTACTCCTTTTCTTCAAGTTTCTTTTTCATATTTCTAAAGCTTGCTCTGTTAATTTGATTTTCTGTGTTTGCACCCAAGATTTGGGTTGTGGATAATCTTTCTTCTTACACATTTTTTGCAGTTCCTGCTGGTAGATCTACATAAAGAGTTATCACTTATTTTTTAAGACAGTGGTCCAAAATAAACACCCTAGCCCACAATGTTGTCAGCCTACCTTTCTGATTTTCTTACAAGGTGCTTCATGCTTTATCCTCTGCATTTCATATCCATTCTGTGATGCCAAATCTATGCTGTATTGTGTACACACAGTGTTCTGGAATTAGCAGTCAGGACAACAGGATTGTAATTTTGCATAACCACACAGTGAAGGCAAATTGCAAAGGAATTTCAAATGTTGCACCCTAAGACTCTACCTGTCATTGCTGCTATTGTTGTCACTGTTTTCCTTTCCCCTTTTATTGGTAAGCCTGTTGGTATTGCAATTTGAGATTTGCATTGCTCTCTAAGGCACTCCATCCATCCATAGTCCTACCCACAAGGACTCTAAATACATATACTAATGTGTAAACAAAACTAGAGTCATCATCAAACCAGAAAAAAAAAGCTAAGTCTAATCCTGACTCTACCTTTGACTTTCTCTGGACTTTACATTAAGCCCTCACATTTGTTTTTGTTGCCTGGTCTATAAAGATCTAAAAGATGGCTAAAAGTCCTATTGAAGTTGATTGAATCATAATTTTTAAAATTTATTTCTTCCTTTGTTCATTTTCACAAACTGTTTGCAATAAGAGAATAATTTATTCATTATTCAGAATGATTCATAAATTCCTTCAGTGACTAATTCTTAATCAACCCATAAATCTCAAAACCTGAAATAATAGTACTGGACACAAAAACCCCAAAAGAATCTCAAGTTTTATAGAATTTGTCAGTGGAGAGCAAGATCTGAATGCTGAGGTTTTTGTGGGACTACTAAGCAATTAGTATATTATTATGATTCACTGCAGATGTGGCCCTCCTCTGCCAGGCGGCTTCTACCCTATTCTAAGGTTTTGGTGAAGATTCCAGCTGGAGATTATAAACCCATGACACTTGATCTGGAAATAAAATAAAGTGAAAACTGCACAAATTTCAAGCAGTATGTTTAAGAAAAACATATCCTTAGTAACTAACCAACAGATTTATTCAGCATAGCATTATTCCCCTAGCTATCAATTGATCATCAAAGTCCATATGTTGTTGTCCTAAGCCTTGCTCCAAACCAAGCAGACACCACTCCACTGGGCATTAGGAGCACAGCAAGTCTGTGAAAGAATACTGCTTTCTAAGATGTTGCTAAGATGGGATCTCTACAAGTCTGATGGAGAACAAAATCAGAATTCACAATGATTTTAGGAGACTGAAAACATGGTATTAAAAAAAAAAAAAAATTAGAAAGACGATGCAATTCAGTTAGTTGGTTTTACAGCTCTGCACTTTGCAGGGAATAACTAGTTTCACAAACAGGAAATACCAGGCAGCAAAGGACTGACAAGGTAATAGGTCTTCAATATAGACCTCAGGGACTAAAGTGGAGTGCAAATAGCAGATGAATGAGCAGTGAGATGCTATTAGGGGAAAAAACCCACAATACACATAAAATAAGTCAAATGTTTGACAAATATTTAAATGGCAAAAACATTATCAGACACCAGAATTTTTCATTCTACTCAGCCTTAAGAAGGCTGGAGTTGCACTATAATGCCCAGTTTTAGGCACTACACTTAAAAAAATCATATGTAACAATTGGAGACAATCCAGAGCAGAGAAAAAAGAACGATGAGGCATCTGCAAAACACAAGCTATGAAGAAAGACTGAAATAGTTGGATTTGTTTAGTCTAAAGATGAGAAGATGGCATGAGCTGGGGATGCAGAGGGATGGAGAGGGAAAAGGCTTGAGGGAAAATGATGACTGTCTTTAAAAATATAAGGGACTACTACAAATGAGAAAGAAAAAATTCATATACACTGTTGTCTATGGCAGCTACAGCAGAAAAGCAGGTTTGTGGTGCAATAAAAGAGAATGAACTTAGACTTAATGAAAAAACTCTATGAAGTTTAAGATATGGAAGTGCTGACGTAGATATCAAAAGGACATGGGATTCCTAACTAGAAAACTAAAACTTTTGAAAGAACAAATTAGACAAATACCTGTCTGGAGTAGATGAACAGTTCTAGTCCTTTACAGCCTTCTTTTCAGTCACTATGATCATCTGTGCTACACACAGCATCTGTGTTTTTTCTGAAGAAAACAGGAGTATGAGTTAGTTAAGTAAATGTTTAAGACATCTACATTTATTATCTTTTCCTTTATAGTTATTATAAATTTGCATACTGTGTCATCAGTCTCTAATGAGATTTATAATTTGCATTTCTCAGGGTCATTTGATAAGTGAACAGAGCATTACTTTGAGATACCAGCCTCCTCAAAAGTTCAATCTTCCATGAATCTTTCATCATAATTTAATTCCTAATCCACTTCCCTCCCCCACAGGAAAAAAAAAAAAAAAAAAAAAAAAAAACAAAACCACAAAAACACACACACACACAAAAAACCCCGCCCGTG
>JAWWEE010000085.1:31283617-31299913 GCA_035221455.1 Xenops minutus
CCTTTCAGGAGTTGGTTTCATGATTAGAAACTCCATTGCCTCCAAACTCGAAAATTTGCCAACAGGTCATTCCGATCACATTATCTCCTTACACCTCCCACTACACAACAAGCAACACGTTGTTCTCTTCAGTGTATATGCCCCAACTCTCCAAGCTGATCCTGCGGAAAAAGACAAATTCTTGTATGACAGAATCTCCTAAGAGCATAATCTGCAAAACACTCACCCTGAGTCTTCATAAAATATGCTCCCCATTATGTGCTGCTCTGGCAGCACAGAGGAGAAAAGGTTTCCTTGCTTATCTAAACAGTTGAGGAAATGTCCACAGCATCATGAGGCAACAACAACTAAGTGACCTTTCTGTTTGAAAGTTTGCTACACTGCTGTATATCTACAACTCTGAAAACACAGCCAGAATGGTTCTGATTAAACTAAATGCAGAGAGGGAAGCAAAAGCAAGCTGGAGATACGGAGAACCTTCTGCTGGGTGATGGAGACACCTGTAATCTGAGATATTCCAGCCTTTGGCAGCCAAAGACTACGCAGCGTGGACAAATGCTAGGTGTTGCACAGTGCATACTTCTTCAGATTTCATCTCAGACTTCCTGAGTAACTGAGATCTGTAATGTGGGCTTAACAGGTACACTCAGTCTGAAGGAGGACAGCACACTTGCAAATAGAGGGGTTCAGGAGACACATGTTCATGAGCTATTACCATGTATTTCCCTCTGTGTATGCTGTCTAATAACAAATGATTCAGATCCCCTGAAATATGGTATGAATTGTCTTTTTTTTTCCTAAATAAAATTTTTGTTTTGCTAAAAAAATTGTGCTGTATAACTGCATAGGATATGCAAAGATGAGATAAAATATTTATAAACTTTAAGCAAATATAATCTGTTGATCATTAACATTTCTTTTTGGCTTACCCCACCTTAAAAACAAATATAAAAAGGTACTTGGCAAAAATAAATGCAACATGATGATATCTTTGAATTTAAACTGTGAGCCAATGACTAAATATGAATGTTAAGTAGCAGCTTTCTCTATGTCATTAAGTTCTCTAGTTAGAATACTCTTTGAAAAATTCGACAAACTTAGTATTAAAACTCTCTAATGAATCATGCTTCAGTTATAGCTTTGCTCAACTACACATCACAGAGGTACCTGACTGTACCTTTCTTTGGACCATTTAATCTAACAATTTAGCTGTCCTCAGCTCACTTTTACATTGCTCATGAAGCTCCCTCTGTGTTTCTGTCTTTGGACTCACTTTACAAGAAAAAGAAATCTGAATTTTCTTTTCTAATTGCAGGAAAATGAATACTTCTTTTGCAAGCATCAATATATCTGCATTACAACCAGCAAAAAACACTGAGGACTAAAGACTAGATGAGAAGTCATATGAAAAGTCTCAGGAATCTGAAACGTTGTGTTTTCATTAGCCTCACTAAAGCATTTGAGCCACCACAGAGACATTTTAAGGGATATAAAAAGAGGACACAGGCCTCAGATGTACCATTGGATTTTATCTTGGCTAGTATTCAGACCTAGGTTTAAATTCTAATCACCATCAGGATCTGGCTTCAGCAGAATCAAAATTTTACAGTGGTTCTTTAAAATTTTGCAGTTAAACTTGTGGTTTAGCACTGTGAAAATCTGAGCTCTGTTCTTCCCACTTCAGCTCAATTCCTGTGTGAGCTCCAGCAATCCCCTGAGCTGCCTCGCACCTTGGTATGCTGCCTGGTTTGAGCCACACTCCTCCATGTTTGTTTAGAGCAAACTCCAGAAACCTAGGATTCCAACTGTGTGTCATCTATCACAAGTGGACCCTGAAGTTGGTTGGAGCCTCATAAATCTAAAAGGCCACTCTCCTGAGCAGTGAAACCTTACAGATGTGCTGCCCTAGTAAAGTATTAGCTTAGCATCATAACTGGAAAAAGAGGGCTCTCTGAGCTTATGCAGAAGTAGAACTAAACTTTACAAGTGACTATGCAATCAGAGATTTGAGTCTTTAAATTCAAGTAAAATTAGGAAGGAGGTTTAACTCTGAAGTTCCCAGTTTAGACTATTTCTATTTTAAAATGAAATCTTTCAGCACTACTGTCAGCTAAATCAAGAAACAGCTTTCATGTCTTACATAGGTTACTTTAACAGTGCTTTACTAATCCAAAAAGAAAAAGGCAAAATGGAAAAAAAAAAACAAAAAAAAACAAAAAAAAAAACCAACAAGGTAGAGATTTTCAATTTATAGTGTTCAGTGTAAGTGAGGGGTGAGGTAAGACTTCAGCCTCATTTGTTATGTTTTAGAAAAGTGGCCATGTGCAAGTGATCACAGCAACACATCCTGAAGACCATATCCTGATTGAAAAATCATTATCTGCTTTTAGTCTGTGTCACAGATTTTGAACAGCAACTATTTCCTCTACAGTTGATCAAGTTATATTATCTGTCTATGAAGAATGAAACTACTCATTCAAGAAGGTAATATTTCTAAATGCTTCATATTGGAACTAACCAAAACTATAAAGTAAGAGAAGGAAATTGGTAGTAAGAGCTGCAGCTAGCATGAAGTCAAACTTTTTCACTTTGCTAAATAGGTCAATAAAAACTTTCTGATACACTTAAAAGAAAAAAATACTCCCCAGAAGTTGGAAGACTAGCAAAAGGGGAAATAATTACAATACAACAGGAAACTAATCCTCAACTTCTGCACCTGAAGAGCATTTTCAAAATATTAATCATCTATAAACCTCTTCGATACTGCTATTTCTACTATAAAACTGGAGGGAAAGTCTAAGAAAAGTTAATTAATTCCAACAAGGTTGAGAATATGCAGAAATAGAGCTAATGGATCTGATTCTGTATCAGTTAATATATACATTTGATGTTATATGACCTTAGCTGAAAAATTGCCTGAGGTCATTGACCTAGACAGAAAACACTCTGAAGTTCTTGAAGGAACTCTTCAAAACAGGCTTTGCTGTGCTTCTAAGTAGCTTGAGAATGTTGTGGCAAGAGCCTTAAGCACTATCATTTAGTGCCAAGAGGCTAGGCTGTTAATAATAACAAAAATTCAGTTGTTCAGTGTGCAGCTTAGCTGAAAAAAAAAGCTCAAGTACATGATGTTTTGCCCAGCTTTACTCTCAAGGCTGTTCATTCTTTAGTCTTTCCTTGACATCTGGCCTGGAGAAGCAAAGAGCCCAGTTCCCATGAGGGATGAATATCTCAATGATGCATCTGTAGGGTTGTTACTGGGGTATCTCTGCCTTCTCACAAACCTCACATAGTGTCAGCTTCACAGCCTTGAGAAACAGCTCAGAGATCAGGAGTTACCTAAATTGATGTGGTGTTTACCAAGGCACAAATGAAAACTATAGAACAATTTTCATCTTGATAGGCTCATGTGTGAAGTATGGGAACCTGATGTGCTGTAAATAAAGCTGTATATGTATAAAGGCTGTCATTTAATAAAGTTCTCTCAACTACATGTGGATTATTAATACTTTGTGTGCCTCTAGGAAAATGCAGTCAAGAAATTAACAAAACTATTGCAAGAATGAATAAAAAGCTCATAATGCAGCCAGTGAATAAGTTGTCATAAGATGCATAAAAAAATTTTTTCTAAGCCTAAGTGTTCCAGCTATTTGAAATAGTCTTGCTTTAAAGCACTTTACATGGTGTATTGAGGTCCACAGAGTTGTAGAATATGCTGAGTTGGAAGGGACCCACGAAGATCATTAAGTCCAAATCCTGGCCCTGCACAGGACCATCCCCCCGAGTCACACCATGTGCCTGAGAGTATCATCCAAATGCTTCTTGAACTCCCTCAGGCTTGGTGCTGTGACCACTGCCCTGGAGAGCCTGTGCCAGTGCTCAACAACCCGCTAGATGGTTCTTACCTTTATCCAACCCAAACCTCCTCTGACACAACTTCAGGCCACTCCCTTGAGTTCTGTCACTGGTCACTATAGAGAAGATAGCAGTGCCTGTCTCTCATTTTCCCCTCACAAGGAAGTCATAGACTTCTCCCCTCTGTCTCCTCTTCTCCAGGCTGAATAGACCAAGTGACCTTATCTGCTCCTCATGCGGCTTCCCCTCAATATCCTTCCCCATCTTCATTGCCCTTCTTTGGACACTCTCTAATGGCATAATGTCTTTCTTATATCGTGGTGCCCAAAGCTGCCCACAATATTGCAGGTGAGGCTGCCCCAGTGCAGAGCAGAGCGGGACAATCCCCTCCCCTGACTGGCTGGCGATGCTTTGCCTGATGCCCCCTGGACACGGTCGGCCCTCCTGGCTGTCAGGGCACTGCTGACTCATATTCCACTTGCCATGGACTGGGACCCCCCAAGTCACTTTCTGTGGCACTGCTTTCCAGCATCTCATTTCTCAGTCTGTATGAATATCCAGGGTGCAGAATTTGGCACTTTCCCTTGTTCAACTTCTTATGAATGGTGATTGCCCAGCCTTCTAATTTGTTGAAGTCTCTCTTTGGGGCCTCCCTGCCTTTGAAGGAGTCAACAGCTCCTCCCAGTTTTGTGTCATCTACAAACTTGCTTAGTATCCCTTCCAGTCCTGCATCTAAGTAATTTATGAAAATGTTGAAGAGCACAGGGCCTAAGATGGAGCCGTGTGGAACCCCACTAGTAACAGGTCACCACTCTGATGTCACCCCATTCATTATTACCCTCTGTGCTCAGCCTGTGAGCCAATTGCTCACCCACCCCATGGTGGTTTATCCAGCTGTGCTGGGCAGTTTGTCCAGAAGGATCCTGTGAGAGGCAGTATTGAAACCTTTCCTGAAATCTAAAAAGATTGCATCAGCAGGCTTCCCTTGATCAGCTGGGTGAGCCACCTTGTCATGGAAGGAAATCAGGTTTGGTGAGCAGGACTTTCCTCTCATGAAGTTGTGCTGGCTGTGACTGATGACTACGTTGTCTTTCAGGTGTTTTTCAATACACTACAGGATAATCTTCTCCATAAGTTTACCAGACACTCAAGCGAGTTTGAGTGGCCTGTAGTTTCAAGGGCGCTCCTTACCCGTCTTGAAAACTGGGACAACGTTCACCAGCTTACAGTCAGCTGGGACGTCTCCTGATTCCCAAGACTTCATCAAGAAAATTTTTTCTATGACATCAGCCAGTTCTCCAAGGATTCTGGGATGAATCCCATCAGGACCCATAGGTTTGTAGCAATCCAGCTGGAGCAGCAGATCTCACACAATTTCAGGGTTGATGATGGACCAAGGGGTCCATCATCAGTGTGGAAGACAGAGGCAAAGAAAGTGTTAAACACCTCTGCCCTGTCTCTGTCCCTCTTTGTGAGGTAACCATCTTCATCCTGTAATGGGCTAGTAATATTTCCATACTACCTATTTCCAGTAATGTATTTGAAAAACTCTTTTTATTCTCCCCCATGTTTCTGGTCAGCTGCAAGTCCATTAATCTTTGGCTTCTCCACTACAACAGAGGTTCTAGACTCCCAAGAGTCTTGAGACTCTTGTCTCTGAAAATAATAGGTCTCTCTCTGTATCATTTACTCCATGCAGTGTTCATATTCTATGCAGCCTGTTCACTACTTCCCACAGCTCCTTCACCTGATGACACAGTTCTTCAACCGTGGCACACCTTCTGCAAAACAACTGTTTGTCTCTCCCAGCCTCATGAAGAAGCATCAGGCACTCCTGACAACCTGTGTCCTGGAGAGATGCATCCACCCTCAGCAGGTTTGGCTGGCTGCCAAATTTCTTGTAGCAGGATGGCTACAGAGGTGGTTTCTGTGAGAAGCTGACAGAAGCTTTCCCTGCATCAAACAGCCAGTACCAGCTGGCCTCAAGACAGACCCACCACTGGCCAAGGTTAAGCCATCAGCAATGGTGCTATCACCTCCAGCATAATGTATTTAAGAAGGCATTGAGGGGGGGAGATAGACTGTGCAACAGCAACCACAGGCAGAGAAAAGAGGAGTGGGAACACATGAGAGCCCTGCAGATGCCAAGGTCAGGGAAAAATGAGGTGAAAGAGGTCCTCCAGGTGCGAGAGCAGAGATACTCTTGCAACCCATGGTGAAGACCATGTTAAGTCAGTTTGTACTCCTGAAGCCTGTAGAGGTCCATGGTGGGGCAGAGATACATCTGCAGCCCTTGGAAGACCCCACACTAGAGCAGTGGGATATCCAAAGGAGGCTGTGACCCTGTGGAAAGAGTGTGCTCTGAAGCACATTCCTGGCAGGAAAAATGAATTCATGCTGGAGCAGGTTTGCTGGTGGGATTTGGGACCCTGCAGGGGACTCATACTGAAGAAGTTTGTGAAGACCTGCAGCTAGTGGGAAGGGCTCATGTTGGAGAAGTTCACGGAGAGCTATCTCCCACAGGAGGGACCCAAGGACAGAGTAGAGGAAGAGTGTGATGAATCCTCCCCCTGAGGAGGAAGGAGCAGCAGAGAAAACATGTGATGAACTGATCACAACCCTCATTGCTTGTTCTTCTCTGCCATTGTGTGGAGTGAGGTGAAGAAAACTGTGACTTAAGTTGAGCCCAGGAAAAAGAGTAGGGTGGAGGGAAAAGTGTTTTAAGATTTCATTGTATTTCTCATTAATCTACTCTGTTTTGATTTGTAACAAATAAATAGTTTCCCCAAATTGAGCTTGTTTTGCCTGTGATGGTAACTAGTGACTGATGCCTGTCCAGCTAAGGAGGAAAGGATTAGAGTGCCTTTCATGCGCATCTGTTATCCAGCTAGGGTCAACTGTCCACACACATGTCAACACAATGCTAAAACATAAAACTTACTATTACTTTCAATAAGTACATCAGCTGCTGGACAGAAGCAGGTAGCTCAGAGAAGTGAATAACAATGGCATTTTAAATTTATAAATAGTTTATGTTCTTGACAGTCTTAAAGCACTCTACCAATTTACAGAGCACTTCATTTATTACAGAAGGGAAAGCACCTCTAAGGAAACCTAACTTGCCACTCATAATTAGCAAAAAAACAACAGAAGCATAAGCAATTTCTGCGTGTTTTGTAAATATTGGCATGCTTAGTTCTAAAGAGCTGTAGTTTCACACTGTAAATATAGCAAACTCCTCTTAATCATGAAATACGTAATGAGTAAAAACACTTAATTAGTATATCTCCCTCAGAAATTATTTACCTAATGAGATACAATTCCAGTGAATGCTGTTTAATTGGAACACTATTAGCATATATTCCATACCATGGTACATATTCAGTCATTACCAGTGAGATTCTGTGGTGGTTAACCAGGCGTTAAAATCGTTGTAAAATTTTAACTTTCCAGCAACTGATACACAAGTCACCAAAAAAAGACAGCTTACGTGAACAGAATGTGATTTCCATTCTTGCCTTTCTACTCAAGTACAGTATTTTCTGTCAGCTTTCTCCCAAATTCTAAAACTCAAGACTTAAAAATTGAATGCTAGGAAGTATTTGTAATTTCTTCCATTTGGGCAAACACTCTAAATTTCTATAGGCAATTACAGCACTAATTGCACAGTCATAGAAATTGAACATGCAAACAGAACATGGGTCCCAAGTCTTCACAGATGAGTATTTTTAAAATATCTTATTACCATAAAAACCACTTAATTAGGACTCCAGGATATTTAATTAGATTTCCCAGTTACCAAAATATAAGTGTACCCCAAACCATCTGTAAGTCTGGGGGGGAAAAAGAAAAAATATTGGCAGGCATGTTGCCCTATCCTTTCTCTACCTGCAGCTGCTCTATGAAGAGCTGACAGCTGAGTGGTGCCACTGTTCAATTAGAGGACTGTGAAATGAGTGAAGGTGATGAGATCATGAGCTCACCCAGTAAGATAAGAGAGAGGCAAACCAGGAAACCACAATTATGAAGCAACAGTGCACTCATTGCCATCTGGAGATGGCATGTTTTCTCATGAACTAGCACTAGTTTAGGGAATGAACACAAACTACCTCCAAAATGCATTTTAATTCACAGTTCTGTATTTAGAGACAGACTCTTAGTCCATTTCTGGTTTTACTGTGGAATAAATGCTCCTAAGAAACTGCTCTGAAAGAACTGCTGAGATAAACACAAACTCACCCGCTCACACTTCTGCTCTACACAGTGAGCTCAAATAGGTTTTCAAAGTCTAGATGAAGCTACTAGAGCCCAAATGACCCTTATCTAGCACTGGAATGCATACAGCTGTGTCTATGCTTAGAGTGCCTCTTCACTCTGAGCAATTATTTGGTTCTCTAATAATTGTCATTGCACTGGAGCTCATTAGGTATGTGGGACAACAGTGCTCCAACCAGGCTGCTAGGAGAAATACTAAGGTAGACCATGCTGACACTTCAGCTCATGTTCTTGGGCAGTGAGGACAAATAGAAAGCATAGAAAATCCTTTGCAGATGGATTTACCAAGCTAAATCCTTTAACAGACAGCATCAAGGACACTGTATGGCACATGGCCCCATGGATCCCACACAGGGCTGTTTCACAACTGGAGCAGGCAGTACATTTGTGAGCACACAGAAACATGTTTCAGAGCAATCCTATGCCCTATTGTCACAAAATTCTTCTTTCTGTATTCAAAAGTAAAGGTAATAGGTCTGTAGGATGTCATTGTCCTACCTTCAGTGCTCCTCAGATCATTCTATCCATTTCATGGACAAACACATGAAGTTCATAACTGTGTCACATGCTCCTTGCAATCTCACCTGGTGCTTGTCCATCTCCATAATCCAAAGTCCACTGGCCAATACTACTGGTAGACAGGACACTCTCATGTGAGATGGTTTCTTGGGTCCAAGGCTGGCTTGCACTCTATCTTCTAGATGAAGGCATACAGAGAGGTAGGAAGGGAGGCACAGGCTTGGCACTGAACTGGCATGAAGAATCTCTGTCTTATCCATTTCATAATCAACACCATATTCCAAGAACAGGGCTTGCTGAATCCTTGCCTAATCCAATTTGCTGCTGAAGCAAAAATCACCCATTCTTGTACAGGGACATCTCCAAAGTGCTCTCACAGCAGTCAAGAGAAACTGCTATAACAAATATGTCTGTAGGAAGAAGAAAAAAGTTCCCTTTATCTTCAAAATAATTTGGATAACATTGTCTCTTGGATCAGGATGTTCCAAGTACACAAGATGATGTCTCCCTGTATTTCGCACAGCCTTGTCACTGGTGGAGTTAAGCACTTCACTCATAAAAGAAAAGCAATAATATACTTTATTGATATGAAGCTATGAGTTGACAGATTGCAATGGTAAAAGAAGCGGTGGTTTAACGAGATTGAATGGCAAGACACCCTTGACTATTTACTGTGAATAGGTCAGAGTCAGACAAAACTCTTAGGGAGAATGTCCTGTTGAGTCATGAGGTTCAGGAAGGACCCTTTTGCATTCTAAACTCTTTTCTGAGGGGAATTTAGGTGTGGCTGGATCCAGACTTAGTGTTAGACTTGGTCAAAGGTTTATGTCTAACAGATTAACTGTGCATAATCAATTCTTTCTATCACTTAGCTAAGATTTCTAAGTTAGGCATGCTATGATCACTCACCAAAAATCTGCTACAGCAATGAATAACTATGAGAAAAAACCTTGAGAGGCATCCCTGCTCAAGGGGAAATGCTGGCATGCAGTTTGCTGCCATGTAGGAAAGCTTAATGGCCCCTGGGTGGCTCAGTATTTATGGAGTAAGAGGATTGACTTACAGTTATATTTCCATACCAGCCAGATATCAGGTTCACCATTTCTTGGCTACCATGTTGGCATGATTCCCCAAAGTCCAGGGCAGCCATCACACCCCCCACCAGTGGTTATGGTTTAAGTGGGGACAAGGGGAGCACACAGGTTTAAGTGTGAGTAAAGACCACCCCAGACCTATACGGAAACATTTTAAAGAGCCATATCTCACATGAGTTCAGCCCTAAGCAAATGGAAACTGAGGATTGACTTGTGCAGTTAAAAGTGCTGTTCTGCCCATTGCACTCTGTGTCACCCAGGAAGAACAGCTGCCTGGACAGATGGCCTTCAGATTACTGTTTTAGAGCCCAAACTAGATTACATACTAAGAGAGGATACAGTATTTTCAGTCCATTGTGACTTCAGCAGGAGTCTGAGATATTCTCTTCTTTGCTCACAATACCCACAAATGGGAAAATAAAATTTATTTTTGTCCTGCAAACTAACAGCAATTTTTTTTTTCTGTCACAGGTTGGATGTATATCACTTTGACATGTGTTTTACTTCTTGATGAGGTACTCTGGGGAGCAATCTGAATTGCCACACTAACAACACCCAAAGTGCTTTATCCTTACGGTTCTAGTGCAGTGACCTAGGCCATCTTTCCCAGCGATGTCAGGTTCACTTCTCACTCTACCAGGTGCCAGCAGATTTGTGCCGCAAATCAGTCTGCCCCATGCAGCTAGTGCAAAAGCAGGCAGTTTGTGGCAGAACAAGTGTTAGACACACTTTGCCAAGGCCCCAGGGGATAGATATTATCTATTTACCCTTTACTGTGTAGTGTGCCATAATGTGTGTTTGGAGTAACATTCAGGATGTGGATATAAACAAGGTGATTTTCTAATGAGCTGATGCTTTGGAAGCAACCCAACAGATCCGTAGGAATGTAGATAATAATGCTGCAAAAATTTTCAGCATTCTTTAAGCCTTGCAGCCCATTAACAACCATGACACCCAGTGGGCCTTACAGTTTCGTTATTTTCATGCAATCTAAATTATGTGTGTTCAAGTAGATGACTTTTACTAGCTGATAACATCAAACAGATGAGAAACATGTAAAAACCCATCAAAGCACAGAAGAGGCATAGAAAAGATGGAGTAAACACGTATTAGAAGAACTATTGCAATTGTTCTCTGTCTCTTAAACAGTTTTAAGTATCAAGAGGAGTCACATAACTTCACCTCTTCTATGCTGGGATATTCATGTGCCTGGGGATCTTCAGACTGACCCTGCGTTCCCTTCTTCAGTGACATTCTTCACAGAAAATACTTTTGGGATCTTTTTTATTTCACTATGCCACAGAAAGGATATCAGAAATCAAAGGCTGGGAAGAATTTTGGAAGTGTTTAGATTTCTGGATTGGCACCTTTTCGAGAGTGCCAGGGAGTATACTTGCTGGAGGATGAGAAAAGAACAAGTATATTATACCACGCTTCTAGTCTCATCGTACAGTACTGTCTACTTGCTTATCAGCAGAAAGTTTGCCAGGCAAGGAAAGTGCACATTAAGGAAATCTTGCTCAAGTAACAGCCTAATTTCAAGTTTCCAACTCTCATAGGCAAGGAAACTGACAGCTGCTGGTATTACACAGTAATATGCACACACAATTACTTTCAATTTGGAGATACTTGTAGTCCACAGGATTGCAATGGGATTGACAGTTCTTCAAGAGGAAAAACACAAACAAAACAAAACAAAATAAAAAAACCCAAATGCACAACATGGCTTTTGCACTTTTCTTATGTCTAATTAATGTTTTCTCCTCAATACATATAAGAACAGTTCTAGCTAGAGGCCTCCAAAGCCAAGGGAGTTGTGAAAGTCATGCCCGTATCACACCACGGAGCAAAGCATAGATGGCGGAGAGACTGAAAACCACACTAGCTTCAAAAGCCAGTACAGGATACCTTCTGAAGCACTATTTTTTCCAGAAGCTGCAAGAGCCATTAGCTTGGGCACAGTCCCATGTTAACACAGAACATAAGAACAAGGTTTTACATCCAAGACATTATACTTTCACGAACAAGACACTACACTCAAACAGCACTGCACTGTATTTTGTTATTTTTATGTGCATTTGAGATCTTTATACCCTACAAAGGAGTATGCTGCTACAGGATTAAAAAAAAAAAAAAACAAAAGCAGCCTTCTCACAGTGCACTCAGTGCATTGGTTGTTTTTATTATTAAATGCTCTGCTGAAATAGATGGAGCAGTGTTTCAAAAAGGCGAAAATGTACATTACCCTGAGGAAAAGATGCCCTTATTTTCTACCTCCACCCAAGATTTTCTTCTCTTGTGGATTCAGTAAAGAGACTCTACTGCAAAGGAAAGACCAATCATTCTGGAAGATAAGACATACTTAAAATTTAAAGTGAGGAGGAGACGCAGTCAACTATATGCTGAGCCACACTTTGAAAGGCTTCATCTGAGATAAAAGACAAAAGCCAGTACTCAGTCAGACTTCTTTCACAAACAGCACTGTGATTGTCTCAGCATGCTCATTCTAAAGAAAATGTGACAGGAACAAGGAGCCCAGCTTCCAACAGAATTGGAAGCAGTATCAAGCAGAGGAAGCTCTAGTAAGAATCCATGAATTTGGGAACTTTTTTTAGAGATCCCTTACTCAGGTGTAGAAGGAACATTCTCTTGAGCCCTCTGTAGGGCATCTGTGGTCAGTAAGACATCAATGTAGGCGCAATTTGTTCTCTACAGTGCTGTAGGTTGTTGTCTTTACAGCTCAAGAAGAATAAATAAGTGTTGCATATATATGTTCATATGGGTATGTATGTACACATATATATTTATAAACTCATCTATGTATGCATATACATATATTAAAACCCTTAATAGATGAATGCAGTCTTGGACATAGAAAATATCATGTCTTGTAAGCATGTACCTGCATTGTAACTCTTCAGAGCAACATAGTGTTATTCAGCTGGCATAGTTTTAAAATTTCAAATCTATAGATCTGTATATAAAAAATATGTGCAAGTGAAAAAAAAAAAATGTAGCATCCTCTTTTTTCTTTTTTTTTTTTTAATAAATGGGGCATGGGGTTTAGAGGCAAAATCCTTGCACAGAGAAAAGAAAAAAATTATCATAAATGTGTCACTTCCTTCATATTGTAGATTCAGCTTTTCCAAGCTCTAAAAAATTACACATAGTTGTCTTGGGTTTTTTTAATCAAATGTGAAATATTACTTGCATAACAGAAGAAAATTTCAAAAATTCTTATCACTTATGGGTACCAGAAAGGTGCATGGCACAGTCCCAAAGAAGAAATGGATCTTCAATATGCAAAAATCTTGATTTCTGCTACGACGCTGTTTTAGAGAGCTGGAATTACAAATTCTGAAATGACAATTTTGTTCTGTCAGAAAGCAGAAATACAATATGGAACAACTTTCAGGTCTTTTAGAGGCCTCTTCTTCAAAGTAGCTCTACAGGAGCCAAAGTATCTTTTTTTAGAGTCACAGAAATGAAAATGCTCCCAACTATTACTTCATTATAATGTGGCACTGCCATAAGGAATCTGCCACTTCTACAGGACACACAATGTATATAGGAAAGTATCAGACAGTGTCTGCAGATTTCAGTGGTAGATTTCAGAAAGTCATAATGCAGTTTTGTTTCAGTATTTATTCATATGACATACCCTAAAGCTGAGGCAGGAATTTGAACCAGATTTGGGTTTGAATTGAATCTTTCACAGAGCTGATACCCCTCTTTGGTCAGAACAGAGAGTGGCAGTTTTCAGTATCTCCATATAGCTAGTTTCATTGCTGCAGTGGTAAATCACCAACTTGCTGTCAAGAGGCTGGAGAACTCCAGTGGAAAACTGCATGATTTCAAGTGAAAAAGAATGTCAACCATTCAGTACCTCAGCTAGTCAACAAGGCTGCTATATATGCTTACAAACAATGTAGACTAAAATACCATAGCATATTTATATGTGAATTACTTCTTCCCATGCTGTCTCAGTTTGGGACAATTTGGAGGGGCGGAGACCTTGGACAGATGTCTCCTCTCTTGGATTCAATAACCCTGGCTTCTCCAATACAGAGAGAGACCAAATACACCTGGAGGTAAGTGAAAAAGTAACTCTTTGCCAAAAAGACTGCTAACAACACTACTGATAAAATAATACGGATTAAACCAACTGATGAGGAGAAACACTCTTGGCCACAGGCCAGGGACAAGATGATCACCCTTCCATGTGATTTGCCTGCCCCAGGCCTAGAAAACCTGGGAGGAATGTTTGGAGAGTCAGGGCTGGCAGGAGATGCCAGATAATTGGGATTTGATACTGGCAAATGCGTGGGTGGTGCTGGAGTGAGGCTGTGGTGATGGTACAGGCAGTCAGAGCTGCGGCCTGAACCCCCCAGGTGACTGGTAGGACCTGCAAGACACCTGCTGGATCCAGTGATGAGACTTGGTTGCTGTAATTTCTATGTTGTTCAAACTGGTGGTTGTAGTCCTGTCAAAGTGGGGGTCACAATCTGGATCTGTCAAGGCAGTGGTGGAGGCCCAACATTCAGAGTTACATACACTCAGGTTTAGGTGGGAACTTTTCCAGTACCTCTCCTGGCATAGGCAGTTTTACTCTGGATGATGTAATACTGTGAGTCACAGATACCTCAGGAGTCTTTGACACCTTCTGAGATGTTGCAGCCATCCTTACATCAGTACAGCTAGTCCATTACAGCCCATTATGGCTCATCGAAAAGAGATGAACACCTTCAGGCTGGGTGCGAATGTTCTGGGGAGTTATCACAGCTGGGTCATCTGTGTAAGGAAAAAGAAACACTATCCTTATCTTGTTCAACACCCAGCTTGTAGTTTGAGGTGTCAGATGCGCACCCCTTCAACTCCTTGCCTGAGTGGCCACTCTGCACATTGTTAGCAAAGCACACTGCTGACTGAGCCATGAGCACTGATAGTCCAGTCTCTTACACCATCTGGGTGGTCACTGCAGGTGGTTGCATGTTTGAGTGATTAATCACTAGCAGTTCAATCTCTTTAAAGAAGTCAAAACACCAATACTATGCATACTTCTGAAGTGAGGTTGTTAAGAGGACATAGTGTCTCTTCAGTGGTACCCAGTGACAGGATCAAAGGCAATGGGCATAAACTGAAAGATGGGAGGGGGGTTCCTTTTGAACATCAGGAAATGCTTTTTGCTAGGAAGGTTACTGAACACTAGCATGGCTTGCTCAGAGGTATGGTGGAGTCTCCATCCTTGAGAGATCTGTCTGGACCTGGTCTTGGGCAGAGTGCTCTAGCCCTCCCTACTGGAACAGGAAGGTTGGAGCAGATGACTTCCTGAGGTCCCTTCCAACCTCAGCCCCATTGTGATTCTGTATTTTATTCTGGCAAAACAGCAAAAGTAACTGTATGAAAAGTTTCAGTTAAGGAAAAAAATCAGAGTTAAATTTTGAGATTATTAAAAATAACATGACATTTTTCAGAGTTATCCAGTACACTGAGTGAAAGAAGTACACAATTGCAATAATATTTTAGAAGAAATTGTGGTATAAATTGACAAGAAGTCTATCAAATTAAATTAAAAAAAATTCAAGTTTATTTTCTCATACCATCTAAGAGAAAAAATAGAACTAACATATGCCACAAAACTGAGTGGAAAAGATGCTTCCCCTGCACTATTTACCATGTTATATGTTCTGCATCATGTTTATGAACCGTATTCACAGACTTCATACAGCTAAGGTCATACAATGTCTAATAACCTATCAAGACCACTTAGACACAAATCAAAAAAGATTCCTGGAAAAAAAGAGACACCAGAGTTATAGTTCTTCATTTGATATTGCCACATGCTTTTGAACCCCAGTTCCCTTAACAGAACGATTATCTTGGTACAGTTTTTAGTGACTAAGAAAATACCTTCAGGACAAAGCATTTCAATTAGTAGAAATAATAAGAACCTCAGGACATGCAAAAGCCAAAACATTCATAAATCTGTACTTATTTATTGCAATACATATAAGAATGGTCTGTGTCAACAATCTCAGGACAATGTAATTATCTACTAGCCCACAAGAGATAGAAATTTAATCAAAATACAAGAGATACAAAGGAAACTGTAATTTGTTATTTCTAATAATTCAATATTCTCAAATATCTTTCCTGTCTGTCTGAATTATCCATACTGCTTTATGCCAAGAAAATGATAAATTAAGAAAGTCAACTTGTGGTAGAGGTAGATCAACTTGTTGCTGTCTCTCTTAGGATAAGCACATAGGCTGTTATGGACAACAGAGTCATAATGCAATTGGAATCTTCGAACACTTTCTGCAATTCAACTGCAGCAAACTACCCTTTTGCTACCACAGAAGCTGTCTGCACTTTGACCTATATGACTATTCTTCAGAGAACTCATTTTGTCATCTTCTCACAGTACCTTTAGAAGCACATGAACTGGCAGCATTCTGGTGTGCAACCTCTGTGTGCTGTTGTGCTAGTTTAAAGGTAAACTGGCAGGAGAAATGGACCCACCACAAGAGAGATTATAAGTCAGAGTTACAATTTA
>JAWWEE010000085.1:31300013-31310185 GCA_035221455.1 Xenops minutus
CAGTTCATTATAGGATGTTTATTGACTGTCTGCTGATAGATGATGGAGGAATATTTATTACCTTTTGTGTGTGTTACCTGTATACAACACATATGTACTTTTAGAGATGTGTTTTCTACACAGTAGAAACTAGGTGTAGTTTCACAGGTTCTTTAAACAAATCGAGTGTAAGTGCTTACCTAAAAAGAATCTGTCTTAAACTCCCATGCATTCTTTTTTTCCTGGTTAAAGAAAAATCCCTAGATATATAGCATAGAAATATCATTACTTCCCCCCCCCCCCACCCCCTTTTAATAAACATGCGTCTACTCAAATAATTAATTTTGTTTCTTGGGTTTAGATATACATCTAAGCCATGACCTTTTGTTGGACAGTTTGATTCAGTTAATCACCTTTAAATGCCACAATGTGCAGTATAGCTGCAAAGACAATTCACCTGGTGAGTGTAAAAAAAAAAAAACAAACCAAAACCTATACAAATCCTCAGCTTCCCACCCTCCCCCCAAACCACAAGCAAGAAACTAAACTGAGAAAGCCTAATTTCCCATGTTGAAAGTGCAGGAAATTAAGTTTTCTAGTAATTGTCCTATCTAGTTATTGATTAAATCTATACTCAGGATCTTACACACTTGAATACATAAGTAAAAACACAGACTGGTATTATGGGTCTGAGGTGTGTGGGTTTTGATCTTGTTCTCCTCGGTGAAGAGTTCACTTTTCTACAGCATGACTAGCAAGTTAAAATGAAATGAAGATCTTTAATTTAGATATTTTGGAATTATTCTTGGTGGGGTTTTTTTGTTGTTTTTTTTTTTTTTTTTCCATTTAGGAACATACTAAAGAAAATAATAGGTAGCTTACAATTTCTCCTTTCTTAATTCTACAACTTGTGCCTGCATAATCCTTTTGACACTTGGCATGTCTACATGACCATCAAACATGAGACTGGCCTTATGGTATGGAAATTTTACATGCCAGCCACCACCACAGGATTCAATTCTAGAACCCTGCTGAGTCAGGAAGCCAAAAACAAAATTACTTTTTTAACATAGTTCTCTTTATTGATAGTGCTACAGCTTGAGCTGGTGCCTCCAAAGAGGGAACCTGAACAAAGAAGTCCTTGGTCTGCTGTATCATTACAACCCAAGTTTTCTGTCCCTCAAGCAATAGTTTGAACCAATAGTAATACTAAGATGTGGGCTCTTTCATCTTGTTGGTTTGATTTGCTTGTTCTGTTACTGGGCAGCTGTATTTTTATGCAAGATACAGTGGTTCTCTATCCTGTTTCACACCCTCTTAGGTTGGTTTCAGTGGGTTCTGTCATTAGCTCTTCAGTGTGCTGCAATAAAGTTATTACAGTTCAGGTATCATGACCTATAGTCTCTGTCTACTAATGTTAAACTACTATTGATATGTTTAAGTTATATAATGATCCTCTCCAGAACAGACCTGCCTTTGTTTTTGTTAATGTTCCTGTTATTTATTATGTGGCAACAGAATATTTGTAGCCTATAAGAGGTAAGCCCAGTTGAGTCACCAAATGTTACAATGTTAAATACAAACAGTATTACAAAGACTATTATAAAAATCAATAACCCCTGAAGAATTCATTTTGCCCAGGCTCTTAAATCTGATATAGAGGAGCAAGCCAAGACAATAGTTCTTGGAATCCTGCTGAAGTATTATCCATTTGTATTTTATGCATTAATTTTACTTGTTATCACAACTTCCAGACACCAGCCAAAATCCTCCCACTCTGGTCAACAAACATGCAACTACTGGTACTAATAAGTGCACACCCTCCCCCTTGCAAGGTTAACAAAGTGTCTAATGGCATTCTATTTTTCAGTAATTCTGGAAGGTTGTCAAACCTTTTCTTGGAACATTATAATTTCAGCAGCAATATTATTGCCTAATTTTCTATTGCCACTGAAATGTTAACTAGGGCTTTTTTTCATTTACTCACTCTCAACCATATAAGAAAACATAAGGAGCGGAACGTGGTTGGACTTTCTACTAGTGAATTACCATAGCAAAATTTGAGAACACAAGCATTAGGAGTTGAGGCTCCTAAGCCACAAGTTCCCAACCAATCTCTTGCTAAAGTGTTGTGAGCTTTCTTACCACATAACCTATACCACCCTTTTCTCTCAGGTAAAGGACAAGGTGCATGGAATAGTTCCCAAGTATTCCTGCTGTTTTAACTTATGTTGTTTGGCTACAATCATTAAGGTGCTCACAGGGATAGCACTAATATATAGGAGCTTGAGTGGGGCAAGCATGATGTTTTACTCAGTGCATATTTGTTCTTTACTTTTAGGGTATCTACCTTCCACTGTTGTGAATCTGTGTGGTATTGATGGAAAGCAGTATTTGTCTATAAAGTAGTCTGTGACATGTTGCTTGGTTCAGGGATCCCTGACAGAGGAATGCTCAAAGCTGAGTGGCTTGAAAGGGGGTACTTATCCAAGAACTAGCTTTATTAGCAACTTGGACTACAGTTTAATGATAGGTTAAAATAAACATTTTCCTTCTGAGTAATGAGGCTGTTTAAACTTATATACTCCCTCTACCCATGTAAAAAGCATGGCAAAGGTTAGTGACTTAACCTGTAGAATTTCCCTACTTTTGCTCAGGCACTAGGAAAACTCACATCTGAGTAGCACTTGGAAAGATATAAAAATTAATTCATTTTTTAAGACAGTGGCCATGGTGGATTCTTCCTGCACAAGTTGTTGTTCATCCCATTGAATAGCTCTCTGACAACCACTTAACATGCAAGTGATGGATCTAAGCTTCCTGTCCTCTAACTTTTACAGCACAGTAAGAACTTAATAAGACAGTCTTCAGCACCTCCCTCCTCCCAATTTAGATTTATGAGAAAACACTCTTATTAAAATTTTATCTCCAGGCTGCAAATCATGTACCTGTACTTTCAGAGGTGTGGGTTAGTACCACCGATCGTGACCTTTTTTAATTTTGGAACTTTCCTGTAGGCTTAGAATATAGTGTGTTAAATGCTCATCTGCATTCAAGAAGCTGGTTTGGGCTGGGATAGAAGTCTCCAGTATAGATAAATGTATCCCAGTAAGGAATTCAGCAGGCAGTAGTTTTAGGGGTCATCTTGGGGCATTTCAAATGTCCCACAAAGGAAAATTGAATTATTCCGGCCATTTAGACCTACATGTGTTCAGATTTTACCTATTCTCTTTGATAGTTCCTATTCATCCTTTCTATGTGCTCAAATGGTTGAGCATGATAAAGGTCTGCAATCTTTCTTTTAATTCCTAAACTTTTATAAAGTTGGTTCATTATTCCTGCTGTGAAACAGGACTTTCTTCTGATTCAGATTCTGGTACCTCACACCTAGAAATAACTTATTTAAGGAGAGGTTTCATTGATCTTCCTGTGTCTACTTTTCTTACTGGGAAAGCCTCCACCCTTTCCAATAATTGTTCTACTATCACTAAAAAGTATTTACATCCACATTTTGTAAATGCATCTGCATAGTTTACATGCAATCTTCAGAATGTGAAAAAAAGGTTGACCTCTCAATTCATCCATAGGTTTCATATTTGAGAATTTCTGAAAGGCATGACAGAAATTAGTAATTTTTTAGTGGCTACATAAACACCCAGTGCCACTCATCCTTGCTGTACTTGATTAGCCACTGTTTCTGCTCCTCCATGAGTTGTACCATGGAACCATTTCATTACAGTCATTTTTTCCAGTCAAACATGTTTTCCACACATTTTCCATATTGTCTTCATCTTCTGCTTTTTCCCATTTTCTCCCCTCTTCCTCTCGTCACATTTGTGTGATAAAGTTTATACTTCTCTTGAGTGGTCAACACTGGACCGTGAGCTCCTGTCTAAAGCAGCTGCCATAATCTTTTATGACAAGCTGGCAAGATACGGCTTTTGGAGCTCTATCAGCTAAGGCATTCTCTTCCCTAATTACAGTATGGACAATGAACCACATCAGTCTCTTTGGAAAGTTGAAAACTGTTGCGTTGCTTCTCAGTAAAATGCTAGGAACTATTGGTCTCAAAGGACTGACTGTATTGGGGTTTACTACTCAATCTCTGTTGAGAAATTCCTCGAATTCTACAAGGACTTTTTCATCACTCCTATCCATGTCTCTTCTATTAATTGATAGGTATGACAGTGCCTGGTACATCTGAGCTTGAGAATTATAGACCACTCTATGATAGATATCTGCAGCCTCCTTATTAAGATTTAAGTTAATTTTTTGTGGCTACAGCATAAGACAAATTGTGCTAGTTTAAAGGTAAACTGGAAGGAGAAATGGACCCACCACAAGGGAGATTATAAATCAGAGTTACAATTTAATGAAAGATATTACAATACATACACTGACACAAAGAGAAAAACTGCTTTCAACTCACCAAAACCCAGCAGTATAACCCAGTGTCCTGGGGCACAAGCCCAAAGGGGTTTGTTAGCCCTTGTGCTGAGACCTGTGTGGTTCCCCCGAGTCCAAAGCAAAAGGAAATGGAGAACCTGTTGGTACAGATGATAGCTGTGGTCTGGTCGGGAGTGATGGTCATAGTCTGGTCGAGAGTGGTAGTCTCCTCCTGTTGAGGTCCTGCCGCTCCTCTGGATCCAACAAGAAGTCAGTCCCCAAGGTCTTCTTACCCCCGCCCCCTTATGTACCCTCAGGGACCACCCAGTCCCTCCCCCAGGGGGGGGACTCACACAGTGCGTGATTAACCGTGAGTCATGGGGTATCGTTGAACCGCTGATGGCCCATTGGCAGCCATGCCCCCTCGGGCCGGGTGTGAAGGTGCTAACGACTCCCTGGGCCGCTGCTGCAAATGGTCCATTGTTCTTGGGGAATGAATAGAGAGGGGTAGAATACATGGCTTTGATCACCCCCACACAGTGATAACTGGTCCCACCTGCTGAACTAGGACAGCTGTCCTGTCTTCCACCTCATTCATTCATTCATTCATTCATTCATTCATTCATTCATTCATTCATTCATTCATTCACATGTGTACAGTATTAAAACACACTGTGTTCCACACATTAGCCAATGGTCACGTATTTTACCACGAGCCTTCCTTCTCCTGAAGTATTCATATCCTCAGCATAATTTCTGAGTGCGTGCCATTGAAGTCTTTTACTGCTGATTTGAGCACAGTGGAATATCAGTAGTTGGGTGGTCCCTTTGCCAATGCGGAGTCCTTGTAACCTCTGTGTGGTCAACTAAATGCCAGGTTTCTCACCTGTGGTGATGAAAACACTGCTTCACTCCAGGAAAACAGACACCACAATAAGTCTTAGAAAAGGATGTCACTGGGAACAATTTTTCTCCTATAAAACAGGGGGTTTTTACTACATAAATCTTCTAAGCTTACTTCCAAGACGTTTTCGCACTGTTTTTGCAAGTATCTTTTGCCCACTTATGAACAAAAATGAATTTTCTGCACTAGAGACAAACCCAGTACTCTTGCATTTCACTCATAGCAGAGGACTTGAAAGAACCCCAAACTCTGGTACAGCAAACAATGTGTTGAGCAGGTTCCTCTTGTTCACATCAAAAGGTAACATCCATTGCAGACACTACCCACTACTGCTTATGATGAAAGGAGAGATAGTCACAAACCCTAACAGACCACCAAATTGCGTGAGCAATGATGAAGCCAAAATGTAGCCTTCCTGATGATGTTCTGGGTGCATACACACACAGCCATGCCACTCTTTTTCATTTGCTATGGAGAAGTAGCACACATGTTCCTAGTTCCATGGTGAGATATGCAGACAGCCCTCATACCATGGCCAGTCGAGTACCCCAGGCAAATATCTTCTAGGACTTGAATGAGCTCTTTTACTACCTGTGACAAACTGGCAGACTGCAGTTTGTGGGGAGACTGATGGGAAAATACAGAGCAAGAAAATTTACTCTCTGTAGAGGATGACCAGAATACTGAACATTTTAACAACCTGGACATACACAAGTACATGGGTACTGGCAGCATGCACCAAGTAGTTCTGAGGGAACTGGTCAATGCCACTGTGACAGTCCCCCAATCATTTTTGAAAGATCACAGCAGTTGGGAGGGAAAGGGTGTTCCTAAGCAGTGAAAGAAAGCTCACAACACTCCTATCTACAAGAATATGAAGAAGGAGGATCAGGTCCCCCATTACTCCTGGGAAGGTGGTGGACAAAACAATCTAAAACATATGAAGGATAAGAAGGTTATTTAGAGTAGTCAGCATAGAATTATGAAGGGGAAATCATTCTTGAGCAATCTGATAGCCTTCTAGGATGAGATGAGTGACCTGGTGCATGATAAGAGAGCAGGAGATATTTTATCTTACCTTTAGCAGAGCATTCCACATTGTCTTCCATGATACCTTCCCAGACAAACTCAAGTACAGACTAAGTAAGTGGACAACAAGGTAGACTGAAAACTGACAGAACTGCCAGGCTCAAAGAGATGTGATTAGTGTCACAAAGACCAGCTGAAGGCCAGCTGGATATTCAAAGTCCTGTCCCTCACCAGGAATAACTGCAGGCTGAGGGCTCGCCAGATAGAAAGCAGCTTCGCAGAGAAGGATCTCGGGGCCCTAGCAAAGAAGTTGAAAATGAGCCAAGCAATGAACCCTCATGACAAAAATAGACAGCAGCATCCTAGGCTGCACCAGAAAAAGTTTTGTTGCCAGGTCAAGTAAATGGTCTCTGCTCTTTTTCATAGAACTGGCAAAACATATCTGTAGTACTGGGTCCAGATCTGGGCTCCCCAGTATCAGAGATGTGGAAATACTGGAGAGAATCCACTGCAGGACAACAAAAACATTGAAAGACTGAAGTAACTGGGTCCTCTTTTGCAAAGAGAATAGAAACCTCAGGAAGATTTCATACAATTGTAAAAATACTTGAGAGGAAATTATAAGTTTGATAAAGCCAAAAATCTTCTCAGCAGTGCCCAGTGGCAGGATGAGAAGTAAGGAGAACAATCTAAAAAACAGGAAATTCCTCATAAATGGAATTAAATCTTTTTTTTTTTTTTTTAATAGAAGGGTGATCAAACACTGTCACATATTGCCCAGAGTGGATATGGGATTTCCATCCTTGAAGATATTCAATAGTCAGCTGGAGATGGTCAGAGCAACCTGCCTCTGTTGACCTTTTCATCATGCTGGAGGATTGCCATAGACAATTTCAAGAGGTACCTTCAAACTTCAATGAGTCAACTTTTTATTCTGTTCTATGCTTCTTACACCTGTAAAGGATAGGACACATGGCACTCCAAAAACAGGTGATGAGAAAAAGGGTTGGGAGATGAAGAGAAAGAAAGTGACAGGATAGACCCCACATTACTGGTTTAATAATTCCTTACACAAACAAAACAAAACAAAAAAAAAGGAGGTAGGGACATAAGAGCAGTAAGAGTTCTGCTAGACCAGAACTTCTCCACCTTTCTCTAAGTCTAGCTTTAAGCCAACATAGTAAACAAATATGAAAACACACTGTTTTAATCCAGTTGAATAGACTCAAAAGTTATTTTCACATGTGAATGAATATTTTCTTTTACACTGCACAATGGATCCCAATTTTCTGCTTCCTTGATCATTACAAAGTCTCTTTAATATTCAAAATATGTACAAAAATGTAACCAGAAGGCTGCCCAATCCAAGCAGTACTTTTTACACATAGTTCTCTCTAAAAGTTAAGCCCTTTCCCTTTCAAAAGCAAGACCCTCTTAGAAAAATAATGCAAGGATACAGAGACAATATTTCGTTCCAAGACTCGATTAAAATCAGGTGTATGTTTTTCAACATTTCTGCAAGTCCAAAATTATGGTCAGCTTTTACTTGTTCATAATATGATATGAGAGGGCATTCATTTCTGTATCTCTGGTTGTTCTGAAAGGATGAAAGGAGTGCTATAGGTCCACCAGCTGAGAAGAAACACAAGAAGCTCAGAAAATAATTTCTTTACAATGCAAGTAACACACAGACATGTTTCTGGTGGCACGCAAACTTCAGGAATTAAATGCAGTTCACACAGATGTGAGACAGGCAAAAAAGGACACAGATTTTTCTAGCAGACAACAGCCAGATCTTACGTTATATTTTCTGTTTTTCTGTTTCTGAATGATAGCATATTTTTTAATGACCTTTCATGAATTATAAATGATACCCATTTCAAGTTATATTTTGTGTGCAATTTTCTTCACTCATCATAGTTTAAGGGGTTCTTCACTGTCTTAAATTTTCCACACACAGAAGCAATCCTATTTTATACATGCATAAAATTACTCAATATGTGAATATTGGATAGTGCCCAAGTTGGTAGGAGGCTTCCTATGATATCTTGACTTGAATATCTCTCTGCAGCTCTAACATGTGTTTTATTACAGAACAAACTACTAAATTTAGAAGTTATAGTTAAAGTATTTTTCTGGAACAATCTGTGTTTTATAAAATAAAAGTGAAGCATAGTTTGGTAGTTGATTCATTATCTGAAACATCAGCATTCAGTCTGTTTAGGAAAAAATAGCAAAGGATTAAGCTTTTCTGTTGTTAAGATTAACTAGAATATATATATAATTATTTACTTGAGAAAGCTTATTGAGACAGAGCAGATGAAAGAAACATATTTTGGAAAAACAAGGTATTCACGATTCAACTAATGTGCCAGTAAAGCACAGCTATTCACAATAACACAGATCTTTACACAAACTCAGCTCAACTGTCAAAAGCAATATCCACCTCTACTTTTCATGTAACATATTTGTGTATTCCACCATGAAGTCATAATTTGTTTTTTTCTATGAACTGCAAATCTCTGCTTAACACACCAGGAGAAAGTTCTGCAAAACCTACCTCCCACACCTGACACTTAGGCTACAGTTTAAATGTGAACCTCTTCCCACTTCTCTAGTTTGTGAGTAAGCATTGAACGATTTAATCTCCTCTCACATTCATTGCTTTCCAAAGTATACCTCACACCAACAATCACCTTACACACAAAACCTTTTTTTTTACCATATTCATAATACACCAAATAGCAAACAGAACTCAAAATATCTGTTTATGCAGCAGCTGATCCATACCAGAGGCTCATACTATCTAATTCCCCATAAAAGCCTAGGAGTTTCCCTAGATTTAGAGAAAACAATGGCAGATCCCAAAGTGTTCTCACAGTTTTTATCTGCAGTCCTGAAGGACTCTGTAACCTTAGAGATTCACTTTTCAGATCATGATGCCTGTCTATAGCACTGTTGGAGGAAGTCAGTTTGTAGTCTTTCTATTCTCTTTAACATCTTTGGAGACAGCTACTAACTGACTTGCCAAACAGAATTTTCCATACAGTTTCTAATGAAAGAGAATTATCCAGAGAGAATGAGCAGATGAGAAGCAATACAGACACACAGAAAGCAGTCTGACATTCACAAGCCCTGGTGCTCACAGAGAACTTCAACCAGTCTGATATCTGCTGGAGGAAGAGGAACAACACAGAAGAGCATAAGTAAACCAAGAGGTTCCTGGAATGCATTGGTGGCAACTTCCTTCTCTTCCTTCCTGATAGAGGAGCCAACAAAGAGGGGTTCTGTGCTGGACCTTACTTTCACCAAGAAGGAGGGGCTGGTGGGGATTGTGAAGCCCAAGTGCAGTCTTGGTTGTAATGACCATGAAGCTGTGGATTTCAAGATCCTTAGAGCAGTGAGAAGAGTGCACAGTAAGCTCCTTACGCCAGAGTTCAGGAGAGCAGATTTTGATCTCTTCAGGAATCTGCTTGGTAGGGTACCACAGGATAAAGCCCCAGAGAGAAGAAGGGCCCAAGAAAGCCGGTTGATATTCAATGATCTCCTCTTTCAAGTTCAAGAGCAATGCATGCCAACAAGAGAAAGTCAGGAAAAAACTGGGAGGCCTGGATGGATGAAGAAGAACATGCTGGGCAATTTCAAACACAGAACGGAAGGACACAGAGGGTGGAAGCAAGGACAGATAGCCTGGGAGGAGTACAGGTAGGTTGTCTGAGCAGCCAGGGATCAGCTTAGGAAAGTTAAAGCCCTGAGAGCCTCAAACCTTGCCACATATATCAAGAATCTATAGGTACAACTGTTACAATCTGCTTAAATATTGCAGAAAGAACTTCAGATTCGAATATTTTCCCCAACAAAATTAAAACTCAAA